>OZ024697.1:16137766-16509066 GCA_964016905.1 Perithous albicinctus | reverse complement strand
AAGAAGAAGAAGAAGAAGAAGAAGAAGAAGAAGAAGAAGAAGAAGAAGAAGAAGAAGAAGAAGAAGAAGAAGAAGAAGAAGAAGAAGAAGAAGAAGAAGAAGAAGAAGAAGAAGAAGAAGAAGAAGAAGAAGAAGAAGAAGAAGAAGAAGAAGAAGAAGAAAGAAGAAGAAGAAGAAGAAGAAGAAGAAGAAGAAGAAGAAGAAGAAGAAGAAGAAGAAGAAGAAGAAGAAGAAGAAGAAGAAGAAGAAAAGAAGAAGAAGAAGAAGAAGAAGAAGAAGAAGAAGAAGAAGAAGAAGAAGAAGAAGAAGAAGAAGAAGAAGAAGAAGAAGAAGAAGAAGAAGAAGAAGAAGAAGAAGAAGAAGAAGAAGAAGAAGAGAAGAAGAAGAAGAAGAAGAAGAAGAAGAAGAAGAAGAAGAAGAAGAGAAGAAGAAGAAGAGAAGAAGAAGAAGAAGAAGAAGAAGAAGAAGAAGAAGAAGAAGAAGAAGAAGAAGAAGAAGAAGAAGAAGAAGAAGAAGAAGAAGAAGAAGAAGAAGAAGAAGAAGAGGTGTGTAAAAGAGGATGAATCAATAAGAATTACATCCACTGAGAGACTCTCCAAACAACACCATTAATACCAACGTATCAACACGTAGATCGCCACGGATTAACATACACGAAGACTATATGTGTAAGATATCCCGAGTGCTTATGAGTATTGCTGAGGCTCTAGCACTGCAGTCGTCATTAGCTCAATATATATCGCATATAGTCTTTTAAGTACACTCTGCGCAAGCGTTAACGCACACACTCACTCCCACACACACACACACTTACTCCCTCGCTAAACTCCAATTTGCTACATATCCACTGCACCTTACCTGCAGGATTCAGTTTGAAATTCGATACCGCATCAGAAGACAAGCCTACGACCCTCTCTCGGGAGATCTCGAGGATCAATAAAATCCATTTAATTAATTGCCTACCAAATATCTCCGCAGTTCTCCAAAAAGTACTTCACAATATTTCTTCCTTTTGCCCAGAATACCTCGTGAATTTTAGTACCTTCGAAGAGTCACATTTCTTCTTTATCTTCTCTTCACATTATTTATTTAAATATTATTTATTCGACACGCAGTTTTGTTTAAAGAAAAAGGGGCAGCTTTAATGCGGTTAAAATGATCGATCTCTTCAGCAATCACAATTATCTCAAATGAGGCTTTTTATAGCGAAAAACTTGTTGCCTGTGCACAATAAACGTGTCATTAAAATATTGTACTCGGCGAGGTATTCGAGCTTCAAGGTAAAACCTCACCAGACAAACCGGTCAATTGATACTAGAACCGATACGATTAATTGACAGATCAATTGGTCAATGATCACAATCGTTGTGAAGAAGAAGACAAAAAATGTATATCAAAGAAACGGCGGAGGACAGTGCCGGGAAGAAAATAATTATGGCTGACGATGATCAATGTCAGGACGCAACAGCATGCTCTGCGAAACTCGTCGATTATCTACTTCCGAGGAAAATCAGTCGATCGATAGATCATTATGAACTTCCGAGGGAAAATATCGTGAAGCAAGGCGAAATTTTCAAGGAAGCTATTCTGGAGATTGAAGAAAATATTTATTCGAATATGGAATTTTCCACGAAATCGGTGGAAGATGTTGGTGAAAATATTGAGAATTTCGAGGGAAACCGAGGAGGAAAGTTACTTGGTGATGATGCTGATGAGATGCAGGATAATGAGGAGGATGGAAAGGAGGGAAAAGAAGAAATGACGAATAATGAGGGAAACGAAGGAGGAAAGTTCCTTGGTGATCATGCTGATGAGAAGCAGGATAGTAAGGAAGAGAGAAAGGAGGGAAAAGAAGAAATCGTGAATAATGATTATCATTATTGTTTTGATGAAGATGATGATCATGAAGAGACTGATGCACTCTTTGGCAAGAATTTGCAGAGCATTTTCATACGTAGAACCACCATCGACTGTGTGAGTGTTTTTTTTACATTTTTTTTGTTTAATTTAAATGTGCATTATAGTTGCATCTTGCTTGCTGGATCAAAAAGGGGGTCTATTGAAAATATTTTTCGATTTATGAGACATTCCATCTCGTTTCGGATGACCATAAATTTGAAGTTTAAAAAAAATCGATACTTTGTTTCAATTTCGCTTTATTGAGAAGAGATTCTTGTGAGATTTTTTTTTTTAGATTTTTTAGAGGAATATATACTGAGATATGCTGAATTCAATTTTATGTAAAAATTGAATTTTGTGCAAAATTGAATTTTGTGCAAAATTGAATTTTGTGCAAAATTGAATTTTGTGCTAAATTCAATTTTGTGCTAAATTCAATTTTGTGCTAAATTCAATTTTGTGCTAAATTCAATTTTGTGCTAAATTCAATTTTGTGCTAAATTCAATTTTGTGCTAAATTCAATTTTGTGCTAAATTTAATTTTATGCAAAATTCAATTTCGTGCTAAATTTAATTTTATGCAAAATTCAATTTTAAGCGAAATTCAATTTTATGCGAAATTCAATTTTATGCAAAATTCAATTTTATGCAAAATTCAATTTTATGCAAAATTCAATTTTATGCAAAATTCAATTTTATGCAAAATTCAATTTTATGCAAAATTCAGTTATATGCAACATTCAATTTTATGCAAAATTCAATTTTATGCAAAATTCAATTTTATGCGAAATTCAATTTTATGCGAAATTCAATTTTATGCGAAATTCAATTTTATGCAAAATTCAATTTTATGCGAAATTCAATTTTATGCCAAATTCAATTTTATGCCAAATTCATTTTTATGCCAAATTCAATTTTATGCAAAATTCAATTTAAATGTGCATTATAGTTGGATTTTGCTTGCTAGATTAAAAAGAAGGTTTATTGAAAATATTTTTTGATATACGAGGCATTCCATCTCGATTCGAATGACCATAAATTCGAAGTTTAAAAAAAAAATCGAAAATTTGTCTCAATTTCGCTTTATTGAGAAGAGATTCTTGTGAGATTTTTTTTTTTTTAGATTTTTTTACAGGAATATATACTGAGATATGCTAAATTCAATTTTTTTTAAACACGTGTAGCTTCAAAATTATTAAGCACACATCAAAATAGTTTATATGTAAAATATGATTGAAGAAAAATATATTTTTGCGTATTTTTCACACAAGTAAACATTTTTCGAATAATAAAAATCAGCAACAAATATTTTTTTTCGAAAATTCATTGAAAACTGCATATTTCTATTCCTCCCACAAAATGTTTAATATTTATTCTGCAAAGCTACAAAAATATTTTCAGTCAAAGCTACATTAAAATACCGACATTTTATGTTGAACCATTTTATTTGTAGAAAATATATCCAAAGTGGAAAAAATATATAGAATTTTTGTTAAAATTATGCAGAATATTTTCTTTTGAATTCCTATTAGCAAATGGACATATCTATACATTCTTTAGACTTTTTTTATTTTTTTTATAGAATTCATAAATTTAGGAAAAATTGTAATAGAATATACTGATTTTAGAAAATGTCATATAAAATCTATATTTTGACTAACAAGAGTAAGAAAATACATAGATTTAATACATTTTTCATACAGTTCAGATTTAAAAAAAAATAGAGTCTATAAATAATAAATAGCATCTCCTTAAACAGATTTTATAGACTTTATTCTTATTCATTAGAGTCGAGTACAATTGAATACCTTTCCTTTTTCAAAATTGTCTTGTATTTTAGTGTCAATTGTATTTACCGCTGCAACTTAACAACATATCTTCACTATCGTCACCCTCTATGGAAGCTTCATTTCCTTCGACATTTTTTTCTGTCCAACTGTTATCGCCATCATTACTTAATCGTCCGATACATTATGTTTCGAGTATGTCAACTACAAACGCAGCTATTCTACTGATGGGTAGGCTGGAAGCTACCGTACTATCGACATTTACTGTTGCTTGTATCGTGCTACTTAAATTTGATTGCAGTGAAAAATTCATTAACGTGAAATTCAGTTGTTCTTTTTTTTTTCACGGATATGAAAGAATTTTATGTTGAGGAAAGGCAATCTTATAACTTGCATTTTTATTCAGAAATTTGTGGATTTTTTTAAAAGTCTAAAGAATTTCTAGATTTTATATGTCCATTTACTTTTATCGAAATTCGACACAAAATATTGAATTAAAAAAAAAGACACACAGAAATAAAAAATCGGTATTTAATTCTGGGTGAGATATAAGATTTAAAAATCCTGGAATAAATTTTACATATTTTAGGTACTTTGTAATGTTTCCAAAAAGATGTTTAAATTTTATTTGCGATGTCTTTTTTAATTGCATCAGCAAGATATATAAATTAATGAAAAATATTTTCATTTAGAATGGCGAGGATTTTTTTTTGGACGTCCAAATAATGAATACCATAAAATCAGTATATTCTATTAAGTTTTTTTTATAAATTTGTGGATTCTACAAAAAGTCTAAAAAATTCATAGATTTTATATGTCCATTTACTTACAGAAATTCGAGATAAAATATGGAATAAAAAAAACGAGAAATAAAAAATCGGTATTTAATTCTGGGTGAGATTTAAAAATCCTGGATTAATTTGTACACATTTTAGGTACCTTGAACTACTCTAAAAAAATGTTCAAATTTTTTTTGCGATGCCTCTTTTAATAGAGAGAGTGCCAATAGATGGATTATCGATTACAGATCGGAAATTTTGTACGAGCACGATATATAAATTAATGAAAAGTGCTTTTTTTTTAATTTAGGAAGGCGAGGAATCGATCAGGAAGGCGAAAGAGCTTCAACAGCCAGATAAGTGGATTGCCAAAAAAGCCATCAAACCAAGAAGAACACTTAAGACGAAGCACGCACTTTCGTTCGTCGACACTCTGATAAGTTTGTTTGTCGTCGGGCCACTTGTAATCGGACAGTGGAGAGGAGTTTGGGGCATGATGGACATTTACCATGATTAGTACGTTCACCTTGTGTGAAATTCTAATTTGCAACTTTTTCAAAATTTGCACAATTCATAATGTGCGAACCTTGACGAATGTTCGAAACTCTCAATTCTATAAATATATGTTTTGCCTTGTACAAAAATAGACAAAAAAAAATTCGCATTCTGATCAACAAATTTTTTTTTGACAAAATGTCAAAAGAGAAATATTAGTCTGTTATTTTTTTAACTCGTTAATAATTATTGGAAATCTTTTTTCTGGTGTATAAAATATTTCCGAAAAAAAAACGTTGATTTTTTTTTACAGAATAAATCAAGATCAGAATAAAAGCCCTAGCAATGTTTTAGAATAACAATTTGTTAAATTTCTTCAAATGACAGAATGCTGAAAAAATTTCAATAAATTTACATCGCTAGTCGAATAATTAATTCATTATTTACTGAGAAACAAATCGTTTGCAATTAATCCCAGCTCATTCCTGACGAATAATCAAAAAATAATTATCGCAAGAATGCAATGTTTGTAGAGATTAATTTTAAAACTACAAACAAAAAGTCTTTCTTTTGAGGAAAAATATATTTGCCCGAATGATAAACGAAATAAATGGCAATTTAAAAATAATTAATTCATTTAAAAAAAGGAAAAAAAAAGGAATTGTAAAGAGTAATTCGTACTGTACGATTGAAAAATATTATGGAGTCCTGTGAATCGTGCTTTTGCGATGTAATTCACCTAGAGACATAAATAAGCAGATATAAATCAAAGTTTTTGTGAATATGCATGAGGTGCGGGTATCGATCGAAATGTTAGTTGCATATGGTCACTAGTTTCAGCAGGATTCTACTTTATACAGCGCATATGCTAGCAAAATGATATATGTCATGTTAACGACGTAGGCTAATGAAAAGTTTGCGATGCAAGTTTGCTCTTTGAGTGATTAAATTCGTTTCGTAAATACGCAACACTCTAAAAATAAACGATATTTCGATTGGGGGATGGAATAATACTAGGGTCGTTTATTTTGAACTTCTTTCTTTTTTTAATTAATTTTAATGAAAAATAATTGTATTTAAATTAATTTAAATGAAAAATCATTTTTTTTTAATTAATTTTAATGAAAAATCATTTTTTTTAAATTAATTTTAATGAAAAATCATTTTTTTTAAATTAATTTCAATGAAAAATCATTTTTTAAAATTAATTTTAATGAAAAATCATTTTTTTCAATCAATTTAAATGAAAAATCATTTTTTTTTAATTAATTTTAATGAAAAATCATTTTTTTTAAATTAGTTTTAATGAAAAATCATTTTTTTAAATTAATTTTAATGAAAAATAATTTTTTAGCAGAATATTATTTTGAGGCATGTTTTAACAGTAACTGAGATTGGGGATGATAGAAAAATTTGAATTTGATATAAAAATGTTTTAGTTTTCCAGAATGGCTTTGTTTCGTTTTGGGCACGAGTCTCCACATAGTTTACGCAATTACAAGGGACCGGCTACACGGAAGATTCGTGGATGAGTGGAGAACGAAGAGTTTCGTCGGTCGAGTCGCTTACGATTTCGTTCGACTCGTTTACACATACACGTTTTGTGTGGCCTGCAATGCGCAATGGAGAGGAGGTTGGATGATCTTCAACGAATACTTTGCCAGTAATATTGCGTAAGTTCCGATATTCCAATGCCTGGAATCAATTTATTTTTTTTCAATCAATTATTGTCTCATGATTTTCTCAATAAACTTCGATTATAGGTTGAATAATTAAATTAACAAAATTAAATAAATTGATTTGATTGTTTCACAGGATCATTTGCTTGTTCACGACGTTGTTCACTGGCGCACTTCTCATTCTGAGATCTTTTCGGAATGTTCTGGCGCCGCCCTTTCTCATAGTAATGGATCAGCCTGATCGAGTCTTTCACTTTCCAACAAGATATAATATTGTAAGTATAAAAAGAGCATTAAAGCATTTGCAAATATGTTGATCGATTTTGGTTTCCCGATAGAAGAAACATTAGAAAAAAAAATTCTTTTCAAATTTTGTGCAAAATTTGGGATCAGTTACTTGAGCTGCTCTCAAAGTTACAGCATTAAAACGAAAATCAGGTAAATTTCAAAACTCCATAAAATCCGAAAGGTTTTCCTTGTGTAGGAACTACTCAGCAAAATATAGTAAAATTTTCTCGAAATTTACCTCAAAAAATGTAGAGACAACCAAACTCTTCTTACATTTATTGTCAAGTACATTACTATTTTTCATGTAAACTCGAAAATGAATAGTAACAGCGAATTAGTGACTACGATAACTGAAAATTGCATGAATCAATTAATAAAAATGGTTTGTTAGAGGCCAATCTACTTGGCGAATTAACATATAAACTCGTAACGAGTTTATGTATATGGACAAGTAATTTTTATAAATAGATTAATTTTCCAATTTTCTTGAAAAATAGTAATCGAGTGTACTTGACAAGAATACAAGAAATGTGACATTCCTTCCGCCAAACATTAGCCTAATTTGAGTCAAATTAACATTATCAATCCTATCCCCGCTGTACTAGCATTATCTGAACTAGCCAAAGCGTGTCAATTTTTTTGGCACCTTCGGGAATAGCGACATTATACTCGCTGGCGGGGTTTTACTCCCCATGTTTTTAGCGTTTCTCTCAAAACGGAGAAAAAAACGAAGCGTTCTGAATGAAGCGAAGCTTCCGAAGAATTCTGATGGAGGCGTGAGGGCCAAGTGACCCAAGAACGAAAGTGTTTGTGTCTTTCAAGCCTCGTCCGGTTACATTGTATTCGATTTTCTAGATACGGATTATTTGTGGAAATTTAAGTAACTTTGACAAAAAATCAAACTGTTCACATAATTACATAATTATTTTTCTCAATAAAAATAAAATGTACTCAACATTTTTTTCTTCAAAAAAAAAAGAAAAAAACCAATCTGAGGACAATGTACTATTTTTCTGCCCTTTTAGTCTTGCAATTCCAATTTTCCGGCCCTATATTGTTTAGCCGTGCCTCCGTCTCTTCGGGGCCTTTGGATTCAAGTGCCAACTGTGTATTTTTTTGGCACTGGCAATTTTATCTTCCATTGTTTTAAACCGAGACTCCAACTCCGCTCCATTATAGCCAAAGGTGTCGATTTAGCCAGACAGAGTCATCAAGTCGATCAAAAATTTTATTTTGTACAACAAAGAGGCCTTTTGGCCTTTTGGCTGAAGAATCTCAGCTTGGATCGATCTGTTTGTTGGTCCAAATTTCATTTTTTCCAATTAGGTGAAATTTTTCTGATTTTCTTGTCGCACGGCTTCAAAAGTGCCTATAGAATCTCGAAGGAGGCGATTTTTTTTGTTTTTTTTTCATTTCGAAAGGGTCATCGCTATCGTGTTGTGATATGACCGGCTTTAGTGGCCTCGATGGTGAAAAGCGACCTCTTTTGATGGTTAAGTTGCTTCTTTTTGAAACACTCAAACTTCAATAAACACCCGTTTCCTCGGGTCTTTTCTCTCAATTGCCAATCGCGATTGATCTGTAACAAAGAGCAGTTTTTTTTATCGACCTCACACAGGAGAGAATTTGAAGAATTTCACCCATCTGTTTGTTTTTTGTTCGCGATGACAATTATCGATGATGCCGGTGACTTCGTGATTGGCTTAGCTCTGTTGTGCTACTTTTCTCTTTGTGTTCGTTCAGTTCCTCAGAGATGTCGTTAGCAGTCTTGCTTATATTCGGCATTTCAACCCCCCCCCCCTCCCCCTCCCCCCTCGCCGCATGAGGTTTTCTAACCTCAGCAACCGGCTTCCACTTTGAACACAATTTTTGTCTGTTGTGATGTCCAGAATGTCGAAACGAATGACTTCAATTGAAGTTGACAAAGTAAACTTTCATTGGCTCGCATTCGCATTTTAATTGCTTTTGTTATTCACAAGGCAATTTGCATACAATCACGCACTGATCGCAGCAAGTTCTTACCTGGTTTACTGCCAATATGGCTTCCCCCATAAATTGTAAATATGGGGCAATCCACCCCGTCGCCATTTTTTGTAGGATCAGACCCTCACGAAATTTAATAGAAATATTTTTTTAATGCGACATATCGAATGGAATAATTTAAAAATCTGAAAAAATTCTGAAAAATACTTTGTTCGGTATCAAAATTTTCTAGCTTATAGCCAAAGTGGGCAAGATTTTTCTTCTCATAGTTTTTAAGCTTTTTTGATTTAAAAAATTATTAAAAAATGTTTAAAAAAATTAGTCTACTACAGGCGATTGGTCAAATGTTTATTTATGTAAAATTGGGTTTTTTAGAATTCTTTTCATATTTTTGGGAATTTTTTTCAGATTTTTTCGAACGATGCTAATTTTTTTTAAATATTTTTTTGAAGTGGCATATCGAATGGAATAATTTAAAAATCTGAAAAAATTCTGAAAAATACTTTGTTTGATATTAAAATTTTCTAGCTTATAGCCAAAGTGGACAAGATTTTTCTTCTTACAGTTTTTAGGCTTTTTTGATTTAAAAAATTATAAAAAAATGTTTTAAAAAATTAGTCTTCTACAGGCGATCGGTCAAATGTTTATTTATGTAAAATCGGATTTTTTAGAATTCTTCTCAGATTTTTGGGAATTTTTTTCAGATTTTTCTGAACGATGCTAATTTTTTTTAAATATTTTTTTGAAGTGGCATGTCGAATGCAATAATTTAAAAATCTGAAAAAATTCTGAAAAATTCTTTGTTCGGTATCAAAATTTTCTAGCTTATAGCCAAAGTGGACAAGATTTTTCTTCTTATAGTTTTTAGGCTTTTTTTATTTAAAAAATTATAAAAAAATGTTTTAAAAAATTAATCTACTACAGGCGATTGGTCAAATGTTTATTTATGTAAAATCGGATTTTTTAGAATTCTTTTCAGATTTTTCGGATTTTTTTTCAGATTTTTCCGAACGATGCTAATTTTTTTTAAATATTTTTTTGAAGTGGCGTATCGAATGCAATAATTTAAAAATCTGAAAAAATTCTGAAAAATACTTTGTTCGGTATCAAAATTTTCTAGCTTATAGCCAAAGTGGGCAAGATTTTTCTTCTCATAGTTTTTAAGCTTTTTTGATTGAAAAAATTATTTAAAAATATTTTAAAAAATTAATCTACTACAGGCGATTGGTCAAATATTTATTTATGTAAAACCGGATGTTTTAGAATTTTTTCCAGATTTTTAGGTTTTATTTTCAGATTTCTCCGAGCTATGCAAATTTTAAAATATTTTTTTTAAATTGACATATCGAATGCCATCGTTTAAAAATCTGCAAAAATTCTGAAAAATACTCTATTGAATATAAAAATTTTCTAGCTTATAGCCAAAGTGGACAAGATTTTTCTTCTCATAGTTTTTAAGCTTTTTCGATTTAAAAAATTATTTAAAAGTATTTAAAAAAATTAATCTACTACAGGCGATTGGTCAAATATTTATTTATGTAAAACCGGATGTTTTAGAATTTTTTCCAGATTTTTAGGTTTTATTTTCAGATTTCTCCGAGCTATGCAAATTTTAAAATATTTTTTTTAAATTGACATATCGAATGTCATAATTTAAAAATCTGAAAAAATTGCAAAAACTTTTCAAGCAAATAAACATAATTTATGCCATTAATAAAAAAAATATACGTTACATCAATGCAAATTGTATAACCCTGAATAAAGGGTCCGATTAAAACTAATTAAATGGACGAAAATCCGATTGAAACATTTTAAAAGCGATTAATTTTTTATCGAAATTTTGCCAATTTTATCAGTTTTAATCAGAAATTCTAAGCGGAGTTCTATTATACGAAAAAAAGGTCTGTAAAAAAATGGGATCTTCAAAAATTACAGTTCCAGCGATTTTAAGGTTCCTGACTTAAAATATGATGCTAAAATTCATAAATTCGAAATTTAAGTAACGATTTAAATAACGTTGCAATTTCGATGCTTTTGGAGTGAAAACACTCCTAAAAAATCTGTTAAATTATTTCAGGATTTAAAGGCAAACAAGCTGATACTGACAAGATACTGTTTTCTACGATTTTCTAATCTATTGAAAATTTGAAAAAGCAAGCAAGTTTCCCAATTACGTTTTGGTTGACAATGTTGTTTCCCTTGAATTTTATCTCTAAAATTAAGAAAAGCCAATTTAATCATAGCCGTAAAACAGCTCGTCGAGTGATAGTGGGACACGGTGGATCATTTCAAGCCATCCAAGTTTCCTTAATTATAGTTGTAGATAAATTGGGAAATTTAAGCTCCTTTCATTACATAACAGCAAACTCATTTTTCCGGATAAACACATGTCGACATATCGACAAATATGTCTCATAGATAAGGTGTATTAGTTTATTGTGTACGACAATGAGATAGTCAATGCTCATTTGAAAATGTGATTGTTGTAAAAAAAAAAAAAAATTATACTTGTATAAGAAAGCAGGTATGAAGAAAAAACATAATGCATAGTTTTCCTATTGCTATAATAAAAAAACGCTGCAAATTATATTTGCACTTCCTCATCAGCTCTGTTTGGTGGAAAGCACGACAATGTCACTTTTGACTTCCTCAGCCTGAATTATGAAGGTTCATCTTTTTCTTTTTTTGCTGACTTTTTAGATCAGAGAATTTTAAATGTTAGCAAATTTCAGTCTAGTTGTGAGGGAACATAGAATTCGCCAAATTTTTCCTCGTAGGAGTCGGATGACGGATTGCAATCCCAAATACTCGTTCTATGATAGCCCAACTTCGTATCAATTTTTAGCTCGATATCTAAAAAATTGTGGGAGCTACAGCTAGTACAGACATTTTTTTAAAAAATTAGAAATCGTGTGGAAGCAAGAGAACTGCATAAATTTTGCCACAAATTTAATCCCAAATACTCGTTCTATGATAGTCCAACTTCGGATCAATTTTTAGGCCGGTATCTCAAAAATTGTGGGACCTAAAGCTAGTACAGACATTTTTGAAAAAATTAATAATCGTGTGGAAACAAGAGAACTCCATGAATTTTTGCCCAAATTCAATCCCAAATACTCGTTCAATGATAGTCCAACTTCGGATCAATTTTTAGCCCGATATCTCAAAAATTGTGGGAGCTAAAGCTAGTACAGACATTTTTGAAAAAATTAAAAATCGTGTGGAAATAAGAGGGATGCCTGGATTTTGCCCAAATTCAATCCCAAATACTCGTTCTATGATAGTCCAACTTCGTATCAATTTTTAGCTGGATATCTCAAAAATTGTGGGAGCTAAAGCTAGTACAGACATTTAAAAAAAAATTCAAAATCTTGTGGAAATAAGAGGGTTGTCTGGATTTTGCCCAAATTCAATCCGAAATACTCGTTCTATCATAGTCCATCTTCGTATCAATTTTTAGGCCGATATCTAAAAAATTGTGGGAGCTAGAACGCGGAGACATTTTTGAAAAAATTCAAAATCGTGTGGAAGCTTTCAGCTTAATATCTCAAGACCTTTCCAAGTTATAAATGTTAAATGCTTGTCACACACACACACACACACACACACACACACACACACACACACACACACACACACACACACACACACACACACACACACACACACACACATACATCAGGACATTTTTTCTAAATGTGATTTCTCGACGTTTTGAAACATTCTGAACACGTTTACAGGAAACTCTCGAAAAAAAAAATGTTCACGAATACAAAGCTTCTTCAGGAAGCAAAAATGTATAATTTCGGCCAATTTTCCTTGTAGAATTGTACGACTTTTCCTTACGTAATGTGGATCGTAAAATTTTGTCTCTACCGTTTGATTTGTTATCACTAATAATCGATCATTTCGACGCTATACAGCGAATAATAAAAAATTGAAATGATTTCTTATTAATTTTTTTTTTTTGCGATTCTGATTGTAATTCCAGTCCGAAAATTGATGAAACTCATCGATGCCAATAAATGAATAAATGAAATATTTGGAAATATGCCGCAAATTAAAATTGAATGATAAAAGTGAACCGATAAGTGTTTAATGGACTGCTAATTTGATAATAAAATATTCGAGAGCCGATGAGATTAAAGTAGAAGAGGAACGTGCAAGCTTCTTGCAAATGCTTGGTCGGGCTAAGCAGCTCGAAGCATTGGCTCTACCTTGAGCCATGATTTTTCTGAGTGGCGTTTCCTGCCGGGATATTCCATGCCTTTGTTGGTCCGAAGTCGACACTAATCAGCACCTTTTTGTGTCCCAATCAAGCTACGGTTTCAACAATCTTCTCACCTTGACTCGCCACTTTTATGCCATAGTGTTATCGAGATCATGATTAGCGACGCTAAAAAAAAAAGCTCTGTGTATGCCCTGACTAACATAATCCACACGAATCCCACCACACATCTCACATGGCACAGAATGCGACAGAAATGGTGCAGGAATGTTTCCAATATTTCATTATAATTGAAATATTGCAGGAATATTTTCAATGTTTCATTATAATTGAAATATTGCAGAAATATTTCCAATATTTAATTATAATTGAAATATTGCAGAAATATTTCCAATATTTAATTATAATTGAAATATTGCAGGAATATTTCTAATATTTCATTATAATTGAAATATTGCAGAAATATTTCTAATATTTCATTATAATTGAAATATTGCAGGAATGTTTCTAATATTTCATTATAATTGAAATATTGCAGGAATGTTTCGAATATTTTATTATAATTGAAATATTGCAGGAATGTTTCCAATATTTCATTATAATTGAAATGTTGCAGGAATGTTTCCAATGTTTCATTATAATTGAAATATTGGAGGAATGTTTCCAATATTTCATTATAATTGAAATATTGCAGGAATATTTCCAATATTTCATTATAATTGAAATATTGCAGGAATGTTTCCAATGTTTCATTATAATTGAAATATTGCAGGAATATTTCCATAATTTAATTATAATTGAAATATTGCAGGAATGTTTCCAATGTTTCATTATAATTGAAATATTGCAGGAATATTTCCATAATTTAATTATAATTGAAATATTGCAGGAATGTTTCCAATATTTCATTATAATTGAAATATTGCAGGAATATTTCCAATATTTCATTATAATTGAAACATTGCAGGAATGTTTCTAATATTTTATTATAATTGAAATATTGCAGGAAGGTTTCTAATATTTTATTATAATTGAAATATAGCAGGAATATTTCTAATATTTCATTATAATTGAAATATTGCAGGAATATTTCCAATATTTCATGATAATTGAAATATTGCAGGAATGTTTCCAATATTTCATTATAATTGAAATATTGCAGAAATATTTCCAATATTTCATTATAATTGAAATATTGAACCTAATTTTTGGTGAAATATTGCAAAACACTTAAAAATGTACTATTTTAATTTTGTAAAACATTGTCAAAAATTGCAAAGATTAAATGACTTCAGAAATACTTTAAAATCATTTTGTTGGAAGACACGAGCTTTTTCCATATTTCATAAATATAAGTTTGAAGAGAAATCGTATTTTCAATCAGGCTAACTGAGAAACTCTATCGATAAGAAATTTTGTCTTGCTTTTTAAAATTTCCAATAGATTAGGGAATCGTACAACGATTATCCATAAAATCGTTTTTGGTGTCTTGTCAGTTCTCTCCTAAATTCTAAAAGGCAACTGAACGAATTCCAAAGAGTGTCGTTTCCAAAACAGTTGAACCCACAAAATTAAAGTGCAATCTCAAAATTACACACAGTTCGAATCCAAGATTACAGATTAAAGATTCAAGTGAAGAACCTTGATATCGCTGTTTGAAAAAAAAAAGAAGAAGACTTCTACATTAAGAGTCACTCGAGCAGTACAGCTAGAATTCGGTAGGCAAACAGAAGCACTGATAGCTTCTTATCTATTCCAATTTGCCTTAAAGTAATATACGCGAACCAGTCATATTTCTATGAAAGCTTTGGAAGGAAGTTTCCCAAAAATGTGGAAGAACTGGTCTATAAAATGTAAAAAAAAAGGTGGCAAAGTAGCTTTCTCATAATTCGTCATCTGCCACAAAGCTTCCTCGACGAAGAAGCTAAAATTGATCAAAAGTCTACTTCCTCGGTGAAGTAAGCTTTGGAAAAATTCGAAAATACTGACGAAGCAATCTACACAAAGTTTAACATTCCAGACTTTTTCTCCATTAAATTTTTGGGTAACCGAGACTTTTGGTAAAACACATTGCGTCGATATTTCGGCTTAATTTGAAGCCTGGAATCCATATGTGATGCAGTGTATATATACGGTTGGTTTGTAATGATTAGCCACGTGGGTGTGGGAGGGAGTATTTGCGGGGAAGTCACAGAGACCGAGAGTGAGTGAGTGAGAGAATGTGAGAATCAGAAGAGTGGTGCAACCAAGAGCACAAGTTAGAGATTCGAGGATGCGGTGAGGTAGGATGGAGAGGTGTGTATATGAGTCGAAGCACACGAGGTCCGCTCTGAGGCCCGAGAGCAAAGCGCACAGATACAGGAGGGTAGGGGTCCTCCTCTTGTCCTGTACTGTACGCTATATTCCAGCGATGACGATATATGTGCTCGTCGTTCTCGCACCGACAAATGCTTATTAGTGTTGGTTCGTGCTCAACGGTTGATAAAAGGTAGTGGCTCTCGAACAAGGGATCCAGTAGTCACTCGTTGGTCGATCTCTGTCGATCCGTCGCGTTTCGCTAGTCCGTTCACATCCGAAAGCCCTTCGTCGTTGTTTTCTTCCTGAAGCGAAAAAAAAAAAAAAAATTATTTTTTAAGTCGAAGAAAGAGGGAAGAAATAAGAAGAAAAAATCCCAAAGTTTGCGACAAAATTCATCAAAAATGGCACTCAGAATCCAAATGGAACTTGAAGAAAAGAACGTACTCAATTAAAGCATCTGGTCGATCAATCTCATTCTTGAAAATCTTCCAGGATTGGTTTCGATTCAACTGGAGAACACCAAAGAAGAAGCCATCGCGAATCCATTTTTCGTTTTAATCGATAAACCCCTCCGAAGGGCTTCGAGGTCCAAGTAAAACCAGTGTCCGTTGAAGAGGGCTGCGAAAAAAAGGAAGAAATCAGCTTGAAGAGAAGTCAGAGAAGAAATGAGCTATGTTTGCTTTAGTTTGATGAAAAATGAGCAGCAAGCTTCAAGGAGAAGATCGCTAGAGCCACAGGAAGGATGATCAGCTATGAGCTGTGCGGAAAGTAAAAAGAAGTGGCTCGGGGTTGGCGAGAGCGCGGGTGAACAGGAGGAGGAGGAGGAGGAGAAGAAGAAGAGAATGGTTGAGCTTCGAGCCGGTGCCGGTATGGCCGTTGTTGGTCTTGACACAAGAGCGAATTCCAGTCGATTTCACTACACGATATTGACGATACTCGATGCTGTATTCTCAGCGACAGTTGCCGCACCAGCGGTCGTCGGCTATTGGCGCGGCACTTGGGGATTGTCCGAAATTTACATCTATCCCGATGATCGTGTTTTGAGCTGCATGTCATCGGTGCTCATTGGTTTCACCGGTCTCTTCACCTTCAATCTAATTCAACATATACTCAACGAGATACTTCATCCTGACAAGCACAGACTCTCGTTTTACATCACCACCAGGATTTATACGTCGGTATTTGGTTTTTGTTGCGTAAGCGCGTGGCGCGGTGCTTGGAAAGCTCTCGATATTTATACGGAACAAAATTCGAGCACTGTATTCGCGACCACCGCTGTTAGTCTTCTTGCTCTTGCCATCATGAGGACCATTAGAAACTTATCCGCGCCACCCTTCTCGCTGTGTTTGGATTCACCCGATGGATACTTTCAAGTTCCTACCATGTTTCGCGTCAATGTGAGTAATTGTGCATAACGAATGTCGTATCGCGTAATTTCTTTGAGGATTTCTTCTTTTCGGAGGTTTCCTCGAACTTAAGCTCGATGGTAAGATTGTCGTCAGCTCGGAACTTGATGTTGAGGTCGATCTTAAACTCGGAGCTTCATGTTTAGGTCGATATTATGTCCGAAATTTGATCTTAAGTTCGAGGTTTGATCTTGAGATCGATCTTAAGTTCGAGGTTTGAGCTTGAGATCGATATTAAGTTCGAGGTTTGAGATTGAGATCGATATTAAGTTCGAGGTTTGATCTTGAGATCGATATTAAGTTCGAGGTTTGAGATTGAGATCGATATTAAGTTCGAGGTTTGAGCTTGAGATCGATCTTAAGTTCGAGGTTTGATCTTAAGATCGATCTTAAGTTCAAGGTTTGATCTTGAGATCGATCTTAAGTTCGAGGTTTGATCTTGAGATCAATCTTAAGTTCGAGGTTTGATCTCGCGATCGATCTTAAGTTTGAAGTTTGATCTCGAGATCGATCTTAAGTTCGAGGTTTGATCTCGAGATCGATCTTAAGTTCGAAGTTTGATCTTGAGATCGATCTTAAGTTCGAGGTTTGATCTTGAGATCGATCTTAAGTTCGAGGTTTGATCTTGAGATCAATCTTAAGTTCGAGGTTTGATCTCGCGATCGATCTTAAGTTTGAAGTTTGATCTCGAGATCGATCTTAAGTTCGAGGTTTGATCTCGAGATCGATCTTAAGTTCGAAGTTTGATCTTGAGATCGATCTTAAGTTCGAGGTTTGATCTCGAGATCGATCTTAAGTTCGAGGTTTGATCTTGAGATCGATCTTAAGTGCGAGGTTTGATCTTGAGATCGATCTTAAGTTTGAAGTTTGATCTCCAGAAAGATCTTAAGTTTGAAGTTTGATCTCGAGATCGATTTTACATTCGAAGTTTGATCTCGAGATCGATTTTACATTCGAAGTTTGATCCCGAGATCGATCTTAAGTTCGAAGTTTGATCTTGGGGTCGATCTTAAGTTCGAAATTTGATCTCGAGATCGATCTTAAGTTTGAAGTTTGATCTCAAGATCGATCTTAAGTTCGAAGTTTGATCTCAAGATCGATCTTGAATTCGAAGTTTGATCTCCAAATCGATCTTAAGTTCGAAGTTTGATCTCCAAATCGATCTTAAGTTCGAAGTTTGATCTCCAAATCAATCTTAAGTTCGGAGTTTGATCTCAAGATCGATCTTAAGTTCGAAGTTTGCTCTCAGTTTAATTTGTGCCTCAGTGTACTTTCTTCTCATTCAAATAATTACTTAACTCACGTTTCCACTTCCAGTGGAAGCTCTGTTTTCATGGAAAAAGTGTTTTTTCGCAATTTTCATGTCAGTACACTCAAAATGGTCTGTAATGTCGAGAAAAAATGTTCCAAAAAAGAATCCAGATGTACGTATACATGAGGCATTCCGTATCAGTTCATCAGTTAAAAAAAAAGAATCCCAAAATAATGTCTAAAAATCAGATGACACAATTCCAACGAAGAGAACAAATTTCAGATAAAAAAAATTTAGTTTATTCATTACTTTTCACCAAAACATTTATGCCATAATACGATATGAAAGCTTTGATAAGATGTGGAAAGTTGCTTATTTCTTTATCAAACTTTGACAATAAAATACATCTGGCTTATTTGACGAATGCATAATATAAAAAAATTAAGGCTACATCTAAGTCAACAGCTCGTAATGATTAGGATGCACACACACACACACACACACACACGTTATCCAAACTTTCAAGTCGTCGGAATATATCATAACAACCATTTCCTTGATAACAGCTGGTACACTTATCATTGCTAAGTCGTCGAACCACTTTTTCAAAACAATTAAGTACTTCAGTCTCCAGTCGTTGACAAGTTCTTCTTTATTTTTCGCAAATTATTGTCCAAAAATATTTCGATATCTATAAACCATGCAATTTTTATTCAATTTTATCAAATTCATTATTTATATAGATAAATATAATTATGTAGAATTTAAAAAAAAATTAATATATAAAAATATATATTTATATATATATATATATATTTATATAGATAAATCTATATAATTAAATATATGTTTAATATAAATTTTTACATATTAATTTTTATTTTTTACATTGTACATATTTATATATATATATATTTATATATCTATGTTTAAAAGACGTACATGAAAATTTAAAAGCAGGTGATTTTGTGATTTGTAAAAAAAAAAAAAAAAAAAATAGCGAGGAACAAATGTACAGATGGTCCCACTTTGCGCTAATTGTTTAATGGCTTATCAGTGTGTTGGCGTCGGAGATGATTGAAATCTAGGCGCCAATGTTGCACACGAATTATGCGTTAATAGAAAAGAGATTCGACATTAAGATCGACAGATCTGTGGACATGTTGGGAAATGATAGATTAGCGGACGAGCAAGTAGACTGACCGATAAGCGATTGCAAATCGATTAATTACACAGGCTTCCTACAGTAAATCATAGCATCGAAATATTGCGAAAAATATAAATAGAAATATTTTTAAGATAGTACAAAAATTGATAGAAAATATTAGAAAATATTATAGAAAATATTGTCAACTAATTTTTTTCAATTATGTTTTTTTTTTTTTTCACTAACACACTTTTTGTTTTGCTCTTAATTTTATGTAACCAACAGTGGCATGTTGAGAACTTATAGAAAAATTAACAGAGTGCATAAAATATATTTGCATGGTTAAAAAAAATGCTTGTAAAATTTATAGTTGCCCAGTTGATAAAAATTCAATACTGTCAGAATATTTAAAAATCAATTAATTTATATTTATTTATTTTTTATTTTTTTGTTTTCTTATTATTTTTTTTTTAACGTCAGCTTGAAAAATTGCATATGTAATATTTTAACAATATTGCAGAATAACAAATCAGTAATATTGTTGCAAAATAACAAATCAGTAATATTGTTGCGAAATATTGCAAAAACTCTTCAAATATTTAATCAAAAAAAATAAAACATTATTTACAAAAATAAAAAATAGAAAAATAATTTGCCACATATTTTCTATTTCCATTTTTTAATATTTTTAGAGGAGATTTAAAGGATTACAAAAATGTTTGCAAACAAATGAAGCATCATTCAACAAAAATTAAAAGTACAAAAATAATTTGCCACATATTTTCTATTTTCATTTCTAAATATTTTTAGAGGAGATTTAAAGTATTGCAAAAATTTTTGCAAACAAATGAAGCATCATTCAACAAAAATAAAAAGTACAAAAATAATTTGCCACATATGTTCATTTTAAAATATTTTTAGAGGAAATTTAAAGTATTGCAAAAACTTTTGCAAACAAATGAAGCATCGTTGAACAAAAATAAAAAGTACAAAAATAATTTGCCACATATTTTCATTTTTAAATATTTTTAGAGGAGATTTAAAGTATTGCAAAAACTTTTCAATGAAATAAAACATTATTAAAAAAAAAATAAAAAGTTCAAAAATAATTTGCCACACATTTTGTATTTTCATTTTATAATTTAGCCAATCACTGTTCTTCAATTTTTTTTTTCGTTAAGTGCAATTGCAAAAATTCTCCAAACTGTCAATTAAAATGTATATACATATTTTAATCAACAGTAAAATTAGAGAAATCAATTAGATAAATTTCCCTCGAGAAGACCGAAATTTTAATATCTCAAGATGAGAGACAGATAAGAAAAAACATATTTTTTTCGAATTTTTATGTGACATAAGAAACCGGATAGTAATTGATCCGAAATTATAGTCAATATTGTCAAGGATGTTTGCTTTATTTAGCAGCGTTTTTTCAAGACTTCGGGTTTGATAACCGTCGTCAAAATACATATATATATAATATAAAGAGATGACAATAAATTTGTGCTCGATTGTACAGATGACTTGTACATTTCCTATTGACTGAGGCTCTTTCAGCCGGTAACGAAATTTTCCGAAAATAACACATAAAGATTAGCCGCGAAGTTAAGACAAAACAAATATTATTATCTTCGATGTAACGACACCGATACATTATTTCGGGAATTATATCAACGTTGACATGTGTTTTAATCATGCACATCACGAATTAGCTTATTAAAATCCGGTAGCTACTCGTCGATGATAAGATAAGAGATAAAAAAAAAAAAAAAAAAAAACTCTTACAAGAATGATAAAATAGTTTAAATCTTTCTGAGCTCATTAATTAAAATTACTATAATTATGTCAAGAATTATAATTATGTATAAAATTATAATTATGTATAAAATTATAATTATGTCAAGAATTATAATTATGTATAAAATTATAATTATTTCAAAAATTATAATTATGTCAAGAATTATAATTATGTATAAAATTATAATTATGTATAAAATTATAATTATGTCAAAAATTATAATTATGTATAAAATTATAATTATGTCAAAAATTATAATTATGTCAAAAATTATAATTATGTATAAAATTATAATTATGTCAAAAATAATAAATATAATTATGTTAAAAATTCAGAGTGTTAAGAACGGTGATGTCGACTTTGGACCTGCGTTGTCTAATTTAATGTGTTGTTATTAACACTTTTTTTTATAGTGTTAAAAGCATGCACGTGAGTGTGTTAAAAATTATTCGACTGCCATCTCAAAACATTAAACCGATTTATTTTTCGTGACAAGTAGATGGAAATCAAAATATTTGGCCTTTATTTTGTCACTTACTTTTTACTAAGGGTTGAAACGCTTTTTTGAGGACAATTTGCATTTTTTAGAACACAATTTCAGAAAGGGTCGTATAAAACTTTTTGAAGATATTTTGCATTTTTTTTTTACCCAATTTCTAAAAGGATCGTCTAACGTTTTTTGAGGATATTTTGCATTTTTTTAATTCAATTTTTAAAAGGGTCGTATAATGCTTTTTGAGGACATTATGCATTTTTTTTTACTCAATTTTTCGAAGGGTCGTTACTGATTTCGAGAACATTTTGCATTTAAGAGCGTTACTAAAGATATTGTCACATAAAAAAACTAATGTCTTCGTGACAATAGTAATGAAAACTGGTAGGAGGAAAAAAATACCCCCGAGGGTTTTTTAGGGTTCTTTAAGTTCTTTAGGGTTCTTTAAGATTCTTTTAGGGTTCTTTCTTTATTTTTTATCCCCTTTTTTCCAGAGGTTTTTTTTTCCGGGATTCATGAAAACTAATGCAACACTAATATATGACCATCAATAATTGGTCATAAGATTTCATTAGTATTTCGGTGATTCCCTCAAAATTTTTCCTTAAGTGACGTAAGAAACACGCAATAGAAAAATAGTCAAATGATACACAGTATCAGATTATAATGTGACACTATGCAGACATTCGTAAAATTGTTTTTTTTTTTTTTTACTAATCATATAATTATTTTTACTATATTATTTATATTTATTATTATATGCTCGTAACATATTCTTCAGTGATGCACATAACGATTCATTACACGACAAATTAATGAAAAATAAATTGAAAATTAACGAATCGAAAAAAAGTGTCTGCCTTACACAATCGATTCTATTGATTAATTAATTAATAAATTAAAAGAAAAAGTGTCTTTTTTTATTATTAAAACAATTAGGGGGAGGCAAATGATATTTCTCCCTATGAATGTTCAGGAAATGTTCAGGAAATGTTCAGGAAATGTTCAGGAAATGTTCAGAAAATGTTCAAGAAAAGTTCCGGAAATGTTCAGGAAAATGTTCAGGAAAATGTTCAGGAAAATGTTCAGGAAAATGTTCAGGAAAATGTTCAGGAAAATGTTCAGGAAAATGTTCAGGAAAATGTTCAGGAAAATGTTCAGGAAAATGTTCAGGAAAATGTTCAGGAAATGTTCAGGAAAATGTTCAGGAAATGTTCAGGAAATGTTCAGGAAATGTTCAGGAAATGTTCAGGAAATGTTCAGGAAATGTTCAGGAAAATGTTCAGGAAATGTTCAGGAAATTTTCAGGAAATGTTCAGGAAATGTTCAGGAAATGTTCAGGAAATTTTCAGAAAATGTTCATGAAAAGTCCAGGCAATGTCCAGGAAATGTTCAGGAAATGTTCAGGAAATGTTCAGGAAATGTTCAGGAAATGTTCATGAAAAGTCCAGGAAATGTCCAGGAAATGTTCAGGAAGTGGTCAGGAGCTGACCTTAAAATTCAGTACTTGGATGAGTGACCGACAGCGGCGACGAGATTTTTTTATAATATAGAGAGATTATTGATTGAGGAAACGTTTAATTATTAACAATCAACGATACAAATTTAAAGCTATACTTTGCAATCTATAAGTAATTTTTTTATCCAGTTAAATCTACATCGGACAGGAAACATCGGATCATCGGAAATTCGGATTCTATTTCGTAATTGTCGCTCGACTTTCGATTTAAAGTGAAAACAAACGAAGCTCTTAATCATCTTAATTCAATAAACGAATATAGAATAAGAAAATTGTCCTCCAAAGACACGAACCAGTTTTCACTGCCACAACGAATAAAAAGGAAACACTAAAGATTATTCCACAAATAGTGATCGTTCTCCCGTTGCCGTGAAATGTCGTCAACCTGCTAGATAGTCACACGAACACGCGACTACTATTAAGTGTCCATTAATTTGTTCACATTAACATTCACGCTTTTCATTGCCAAAGTCATTTCTGATAATGTCATTATTTTATTTTTTTTTTTCTTCTTTCCAGGCCATGCAAATTATTTTCTCTTCTCCCTCATTTCCCTCGGGAAATCTCACTCCCCTGACGGATTAAGAAAAAAAAACGAATGCATTATATTATCCGTATTAGCAAAGAATTTTTTTGAGAATTAACATTTTTTTTTCATGTCATGTAATTTAATTTACCTTTTTCCAGTCATCCCCTCGTGAAATTTCATTCCCTTAAGGGATAGTATTTAAAAAAAACAGTAGCATAATTATTCGTATTAGCAAAGAAACTGTTTTTTTTTTTTTTTTTTTTTTTTTTTTTTTCAGGATATGCCTTAATTTAAAATAGATAATAATCTTTTAATTAAATTCGAATCCTATGAAATAATTTCGACAAAATATCGTTTTTGCCTAAAATAATTTAGATAAAATATGTCGGTTGCCAATATCCGATGTTTCTCACCTTTAACACATTAATTTGTTGTTTATCTTGCCATAAATTTCGTTGAAAGTCACCTAATAAAATTTCAACAAATATTCTTCTTATAGGCCATTTAAATTTTGTTTTTTTTTTTTTTTTTTTTTTTGGCAATTGTAACACAAATCGTTTTTGTCAGAACAAATAAATAATTCAATTTATATTTTCGATGCCATAAAATGATAACATAATTCATGAAAAAACATAACTTATTTGTTTTTACCTTTTTTTTTGGCCCAACTTCAATCTCCCATGACACATGAATTTCCAAAAAGAAAAACTCCATTTCCAAAACGAGTGAACTCAAAAATCTGAAAAAAAAAAAAAAATCAGAGTATGAAACAGATCCAAGAGTCTAAAAAAAATGTGGAGAACGCCTCGTGTGTGAAATTCTGAGTTCCACAATTCGACAAAAATAGAATCCCTGCAAAAACTCCAAACTTTACAATTTTGTATCTCCAAAAATTGTACAGTTGACTACATCCAAATTTTACATTTCGATCCATTTAATTCAGATACACATTTGAAAATCTAGATTTATATATTTTTTTTCAAGTTTCCTGTGGAACATTAATCAAAAATAATGGCATGTTAATTTTTTTTTCTTTTTTCTCGCAAATATTTCTCGCGACACAATTTGAAATTGAATTGAAACACGTATTTCTAGAATAAAAATAAATGTCCTGAGAATGAGCGATAGGCAGCACAGCATTTTCGGCGATTGATGTGTATAGATAAAAAAAAAAAAAAAAAAGAAAAAAAGTCTTTTGGCTCGCAACGTGCCCGTTGCGTGGTTGGCGCGGTGTTCTATATTATCTATATACTACCATAAGAGTATAAGAGTAGTTTCCGGCTATCTCCCTCGAGCGTCGCACCCACCCACCTCTGTATATTACTACAGCTACACAACATATCTACGTGTAACCTACGAGACTCTATATAGAAGCCTGCTCCTCGTATTGGCGACTGTATAGTCGCTAATACGCGTAATCTACGCGGAAACTAGCAAAACTATTAAAATTCCACGATACTGCATTGAATAGTTTATTTAAAAAATGTAAATCATTAAAAGACGACGAAAATATTGTAAAATAAGTAACAAAAAAATTGTATTAATTAACGATTTTTTTTTAAATTGATTAATTTATTTTCAAAATTAAATGTTTTCTAGAAAATAATTATCAGAATAATGAAAAATTATTAAACGGGATTTATTTAATTTTAGAAAAAAGGGGAATTTAATTATTAGAAGAGGAAAAAAAATGTGAAGGTTTTATTATGATGATCGAAATATTGTGAATAGCGAAATTATGTTAATTAACGATTTTTTTTTTAATTGATTAATTTATTTTTAAAGTTAAATGTTTTCAAGAAAATAATTATCAGAATAATGAAAAATTATTAATCGGGATTTATTTAATTTTAGAAAAAAAGGGTAATTGAATTATTAGAAGAGAAAAAAAAATGTGAATTTTTATTATGATGATCGAAATATTGTGAATAGCGAAATTATATTAATTAAAGATTTTTTTTTAAATTGATTAATTTATTTTCAAAATTAAATGTTTTCAAGAAAATAATTATTAGAATAATTAAAAAGTTATTAATCGGGATTTATTTAATTTTAGAAAAAAGGGTAATTTAATTATTAGAAGAGAAAAAAAAATGTGAAATTTTTATTATGATGATCGAAATATTGTGAAATAAATAGCGAAATTATGTTAATTAACGATTTTTTTCAATCGTTAAATTCATGTTTTAAATTAAATGTTTGAAGATCAACATTTTCACAATTCCGAAAAATTACTAATCGGGATTAATTTATTTCCGTAAAGAAAAGAATAAAATAAATAAAAAAAAAAAGAATAAAAAAAAAAGAAAAGAATAAAAAATAAAAAAAAAACATCAATATTCAAAAATAACAAGCTAAACTATTCGTCCTCACGATTTTTCCATTGATTAATTTATTTAAACAAAATTAAAAAAAATATCGAAAAAAAAAGAAAATGTCACTTTTTGATTATAACGAGTGGCAGACAGATTTGTCGATAACATAAAGGGCAGGTCATCTAAACCGAGAGTAAGTCATTTAAGGAGGTCAACGATCGTAAAAGCTCTACGAATTGATGTCGCAAATTGTATTGCGGATGACACGAGACCGATTGGAAGACGACGAAGATGCATGTCTCTCGACGTTTTGTTTTACACCAAGAGAGAGAGAGAGAGAAAGAGAGACAATGACCTTTACTTGGGCCCTCCAATGCACGCTATTGCCGGATAACATTGTGACAGCTATGACACGATCACATCGTACTACATAATACACTTGGATGTTACGGCATGTATAGCGATCGACACACTTGTTCACTTTTTTTTCGAACCTATTTTTCCGAGGGCCATTTCTTAACAACAACAACAACAACAACAACAACAACAACAACAACAACAACAACAACAACAACAACAACAACAACAACAACAACAACAACAACAACAACAACAACAACAACAACAACAACAACAACAACAACAACAACAACAACAACAACAACAACAACAACAACAACAACAACAACAACAACGAAGGTCCGCTGAAAAAATTCTCCTGGAGAAAATAAGTGCTAACAATAAAAATATAGTTATTGCTATATTGTTATTATTTTCTTTTTGTTGTTATATACTTTCCATGTAGAAAGATTTAATGTAACAAAACTGCCACTTCCTGTAAATATAAAAGGGAGAAATAGAACACTGCGAGAGAAAAAAAAAAGTTTAGTTGTGTGTAAGATTGCGACATTTAAACTTTTCCTAAGAGAAAGAGAGAGAGAGAGAGAGAGACGTGATTGACATGAATTATTATTTTATCAGATCCGATAAAAATCTATGAGCAAGCTCTCATGTCCATGTCTGTAAGAATAATAGAAATTATTTCCGCGAAGACAATCATTGTGCGTCGCAATAATGTCAATGTTCGACAAGTTATGCCACCGTATTTCGGATGCGGGTTGATTGATTTTTTTTATGTATCGATTCCGGGTTTTTTTCGTTATAATGATTGTTTTTTTTTTCTGATAAAAGTTTTGCCTGATTTGTATTTTTAAAATCTGGTTTGAACATTCCATTTTAGAAAAAGGGGATGGAAAATAGAGTTTTGTACATATAGACATTTTTTTCTACACCACTTTTTCTCGATTTTTTTTTGGACCATTTACAGCGTTCTGACATGAAAATCTAGAAAAATTCTCGAAAAATGTTTTTGTGGAAAAAAATATTTTCACAAAGTTTCCTCCATGAGGAAGCAGAAAAAATAAAAGAATAAAATTAAATTGTTGAAAAAAAAAAAATGTATTGTTTCAGAATACGAGAGATTGGACGCTGTACATATTAGATTGCGCCTTCAGTGTCGGGGTTGTCGGGAGCCTCGTCGTGTTTGTATGGAGAGGAGTGTGGGTACTCTTTGATATCCATCTCTTTCCAGAAAATCGGGAATATTCAGCAATCGGTTCCCTCGTAAGTATTTACACAAAGACTAAAGCAAATATAACGGTAATTCCCCGACTTATATTATTATTATTATTATTATTATTATTAATATTTATTAATATATTTATTAAAGAGAGTACGATTCGAGAGTCATCGATTTCATTAGAAGAAACTTTTATCATTCAAATAGAGGCCACGATAATAATTCACACTCTTCGGTATGGAACAATTTTTTTTTTTTGTTTTATCAGTTTTCGTCATTTACGAATTGAAAAAAAAATCACTGAGGAGAAAATATTTTTTTGATACTAGGATTTTTTTTAATCGCAATTAATTGCATTGATATAGTTGAAAAAAATTGAAAAAATTGCAACTGTATCAAAGATCATCAAATTTAATTGACTCCATGAAATTTTTTTTCTTTTTTAAACCTACAATTGATTTGATCTTGGAATCCATTTATCAATTAATCCCAAAAAGACATTAATCTGACATTTATCAATTGCAAATTATTAAGCATCTTTAATGAAAGAATAATGCAGAATCAAACAAAATAAATAATGAATAATTTATAGTTATAAATTATAATTAATAAATTGAGTAATCAATCGACAGTCCAAAAGCAACAGTTCTTTGCTTTTCAAAGTCAATGCAGTGATTAATTAAAAAAAAAATTAGAGCAGATACGTATTTAGGAACAATTCGAAAAACGAAAAATCTTGCACACGTGCATACGTGCATATTCTCAAAGTGCTACACGTTATAGTGCCTAATGGTTCGATTATATAATTAAATATTCGCCAATTGCATGATTGTTGAGAGGCGCACGACTGACCCGTATCTCAATATGCCACAGCAGTCTCCTATATCGTATTATAGTAGGTATATATCAATATACATAAGGGTGGTTTAAAAAGAAATAGATTTTTTTTCGGGGACTTCAATGGAAAATATTAGTACATTGTGAAAAAGTAATTTTTGCAAAATTTGGATGAACGAAAAGTTTTTTTAGTTAGTGCTCAAGCGAAATTTGGATTTTTTTTTCTATTTTTCGATAATAATCTAAGATATTAATTTTTTTTTTCTCTCACTGCAAAACGTATTAGTGTTTAATGGAACTGTAAATTGTTCAAAATATTGTCGCAGTAAAAAAAAAATGTTAAACCTGCTCCAACTACTGTTTATGCAATTTTTTTTTTTGTATTTTTAGCTAAAAGTCATGAGACAATCAAATGTTTAACTACAAAAGTCAAATCGTTGCTTCCCCTCAAAACGAAAATCTTGAATATTTGACTAAACTACAGTTTTATCACAATTTTTAATGCTGAATCGACACCAGGTCCTTAATTTATTCGAACGATATTTTTTTTTATTCGAACAAAAAAGTCTGCGGTCAAAATTTTCTACGAACAAAATTGAGCAAGTTATTAGCAATTAGAGCTAATAACTTGGTGGCTTCGATAAAAACCGCATAGATTCAGATAGGATTCTATCAGAATCCATGCGGTTGTATCTCCATTTCCATTAGTTTCTATCAGACCTTTTCAACAGGGCAATCACATGAATAAATTCGATCTTGAGTTCTATGTTAAGTTTAGAAAAATTCTGCCGGTAATACGGGTCACTTACAACATTTTCTTTTTCAGTTTTATACTCTGCACGCTTTTGAAAGGTAACCAATGGGCCAAATATACAGAAATAATTTTCAGTTGATTTTACGATAAATCCTTATGGCATGAGTGTAACTTTTCATTTATTTATTTATTCATTTTTTTTTTGTTTTATTACTAATATCATAATTTATTTAAGAAAATTATTTTTTAAATATCCATTAAAACCTACGTCGTCGCTTCAACTTTACCTCAATCTGAAATCGCAACATAAAAACCGGAAAGAGTAATCTCAAGCACAAATGAGAATTATTTGAATATATTTAGCCTACTGCTTCCCTTGCAAAAGAGTGCAGAGTGTATAAAAAAGAAAAAAAAAAAGGTAACCGACCCCCATTACCATATTTTTGCCACCTGACACATTTTTTTATCTCAACTAAGTCAATATTACATAATTAAAAAAAAAAAAAAATACAAGTCCTTTAATATCCCTTTTAACTTTAATCCAAAACCCTCCCCTTAAATTAAAATACAATAATAATGAAAATATCAATTTCCCATAAATTCCCCCTTTTTTCGATTTTCATTCATTTACACAAAAACATTAAAAATTAAGTGTATATTCTTTTTTACATAATAAAAAAAAATAAATAAGTAAAGCAAAAAAAAAAAAGAAGAAATAATAACAAGTCTCATTTAAAGACCTGCACTTTTTAGCTAAAAGCTAAGCACGTGGAAAGAGCGCGCTCGCGAACTTGACACTGTGCGACTAGGTGATCTCTTCGCTATATCTCAACGAGAGAATCGTTTCTTCTATAAAAGCGACCCAAGCGACTTATCTTAAATAACCGCTTAATGCCCATATATCATGTACGTGACCTCACTCGACGATACGTTGACCGGAAGCGAGCCACGTGCCAGAAAGGCCGCACGCATTATCCCTACGCACTCTCGCGAGAGCGACAGCGAGGAAGAGAGGAGATGACCCGCGCTGTTATAGTATATATATCTATACTATAAAGCTACTCTTCCGGATACGAAGCGCTTGTGCTCAGCCCTGCGCCTCCACTTGCAAATTCCGCTGGACCAGTCTCTCCCTTTTTTTCTTCTTTCTTCTTTTTTTTTTTTTTTTTTTTTTTTTGACTGAAAAGGGAGAAAAAAAAAATATTAGACAAATATAGAGGATGACGAGAGCCTAAATGCAATATACATGTTAGCCACGAATTCGTTCACATTGCTGATGATGGGCATTGCACTTAAGCTTGAAAATTGAAATGGTCCGTTTACTAAGAAGCAATTATTAAATAATAGGAGTGACTTGAACGTTTGTTAAGTAGGTTAATTTATCTGGTGACGGGTTTCTCGCAGGAGCAACACACTCCTTGAATTGTATATTTATAGGCAGATGAGAGAATACGGTCGTCTTTTTTGCAGGATGAACTTTTGGCCGACGCTCCACTATGTTGCTCCCTCACGAGACTTCGCTTAGGATTTTAATTATCTTCCATCGGGCTCTGAGAAAAGATCCTGGAAAGATCGAGAATGATTAATAGAATTAAAAGAATGGAAAAAAATGAATATGTTTCATTTGTAAAGATGGTAAAGAATTTTGTTGTTTGTTAAAATTGGAAGGTTTTAAGGTTGAGTGACTGAGAGGATGGAGAAGATGTTTCTTTTTTTTTGTTGCAATTTCGTTGAAGATACAAATTTTAACCAATTTTTTCAAGAAATTTTCGCCGATTTTTTTAGAAATTTTCTCCGATTTTCTCAAGAAATTTTCTTCGATTTTCTCAAGAATTTTTCTTCGATTTTCTCAAAAAATTTTCTTCTATTTTCTTAGAATTTTTCTCCGATTTTTTAATAAGATGCCGAGATGAACAATATGAGATAATAGGAAATATTTTCGAGGAACCAATTTTTTACATTTTTTTTTTCATAATTTTCCGTTTAATGTTTCTTCCGAATTTTTCAGCACTTTTTTTTTCTAATACTTCTCAAATTTTCCCAGATTTTTAAAAATAAAATCGATGAGATTTCTGTTTCTTAGAAACCCTCCTTGAATATTCCTTAAAATTGCTAATTGCTTCATAATTTATTATTTAGGTTGTTTGTTGATAAAAATTAGTTCTATTAATAATAATAATAATAATAACAATAATAATGAAGTCTATATCAGCGTTAATAAAAAAAATGTAATTCATACAAAACAACTCACGTCGAAAATAAATTATTCATTTTATTCAATTTTTAGAATGTAACATGTTAAAAAATTAAGTCCAATAATAATAACGATGAAAAATAATTTTTTTTAACAAAATTCAAAATTTTCTAACAAATCTCAGATTATTTCATACTTTGGCTCAGAAATATTCTTGAACTTATTTTGGAAAATCGAAAAAAAAATTATAACTACTACAGAAAAATTGTGAAAAATTTGAAAAATATTGGAGACATAATTCGCGCCATTCTAAGATATAAGGCAAAAAACGTCAAGCCATCCACCCCTATTTTTCATGACAACAAAACGTCCTCTTATTTATTCAGTATGTTGGTCTAATTAAAATAAATACGTGCTTCAAATATGAAGCAAAAAGTTGTCACTTTTTTTGCTTCATATATTTATGTAACCCGTAAGTGGATGATTCTTGAAATCAGAAAAGATGCTCAAAAGTTCGCAAACGATTAACAGAATCTAAAAAATCTACAATCTGTTATAATCTATAAAAATGGTAAGCAATGTTATTATTATCGTGATTAATATTGCGTTGTTTATTAAATGCATTTGTAAACTTTTAATATTGTGTGATAATCGAAGAGAATAAATTGAAGAGATAATTAAAAAGACAAAAAAAATGGTAATTTTGTTGCAGATCATAGGATACATAATAGTAGCGGTAACGTTTTGCCTGCAACCACTGATGAGATACACTTGCGCGAGGCTCGAGGGTTTGGCTCGACTTCTTGCAGCGGATGCCTTTTTGCTTCTGAGCTTCCTCGGCACCGTGAACGTTTGGCGAGGGATCTGGAGCGTCCTCGATCTCTGGCTTCTCCCCGACGACATACAAATGTCCTGCTGGATCACTCACATCGGTTGCTTCGTTTTTCTCGTTCTTCTCAACTGCAGCAATTCCATACTCGTCAGGGGTGTTTATATAGACGCTGAAGAGGAGGAAGGCCGCTGCGTTGTTTTTCCCTGCCACTATCTTCGTCTCTTCTTCAAAGTACGTGAAGAAAAATTTAATATTATCATCCAAGTTTTGAGTTAATTGTTGCGAATTCTTTATATCTTACTCATTCTATCTTATATCGTAAAGTTACATTTTCGCATTCTCGAGAGAGAAGCAATGGTGAGGGTGAAAAATATCTGCTTTCAGAAAATAAATTCATTGACACGTCGTACAGCGACCTTAATTTTTATCGCACGAGTATCATGAGGTACTCATTTTTTTCGTCTTGAAATTCTCTAGATGCCCCTTTCATTCGATTATTTATCAAAATTTTATTCGGCACTACATTTTTTTTCGTCTTGAGAGACACTCGTAGGATAAAATTTAAAAGCGCTTTTTCTTCTGCGCTCTTTTGCTTCTAGAGCTAAATAAAAAGGTGATTAAAAAAATTGCAAAAATAGTTGCATCTAGAAAATTTCAAGACGAAAAAAATGAGCACTGTATGACTTCCGTACTATGAAAATTAAAGGCGCTACATCGCGTCAGAAATTTTATTTTCCGGATACAATTTGTTTCTTCAGGATCATAAAACAATCCTTGTAAAAAATCCTATTTCTTTTTTAATACAGATCGAGCGCCAGAAGAAGGAGGCAAGGCGACAAAATCTAGTAGCCGCAAGTAAAGAAGCTCAGTCCCGCAACGAGGGCAACACCAAAGAAGCGGAAAATGAGACTCTGCTAAATTGTGGAAACACGATTGCGCCAACAATAATCCCAGCGAATCCAGATTCCCTCGTCTAGAAGCTGTGTAGAAACGAAAAATTCATCGAGCATTTACAAAAGAAAAGAGAATAGAAAAAAAAAAAAAACAAACGTACGTGTCTAACGAGTGAAGCTACGAACTATAAATTCTGCCAAAAATGCGAATAGTAGTTAATTAGTCAATACATATCGCATATTGACACAGAATCTTAAACCACAAAAACATTGCAGCAGTGCGACTGTGGCATTTACAGTGAAAAATAAATGCGTATTCGTCCGAAGCGAATTTTCAGACGAAGAAAAAACAACACTGAACAAAAAAGCAAAAACCAAACACTCAAAAAAAAAGGTCTTCAAGACTCGGACAAAAGTTTGGGTGAACCAGTTTTAAAAATAATCAGCAGCAGCAAGAAATACAGGCTGACAAATCGAATGAGGATAATTAAACGAATATTTTAAATCTAATATAATAATAAAATTTTAATCGATAATTATCAAGAACTCGAATTATTTTTAGATGGCCATATTACCGATGTATTTAAACGACAGTGATTACTGTCGAAAAAAAAAAGAAGTCAGTCTTAGAGCTCTATTTATGAAATTAATTTATCAGACTGCCGCAGCCTATCGACTTGTTACCGGCGTTTCGGTGAAACAAATTGCAGCTGCGGGTCTCCAAACTGTTATATATCGTTAACATTTCTTATATATATTATATATATATTGTGTGTGAAAAATATTTTATTGAGAAGTGAAGAGAACATTAACTTGGTACGTTCGTCGAACGAGAAATGAAATGAAAAATAAGCCGACTATCGTGAGATTAATTTATCATTTAATTTTAAAACTAAGACGAAGGTTTTTAGAAAAACTGACTCGTGGGAAATTAAAAGATATTTTCAAATAAATATTCGTTGACTCAATAATTTATGCGATTAGAACATATTATTCCGCTGCCCTTTTTTTTAATATACTTTCAACCTTTTTCCTTTTTTCTATGTGAATATGATTATTAGAATGCCAATTTGTTTTAATTCAATAGTGAATGCTCGGACATCGAGTTAAAAAATCATGTAAAGTCCTATGAAAAGAGGAAACCTTGCTAAAGATTATTAAATATACCAATCTATAAAAGCAGTAACTTTTCTTGAAATTAAAAATTAACGTGAAGAATAAAATGATTAAGGTACCAATTCAAATTCTCTTCAAGATTGGAGCGTGGGGAAAAAAACCGAAGTATCGTAACGACCCGTCGAATGCTCATCAGACATCGAGTTGAAAAGTCGTACAAAGCCCTGTCTGAAAGAAGAGACCTTGGGCAACAATGGTAATGGAGGTTGCACCCGCGATAAAGCCGGGGATAATTTATGAATTGGCGTAACCTTCTCCCCCGCATCCTGTACAACCTGTGTAGAGCAAAGAGGTCCTCTTGTGGAGCAATTACGGGTACGTCACGACGTACTAATAATTAATTAACTGCAATAATGACGGGACAATGCCGACGGGCTATAGTGAACAGATGGGAAGTGCTCTTGGGTTCGGAAATGAGCGGGCGCCCTCCTGGCCTACATTCAATATTTATACTATATACCTCTGGTACAACACAAATTAAATTCTACCGAATTTCCTTCCTTTTCTTCTTCTTCTTCTACTTCTTCTTATTTCCAAAAGCCTTTCAAATATTAATCAACGTTTCACGCTCCCAAACGTGGCATTCGATATCGTTTGATTATATGAGATAGAGCGACGATTTATACCGATTTGAATATAATGAGTACGAGCAAAGAGAAGCAAAGAACATTTTATATGGATGTTTAAAGAGAAGTCTGACGAATGTTGGACGATCGATTGGCAATCAATCGCCAATGGCCTGTTGGCCCTATGACCGCGAGTGGGGCTGATCTATTTGGGGCTTCTTGATGTCGTAGTGCAATGAGAATCAGTCGCGACACGACTTTTCTATCAACGTAAGGTGAGAGTGGAGCGCGACTGCTCCGAAACAAGACGGAAAGCGATACAGACGACGGGAAAGAAGCGAAAACGAGGAGGCTTAGAAATATCGAGAAAGAGTGAGAGGAGGCGAGACGGTTCTTTTGGAATTTTTTTTCTCGCCAAATAAGAAGAAACCGAACGGAGGTGACGTTGTGCTGGTGAAGAGGTGGTGGTGCGGTGGTGATTTCAAGGTGACCCCGATCGAACGTGCTGGAAAAGGATGGCAGGCGGTGATCCTCTTCAAGAATTGGTTTCCGTCGAATTCGAAGTATTCGGCAAAGTCCAGGGTAAGCTCTTCTAATGTATCGACTAAAAAAAAAAAATTGTTATTATTAATATGAATTATCGTAGAAAACTTATTTATGATTCAAACACAATTATTTATTTTTATTTAGTTGGAAAGTATTTCTTTTTTATTTACATAAAAATACTTTTTATTAAATAATTCATTATTTATTTGAATAATAATAATTATTAAGACTTCAAAGTATTTTTTATTGAAATAAAAAAAAATACTAGGGACGAAAGAATCGTCATTATCAATATCGATTATTTTCATGCAAAACACTTTCATAATTTCACCTCACCACAGTTACTTATTTTAACTTAGTTGAAACGTAATTTTTGTTTTAATTGACATAAAAACACTTTTTATTCATTGATTTATCAATTATTTATTTGAATAATAATAATTATAATAAATATGAAAAAGCCTAAAATTTTTTTTCAGTAAAAATCACTTTAAGTGGTTTCATATTTATTATGATTATCATTATTATTGAAACAAATAATTCACTAATTGTGAATATAGGGAAACAGTGAAATTATTCAAGTCTTTCATCATAAATACATTAAATAGTACGATTTACTTTCTCATATGATGCTCAAATTTGATATTATATAAATAAATGGAAAATTTGTTTTTCATCAAGTCTTTAATTGCTTATGCCTACGATTGTTTCGAGGAAATACATTTTTTTTCTGATGCAGTATTGTTTAATTATTTTCCAATCGCAGATCAATAATTACGTTTTTGGGAATATATTTTTTTTTAATTAATGTAGTATTTGAATAATTTATTACGTATTTTTAAAAAATGTGAAAATATTTAAAAATATAAGGTTGATATATAACGATAGATTATGAAAGTAAGCAAAGAAATCTTGTTTCGTATCTACATTCTATTGTTAGTTATTTCAGTGTTGATTAAAAAAAACACATACACATTTTTGCTAAGGAAAGTATCACGAATCTATCGTTTGTCCTTATTTTCTTAGCCCCTTTTCTGGTTCGATATCGTTGCATTGAGTTGTCGTGTAGCTTTGGTTTAATCAATCCACCACTTTTCCTCTGCCACAGGCTGTTACTTTCCGAAATTCGTGAGGGACCTCTGCACAGAGCTCGGTATCAGCGGTTGGGTAAAGAACAGCAAAAGTGGAACTATAATGGGAAAGATGCAAGGCCCGAAGCCCTACGTCGAACAAATGTAAGTCGTTTTTTTTTCACGAGACACGAGCCACTTTATTCTGGAAAAAAATAATTAACTAATATTTTCCCTAATCAATTAAAAGATTTTCCTGTCCAAAGTTCTTATTGCATATCCTATTCCATTTTTCATTACAATTTCGTTAGTAAATGATAAAATGCTATGAATTCTATTTGAAGAATAAATTATATTTTGTTAAAATCTTCTGACTGTAAAACAAAAAGATTATAATAAAACCGCCTGTATTGGCGGGTATAAAATAATAATTATAATTCGTATCGTCAACTAAAGGTATATCGAAAATTATTTTATCCTTTTTAAATCTGAAACACGAAAACTTGTTTTTTTTTAATTCAAGAGTCTCTTTTAATTCTAATTTATACTCCGGAGTTGTAAAAAATTACATTTATCTAAATGTAGTCTCTAGAATTTGTAGGTATTTGAAGTATTCTCTGAAAGAAAAAGGCTTAATTACAATTCACAACTAAACAGAATGAGTAAACTCACTTTTTTTTTTAATAGCTAATATTACATTCTAGTGCAACCAAAAGTGTAATTATAATTTTCATAGTTAAATTTTATATTTTATTCTATTTACACGTAGCATGATTGAAATTCAATGAGAAATTTAATTTCTCGAAAGCTATTTTTTTTCCAATTATTTATTAAATATTCGTCCACGATTTTTTTCCCCAACCAATTTTGATATATCCTGAAAAATTCCCCAATTCTCCGTTCAATCTCGCCCTGATTCTTCCGGAATTTTTTTTCCAAATTTATCTTATATAAACATTTGAACAAAAAAGTCACCAAAATTCTTGAGAAATATTAGACGGGTGACGAGGGAGTTGCATAAAATCTTTCGTGTTGATTGCGATGCTGGTTGCGAGGTTCGACCTCGGTCCCGAACTGGTTTAGTGAGTGCCGGGGCCATTAGGTCCAAGACTGACTTTAATAGCGAACTCTAATGGAGTAATGAGCCGGTACACGTCCACCACCACCGTCAGCATCATCACAAGCGATCGGTACCCGCCTTCTTCGTACTCCCCAAGCAGTGTCTCCTCAAATTACTTCCAAGATGCAAAAGCGACGCGCAGTAAACGTGCGTGCACTCAAAGGCTCCGGATGATAAACTGTGGCCTCTCTCCGGCTCCATTCGCAGCCCTCTTGACAATATTAAAACAAATAGTAAAATACACCAGTGTGACTAAAACAATCGAGCACAACGTTGACGAACGTTAGAGTATTCAATTGACGTCGTTTATTTCCTGAACAATTGGGTCGCGAACCGATCCACTTAAATCCTGTAGATGCTGTTACGCATCTTTGTTTTATGTTTCCTTCTGGAATCATTTTGGATTTATCTTCAATCTAGTGTCTCCTTCTCGAGTAATTTCAGGGCTTATGATGCGTCGATAATATAAAATTGTTTTCTTAGCTTCCTTAGATGATTTTTACAGTGGATACGCTTCGGTACAAGTGAATGTTTTTAGTGACAAAAAACAATGTCTATTTCTTTGAGGCCTGTAGAATTTACGCTGCAATATTCTTCCTGCAAGAAAATGTTTCTGTGATAAAAAAAATGAATGTATTGTTATTGTGAATATATATTCTGTTGCGATTTTGCTAGGCGTACTCAAGGTTCATATCTACTTTTGTTCGTTCTCTATATCTCTAGAAAATTGTCTGGCTTGTCCCCAATTGGAAGTTTGCGACGAGTGATCTCGAGGTATTTCAAGAACAAAACACCAGGCGTAACTCTTTGATGAAAGATCTTTGTCGCGTCTCACCCGACTGATATTGATGATTGTCACGCGTTTCGCGATTTCCTAGACAGATATATACGCTAGGAAAATAATAACAATGAGGTATTATTGTACAGACTTGGCAGAGTTATACACGTAATTAAATATCATTTTGAAGAAATAAATCGGTTTATCATGATGATATCCGAACGATAAATATATAATTGTTTGTTTGTCTTAAAAACAAAATCAAGGATGCAAAGTAGAAGTTTGCACATTGCTTCTTCAATATTTTTTGAATTTTTACAAAGCTGCCTCTGTGAGAAGTTTATCGACTTTTCGACTTATGTTTTTAGAAACTTTTCATCATGTGTACCAAATTTCAGCTCTATTGATGAAGCCGTTCTTGAGAAAACAAAGGTTTGCAATTTTGCATCTCGAGAAAGAAAAATATTTCACGAAATCGAAGCTTCTTCCATGAGGAAGCAAAAGAAAGCCTTGATATGCGAATTAATAATAAAGAAAACAGATCACTATAATCCTATCTTAACGAAAAAAAAAAAACGAAGTATAAAACTTGTTGAAAGCGACAAACATAAAGGTTTTTAAAAAATCTCTAAATAGCAATCTATGAGAATAATAAATATGTATAATCAAAGAAATTGAAATTCCTACAAGAGAATAAATTGATTATTTTAATTGCAGGCAGCATTGGTTGACAACGGTGGGTAGTCCTGGAAGTGAGATTCATCACTGCGAATTGACGAATATCGAGTCCATAACGAGGCTCGGTTATCGAGGGTTTTCCATACGTTTCTGACGCGACACGATACGAAATTGCCAGAGACACCTGTTGAATCGAACGAACGATCGAGGGATTGATGTCGGAGCCGTACGAAGGATTCAAACGGAATCCAACCGAGACACATTGGGGCAACTCTCTGAAAAAACTTCCCCCGAGAGCTTTATCATTGATCAATGACATCGATAACAAATTGGCTCTGCGTGTTAATACGACTATAGTGTATATTTTCTTTATCATGTACAGATGTTGGTGAGATGGGGGTTGAAGGTGTGGAGGTGGGGGGAGGCTTAAAAGAGAGAGAGAAAGCACGTAACGATTATCTCAACCGGTCCCTTGTAATTAATCCAGAATCGTGTTGAATATACCTTTATATAATTGTAAGAATTAAATCATCGAGGAATAACCGAAGAAGCGCTTCATCAAACAAATTTTATCGTCAATAAACACGGCTATCGTTATATCTATTGGATAGGTATGTACATAAGTAAAATATATAACGTTGAGTAGTAAACGAATTAACGATCAATCTATTAACTTGATTATATATCATCAAAACTTACTTAGACTTTAATTGCACGATTTTCGTCGCTTTCCAACAACGATTTTCGAGTGAATGGCTCTTTCGTCTGATTTTTCTCTTTCTTTTCTTTTCTCCGGATGATAGCGGACGCTTATCACAGTTATGCTCAATGCCGAACAATATCTATCACGTTTTTCCCTCGTAAATGAACGTCGCGTCGAGCATCTGCTGCGCGAAATGGTAATTTCCATGTGTTTCTGGCAAATAACGCGACACTCTACGAATGAGCTGGACAGTGTCGTCGTTCGAGCATCCAGTCATCACCGTTCCAGTTAAATTCTGAAAAAAAAGGTTTATTTTGTAGGATCATCGATTTTTTTTGTATATACACAGATATATACAGATTTAACAGAAATTTTTAGCTAAATAATTCTTCATAACTGAAGACAGGTTCAATGTTGTTTGGCATGGAATTTCGACGAAATCGGTAAAGTAGTTCGTATTTTATAGAATTTTGAATTTTTCGAAAAAAATTAATTTCGCTCTAAATCACGCCGAATCTCAACAAATCAACTGAAATGTTCTGTAGACGAAAAATAACATAAAGCGCTGCTACGTACCAAATTTGGTAAATTTGTAAATTCATTCGGATTTTACGCCATTTTGAATTTTTCAAAGAATTTAAATTTTCGCTCTAACTTCCGCAAAAATTAAGAAAGTAAGTCAAAACTTTGTACCAGATGGAAATATGATGCAACTTTTAAGAAGCAACGTTGAAAGTTCTACTTTGCATCATTTTTTGTATTCCATTTTGAAACTAGTTTACGTGAAATTGAGATTCAGTTTGTAGACAAGAAAAAAACTATACGGCGATTTTTTTTCACAACTTTTTTTCGAAATTTCATAGAGAATACTTTTTCTAGCTGAGTGATGCAGAGGACACGAACTTTCCCAAAAAAAAAAGCTTCTCAATCCGCTTTCCCATAAAATCCTTTTTTTTTAATCGTCATTTTATATTTACCAATCCTTCCAGATATTGCGTGAGCGTCGGACTTATTCTGGACACTTGTTCGAGTAAATCCGGTGATTTGGAGAGATACGCCATCATTCTTCGTCCAGCGATTGGTAAAAGGCTAGCACCTAGCGACTCGGTGTCGCTCACCGCAGTAACGACCTTAAAAATCAACGATAAATCATTACAGAATTAAGGACATCATTTTTTTTTTCTCTCACCTCCTCGGCCAATCGATCGAATCCATTAACGTAGAGCTGACAGACTTGATGTATTCTCAGCTTATCATTGTTGATCTTCCAAATTGACGCGAGAGTCTGACATTTGCTCATCCAGTGTACCGCTTGATTGGAGCTCAGATTATTGCCCTCGTTGGTCTCTTGATGAATGGAATCCATCGAGGCGGTTATCACGCGACAGAGAAACTCGATTCTCATGCTGTCGCGTTTGTCGTCGCGATACCACGTCAATATTGCCTTGTCGGTTATGTCTTGAAACAAGTAGCGGCCGGTCTGTGCGAAATTTCGAATAAAAATCATTTTTATTTCATGAAATCGCAACATTATTGAAATTAGAGTACTTTTTTGTTCGAAGCTATTGCTTACCACAGAATCGAATAGATTGCTCATTGGTTTACTCAATTTCATGTTAAAATGCGCCATCATGTGAAGAACATTTGCCAGCTGCAAGTGCAGAAGTATCAAATCGTACCAAGCGGGCGTTTGCGATATAGCAAGTGTCGCAAATGCCTGCGGACCCGTTTCGTGACCTTCCCACAATTCTTCAAACTTTAACGAACAATTTCTTTCCGCTTCCAGCACTTCCGCCTATCGATTAATTAGAGTTCAGTGTTAATAGCTTTTGCGAAGGTTTAAAATAATTTTTTTTTTCTTGCCAAATCGACGATACTTACGTCGAGAAAAATATCAAGGAAGCTGACACAATGTTGAAGCATCACTGTCAGCTGAATGTCCGATAATCCTGTATCCTGCATGCACAATCTCTCCTTCGGTAGCTTTCCCAATTTATTCATTAGCTTTGCTGCGGCTTCCATTCGTCGTTTGATATGTAGCGTCCACAGAAGGCAACAAACTCCTGAAATTTCAACGGTATGCTTCGTATTCTAAGAGAATTTCAAGGGTAAGGAGGGTTTTTTTAGATTGAATAATTAATAAATGGACACCTTGACGCATTGGCTTCATTGGTATTTGACGTAAAACCGCGAGGGCTGCTTCGAGGGCTTCAAGATTGGCAACATCTCGGCTCCAAGCCATGACAAATTCCCAGCACAAATTAGCGACAAGTACGCTACTTGTTAAGCTATACGGGAAATGATTCTTCAGCAATGTAATTCTTTCTGCAATGTAATTGATTTTCAAGTATTTAATATATTTTTAAAAAAGTAACATAGTAATTTTGTAAAATTCGAATGCCGCGTTTCCTGAGAATAATTTTTCAAAAATAAACGACAACTGCGCTTTTGTTACTCTAACAGAAAGTCGTTAATCATTTACGAATTTATTATTTTTTAAAATGACGAAGGAGTTTGTCAAATATATTATTTTATTGGCGCCTTGTCTTTGTTTATTGTTTGTAAAATCAAAATCAAATCAATCAGAACGTGAAAAAAATTAAAATTGTCGTGAAAAAGAATTTGTTGTAAAATGTAAGAAAAAGAAATGTTGACCACGAAAAATTTACCTAAAATATGAGTCTGAGCGGAAGCGTCAGGATTCGCCTCGCTTCCTATTTCCACAGAGATCGCCAATAATTTGTTGTGATCTTCTTTTGGTATATCCACGGCAGCGGCCTCGTCGAGAGATCCTGTAGCTTTCAGCGAATCGGCCGAAAGCTGCATCTGATCGAATTCTACATCACGAGTGTCTATTAAACGAGCTGGATCGACCGCAGCGGAGGAAAGCCATTTTGCAATTGCCTCCGTCACTGAACCTGCAACAATTTTTCATAAATATTTATTTGATAATATTGCCCTGTGAATGTAATACTTTTTTCAACGAACCTTTGCCCCTGTTGAGAATAGTTGCCAAAGATATTTCCACCTTCTCGAATGGCAGAGCAAAGAATTGAGTAGTCTCGTCGTTTGGTGGCTGCTGACTGAAAAAAAATTCCAATAAGTAACGTATATTTTATTGGAACATATTTAATTGGAAAAATTGATTAACGATGGCGGCCTTTTTAAGGTAGATTTTAGTAACCCGATTGACTTGACTTTGAGGCTTCGATTTTAATATTCACGAAATTTTCTTGAGGAAAATAATCAAACTTGAAAGTTTAAAAGATATGGAATACATTTGTTTAAATATCTATATATCGCGGTCAAAATATTATCGGACGATATACATATTTTTCTTATTTATAATATATTAAAGAAAAATATTTTTTCAGAGCCTTTTTTAGGTGATTATCGACGCTCTTAATTCGATATGCCAACACAATTGAATATATAATATTATTACCTGAGAATGGCATTGAGAATAGTAATATCTTCGAGATTTGCTATAAGTTGCGTAAATTGACATGTATCTTTGCTAACATTTTCCCACTCGCTTGCTGAGCTATGCATCTCATCCTCAGGTGTTATATTGTTCTCGGAAGTTTTCACTGGTTTATCAAAACTATTGTCGTTGTCAATTTGTGCGATATCGTCGCGTTGCTCATTGCCATTATCATCGGTAACTCGTTTGAGCAGCGAATCTTTGTTTTTCTGAAGAATCATAGCGACAGCACGACAAGCTAAAGCGGCAGTGAGAGCTTGAAAGGGTTTTGTGGATTCCGCGAGGCTGGAACGTGCCTCGTTCCACCACGTAGATGTTTCGTTATATTCAACGCCAATCTGCTGTTCTGTATTCGCTAATTCGCAGACCGCGTGTAAAAGTTGCGTGAATCGTTTGAGCTCAATTTCCAAAGGTGCTCCGGGTCTCTTGTTGAGCCAATAAGTCAAAGCAAATTGCATTAGAGACAATGGTCTAATATTGCTCTCTTTAGCGGCGATTTTCCACTGTCCGGGCGTCTCGCTCGAATACATCCAGCCTTGATAAATCAACGACGATATTTGATACTTTCGCTCCTCAGTAACGTACTTGTGAAGACCAATAGAGCTCTGAATTCCAAAATCGAAGCAAGAAAGAAATTCCAAAAACATGCTACCGTCGTCTTTGAAGGTAACGCGACTGCTTTTCGGTTTCGATTGCTTGAATTCGTAAAGAGTCTTGGATAACTTGAGCACACGATGAATTTCCGACTCTGACGTGTTTAAAAGCGAGGCCAGATGTTTAGCGTCTGGAATTATCTCGGAGGCGACCGTGTTGTATTCCGGAGGACGATCGAACTGTGATCTTACGTATTTGTAGAATTCGATCGCACGATTCAACTGATGTGCCATTTGATGAAGAGTTTTTGCCACCGGTTCCAGCTCGTACTCGTCTAAAAGTGAAAATTACATTATTTTAATCAGTGCAAAACTTTTATGATCCTTTCACTCAAATGTTATGCATCAAAAAGGTTCCGACTATTGCAGTTAGCTGAATCGTGTATTAACATTAAAAATGTTGTAGGAAATTGAAATTAACGACAACAAAAACGAACCATATTTCGCAAGAACATCGAGAAAGCACGTAGCAGCAATTTGCAAAGCCTCGGGTATCACGTGTTTGCTTCCCATGAGCATTTCCAGAATTTGCAGCCTGATTTCGTTGGTTTTAATCTCCGAGCATACGGCGATAACTTGTTCCACCAATTTTTCGTCATCAAAATCTTCCTCTCTCATGAAAGTCTTCAATTTCTTAAGTAGATGAATGTCACGTGCCCTTTTGCCATTTTTACTGCTCAATGCGTAGTGAAACGGCACGAGAATCTCCTTTAGACCGCCAATGGGATCCAAGAAGACGCAACCGTATTGCGCCCGATTTCCCGACAAAACAGCTACGTCGTTTAAGCCCAGCAGACCATAATTCGTGTATAAGAGCCTGAAACAATAGCCTCGTCGTTTCGTAAGTTCTACCAATTTTTACGTGTTATGGATACTAGCTTGGTAAAGAAACATTTCAATAGAACCGTTCAATTCCATTTTCTATCATTACAATTTCATTATATTTCCCTGAGATTTTCCTACTTTTCCCTTCGCGCCATGTACCGGATACATTTTGCCGATAATAAAAAAAATGTTGCATACGTACCGGCCATTCTTGCTAGCAGAAAACGTCGTTATCTTTGTGCCTTGTTGGATGGACCATATATCGATAACGCCTTTTTTCGGAGCGTAAATCGCGAGGAATAGTGCTGTTCTAAGGCTACTTTTGCTCTGAGCTTTCGCTCCGGCGTTTGTTCGATGCCTCTCCTCGATAACTTGAATCCATCCGCACTGAGCGTCACGATATCCTTTCCACATTCGCAGTGCAATTCCTCGTCTATTATCAAGAAGTATAACTCGACCCATAGCGTCATTCACCACGGATAATGCTTTATTCGGGCTTATAATTAAACAATCGCCTTCGCGCATTACGTCGCTCAATCCAAAACGGCAGGTCATTGCTTCCGCGGGTTCCTTATCGGGTCCTTTTGCTTTTTCGCTCGATGACGATTGCTTCGATCCGCGAAACCAGCTACATAATAAATTTATTATTCGATCAATTAATTAGTCGATTATCTCTGAATTAATTAGTCGATTGGTAACTCACGGTACGGCAGTGCCGATTTTGCCAATAGCATTCGCCAGTGTATTGGCCATAGCCAAAGCTACGTCCGACAAAACTGGCGCAACTCCGCCTTCCAGAGCAAAATGAAAGCCCACAAATGGCCTTTTTCCCACTGCCATTATCAAATTATGTTGTGGCGGACTCGATCTGTAAGTGGCGTTGTAACCACCGCACGTTGACGCCGTCATTAAATGATCGAATGTATTAACGGCTGATGTACCAATTACTTGACAATCGTTCACAATGTCCTGATCCTTGAAAGCCCATTTTTTGTATGCTAAATTCGACACTGGACGCTTGTCGTTGCAGTTTGCTTGAACTATAAAAAAAAACATATTATTATTAGCGAAATAACTTATTATTTATTGTTAATGTATGGTCTTTTTAAACTTTTACATCCCACTCATTTGTAACTTGCAGTAAATTTCCATCAATTAATATCACTAATTTTGCGCTCTTTTTCCCCTCTAAACTAAACAATATTTTTAATTCACTCAGATATTTTAAAACATTTAAATAGTCATTCAAACATCGACTGCTTATTTACAATTTGTGTAAATCTCTATTATTATTACCTCGAGCTAAATGATTTCTGCAGGCTCGCAATGTTGAAAACAGAGCAAATCCTGGCAAAACGCATACGACACTTTTATAGAGAACATGTAGCTCCTCGCTTATGCCCGTATGGCCAATATGTCGAGGCGGAGAATGCGATTGGCACTTTATTCCCAGAAGCGGTTCATTTTCCAATTGTTCCTCCAACAGCAAAGCTCCAGTCTGCGATATAAAGAAGAAAAAACGGCGAATTATAAAGTTGCAAATTTTGAACCAGCTATTTAACCAAAAGCGACGCTTACTTCTGTGTAAAATCTGAGAAATCCGGTATTCATTCCTACGGCGATGCATGTCCAATCGGGCGCGCTTACGGCACTGGCTTTTGCCAATGATACGAGTGGAAGACAAGCGACGCTGGTAATCCATTCACTAAAATTATAGATTTTCGATTAATTTTCATTGGTCGACTTTGGGTTGAGAAATTTAAAATTGCGAGAAGGAATATTGTTCTTTGCCAAGACTAAATAAGGTAAAGTCATTTAAATTTATTGAACTGCATTATATCATTTTTTCAAAATATTATCATTCATAATATTTGAAAAATTTCATAATTTAAAAAAAGTACTTCTCATCCGCTGCTATGCTGCCACTCCATATTGTGTGAAATTTATTCTTCACTTCTCCAGTCTCTTGAGAATCCCATTTTGCTGAAATTAGATTTAAAAATATTGTCACTGTGTTATTAGTTCTAGTCAAATCAGTGTTAAATTTTATAAAAAGCTTTTCTACAAATTTTGGTGGTTTATTTTGATGATTTTGAAAAATGATTTGTGCATTAGTATGTTTTTTTTAATATACAGGCATTCAATGTTAATTTTGCCACCAAAAAAAAAAAAGATTCTCAATAATTTTACATTTTTTTGCCTGACCTCGATCTTCCATTTTATAAAAGCAAAAAAAAAACTTCCCCCATTTCCAAATGAGTGAATTAAAAAATCTGAAAAAATTCACAGAGTGTATCTTTAGGTAGTACTACAATATGGCCAATTATGGAAGAGATCAAAAAGGATTTTAAAAAGCGGCTGTTTTGGTGGAAAATGTCCCATTTATTTTTGATAATTTTGAAGAAAATTTAAAAAAAATGTATTTTTAAAAATTTTGAAGGAAAACATTTGAAAATTTGTTTTTTTTAATTTTGGAGAAAATCTTTTCAAAATTCATTTTTTTTAATTTTGAAGAAATTTTTTAGAAAACTTATTTTTTAAATTTTGAAGAAAACCTTTCAAAAAATTATTGATTAATATTTTGGAGAAAATCTTTTAAAAACTCATTTTTTTTAATTTTAAGAAAATCTTAAAAAAAATGATTTTTTTAAATTTTGAAGAAAATTTAAAAAAAATGATTTTTTCAAATTTTGATGAAAATCTTTAAAAAAATGATTTTTTTAAATTTTGAAGAAAATCTTTAAAAATATAATTTTTTTAAATTTTGAAGAAAATCTTTAAAAAAATAATTTTTTTAAATTTTGAAGAAAATCTTTAAAAAAATAATTTTTTAAAATTTTGAAGAAAATCTTTAAAAAAATAATTTTTTAAAATTTTAAGAAAATCTTTTAACAATGTATTTTTAAAAATGTTGAAGAAAACTGTTTAAAAAATTATTTTATTAAATTTTCAGTAGAATCTTTTAAAAATTGATTTTTTTAAATTTTGAAGAAAATCTTTAAAAAACGTTAAACTCATTTCACTAGCGCATAGCTGAGCAACCTTAAAAGACTCTTTTATTTCTGTTTTTAATCCAAGAATGAAAATTAGAATTATGCAGAAAATCTTACAGGCTAGTACAACGATATTTGTGTTAATTGCCATGGCCATAATATCTCCAGTAGATGACAGAGACAGGATAGTGTCTTGAAGTGGCAATTCATCCTTGGGAACATGATCGACTGTAAAATACAAACGTATTTTTTAGGACACTTGATTAAGAGATTAAAAAAAAATCGTTGTGTGCGCCTGGGGGAGGGAGGGAGGGGGGGGGGCGAATAACTCACGTTTGACATCTCCATCACCGAGCAGTCTCTCCTTAACGTCATGTGGATCAACAATATAGGCGATTCCTTTTATTTGACAGGACATTTTTCATTGTTTATTCGTGTGACAGGGGGCAGAGTTCGATAAACCATCCAGGAGAGATAGGCACCCAAAAAACAGCTGGTAATTCACTTGAAAACAATGGACGTTTCACTTAACTGACACATATTTCACATACTCGTTCATACTCGTTTGTATCGCTCTCTTTTGATGCCGCACACACTTCTTCTTCTTCTTCACTCCTGGCTTACGCGAATATTACTACACACTTGAAAAAACAAAACACCAGCTTCACACTACACATACACGATACTCAAAGCCTCCCATGAAGCTGCAACTCACACATACGTGACAATCAGCTGTCATGACTAGTCTTGTAAATTTACCGGTAAATTATGTTATTTACCATTATTATCGGTGTAAATTAACCGAGGCTTATTGTGGTATGGAGTCAGTGCTGCCAATAGACGAAATCGAAATAACAATTTAAATTCGAAAAATGTTTCGACGATTGTCAGAACCAAAAGTTTGAGAATAAGTTTCGAAAACGACTACTTTTTCGAAAATATTGAGATATCGAATTTTTTCCTTCACCATTCGTTCTAAGTGGTATTTTTCCGCACTAAAAGTAACCCCAAGACTAATCTTTTTAGAGTAATTTTTACAGACCAACATTTTTTGGCCGTTTTTCGAAAGTCAAACTTTCAGAAACCGACGAATTTTTTTTTTAAATTGAGATATCGAAGTTTTTCCCTCCCCATTCGTTCCAAGTGGTATATTTTCGCACTGAGAGTACCATATTTGACAGGGTCAAAAACTTTCGAGGTGACGTTGACAGGTGACAGATTGTAAGAAAAAGAAACCATCGGAACAAAAGACTGTTTTTATTTTCAGAATTTATTATATAAGACATTATAAAAATCAAAGAAAGTCGGCTTTCATCTCATGTGAATTACCATGCAGTGCCCGCAAATATATACAATTTTGTACATATCATCTGCCAATTGTATCATAGAAAATGGCGGGGTAATTCGAAGAGAAAAAAAGGATTGTTGACAGTCGGTATCGAAGTGCTGAATTCCTGTAACATATGTCTCTTGTCTAGAAGAAAGATAATAAAAAACGAATAATAACGCAAAAAAGAAGTATATATAATACACTCAAGTGAAAAATGGAGATACACGTGTTTGCTGTGACGTCACGTGACGTAGGTTTGTCGCGAAGGAAAACTGCCGCTTAGCCCCGCTGTGATTGGCTGAAATAGCGGTTACGAGCCAATCGTCGGCTCCGTTTCTCCGCAATGGTCCTGATAAAACGGTGCGGCCATCTTGTTATTATTTTTGAAAATCTTTTGGTTGGATTTTCGGTTCTCTCACGAACTCGAGTTTTTGCGCCACCTCGCCGTTTGAACTTGCTTGGGGGTAGAAAAAATCAACTGGAGGGATTTGTATGAATAAAAGAAAAAAAAGAAAGAGGGGAAGAGATAAAGAAATTGGCCATCTTAAAAATGTGATCTTAAGTTTTTCGATCTTTAGTTCAATCTCAAGTTCAAACTTAAGTTCGAACTCCATATATACAATTTGGTAAAATCATCTGTCAATTGTTTCGCAGAAAATAGCGGGATAGTTTGAAAAAAATAAATAAAAAAAAAAAACATTGTTGACAGCCGGTATGGCAGTGCTGAATTCCTATAATATATGTCGCTCGTCTAGAAGAACGATAATAAAAAAAAGGATAATAACGCAAACAAAGAAGAATATATAACACATTCAAGTGAAAATGGAGCTACACACGTGTTTGCCGTGACGTCACGTGACATAGAGTTTGTCGTCAAGGAAAATTGCCGCTTAGCCAGGTTGTTATTGGCCGAAATAACGGTTACGAGCCAATCATCGACTCCGTCTCTCCGCAATGGTCCTGATGAAAACGGGTACGGCCATCTTGTTATTATTTTCGAAAATCTTTAGGTTGGGTTTCGGTTCTCACGACGTAGAGAGCCGAGTTTTTGCCACCTCGCTGTTTGATCTCGCTTGGCGGTGAAAAAAATAATCAACTCGAGGGGTTTATAAGAATAAAGGAAAGAAATAAAGACAGAGGGAGAAAGAGATACAGATATTGGCATGAAAAATTGAGAGCTTGGGCTCTCGCGAAAGAGAGAGAGAGGGAGAGAGAAGGAAAAGAGAGACAGAGAAAGAGAGAACAACGGCCTCGGTGGGTATTCTCTCGTTATTCTGAATGTATATCGTATCGGTGACGATCGCAAAAGAGCGAAAACGGACACGGGCGAGAGAACGTGAGAGAGAGAACGAAAGAGAGAGAGCGAGAGAGAGAGAAAGAGAGAGAGAGAGAGAGAGAGAACAACAAGAGCAAACGGCCGAGTGTGTGAAACGAGGAGAACCAAGTTGGTAGCGCGCGGGAATCGCTCGCGGTTGTGTGTTTGACCCTTTTTGTGCTTGTGAATTGTATCTCTCGGAAATATATATTAAATCGTGATTGCTGGAGGAAAACGTGTGTTTTTTTTACCGCCGAGACGTGAATCTGTGTGTGTTTGCCAGGTCCAACGATTAGGTACGTTTTATATTTCATTGCTTCGTGAATCCTTGCTTTCGGCGGCCCAGCGACGCAATCGAAATATAACCAGCCTTAATAATTCTCTCCGCGCTCTCGGTGCTCATCATTCGTATATCTTTAAAACTTTGTCGTGCTTTATTATTTCTCATTTTCGAAAGTTAAGGAGAGTGAGAGCGAGGGAGAGAGAGAGAGAGAGTGAGAGAGAACAGCCCTTTTTAATGCAATTATATTGCTTAGGCATTGCCAGTTAAATACGGAATTATATTTGAGCTTATATCCTCAGAGCGCGAAATTTTTTTGCACATAACCTTCATTTCGATTGTCAAATGTAGGTTAAACGGAGCGGTCGCAGTGCGGTGAGCTTCGGCTTCTTCTAACTTAACGCACACATTTTTTCTTTAATTCTCTCTATCTGCTTTTCCTATGTTTAACATATTCCGCATAGTGGTGTCAAGCTTTTATAACAATTTTTCACAAATTTTTCCAACCTTTTTCTGATGCTGGAGAAGAATTTTATCGTGAGTAATGTAAGTTTTCAGTTTTGATATGGAATTGCATCGTATACAAATTTTTTAAAAATGAAAAAAAATGCAGCTTTCAACTGCAATGAAAATTTGTAAATATTGACAAATTTTGTATTTCTTGGTGAAATACAGCGGCGCACAAATGTAAGATTCTAAATCTTGTGTCTGCGTTTCTGATGTAAGCGATATTGAGATTTGTCTAAATACCAGCAACCAATTTTTTATTTTTTGCAAAAATTTTATTTTTGCAGTGTAAATCTATATTTTTATACAATTAATTGAATTTTCAATTTTTGGATCACTGCAATGGCTTCTGGTTTTAGAAAAATTTTCAAAAACTTGTTTTTATCATTTTTTTACTATTACTTTGCAGCAAAAGTATCAAAAACTTGCTAAAATATATGTTTGTATCTATGTAGCGATAAGGCTGGCTTTGAAAACTAACTTACAAAAAAAGACACATATTTTTTTAGTGCGTTTCTCTGTTTTTCCTATATTTAGGATAGTTCGAACAGTGGTGTCTGCTTTTAATCAATTTTGTGCACAAATTTTCCAACTTTTTCTGATGTTGGAGAAGAGTTTTGTCGTGAATAATGCAAATTTGCAGTATAGAAACAGTATGGCATTGTATCGCAGTTTTAAAAACAAAAAATATAATTTCCTGCAGCAATGAAATTTGTAAATATTGTGCAAATTTTGTGTTCTCGAAATGGAATATAGCGGCGCATTAATGTAAGAGTTAGAAAAATGTGGATTTGCACTTCTGATCAGCGATAGAGATTCATCTCGATGTTGCATAGCAACCAGTTTTTTTTTTTTTGGCAAAAATTTTATTTCTGCAGTGTGAATCTATGTATTTATACAATTAATTGAATTCTTAAATTGCAGATCCCTGCGATAACAAAAATTATTTTTATTATTCTGTTAGTATTAATTCGCAGCAAAAGAGCAGAAGTTGCACAATCTTGCCAAAATATAAGTTTGTATATATGGCTTTGAAAAGTGACATAAAAATTCTGAAAAAAATCAGTTACGCTTTGTGGTTGTATATGCAGCAATCCATCCCATTTCGACCTGGATCTGACCCTCGATTTCTCAGATTTGATTTGTAATTTTTTGTAGAATTAGTTAGACCCTCAATCGCACCAAATTTTTTTTTTTTCTAGGGCAATTTTCTTTTTTAATATTTTTTTAAAGTGACTGATGGAATGCCATAATTTAAAAATCTGAAAAAAATTCTGAAAAATACTTTGTTCAATATCAAAATTTTCAAGCTTACAGCCAAAGTGGGCAGGATTTTTCTTCTCATGGTTCTTAAGCTTTCATCCATTTTTTTTTTATTAAAGAAGTTTAAGAACTACAAGCAGAAAAATCTTGTCCACTTTGGCTACAAGCTAGAAAATGTTGATATTGCGCAAAGTACTTTTCATAATTTTTGCAGATTTTTCTTTTCACAATCAGAAGTATATGTCCGAAGCACTTTGGAGCACCACAGTAGGATGCATTTTTAAAGGTGAAACTGAAGATTATAATTTCATTGAGATCCGACGTTTTCTTTTTTTTTTTTACAGTTACACTGGAAGTGATCTTTGGACAATGCATCAGGAAAAAAAAAGAAATAATTATTTTTTCTGGTACATAAACTGCAAAAAATAAAGCTTAACATACATTTTCCAGACTTATTAGAAATCAAATCGTAGCAGAAGTGTACAAATCAAAATTGATTTATATAATTAAATATCATCTTTTTATGAAAATTTTGATACAATGCCAATTTTTCAATGGAGGTGAAAAATCTGATCACAAAACTCGTCTCTACCATAATGCAAAGTTGAAAAACTAGTAATTAAAAAAAAAAAAAAAAAACAAGAACCTAATAAATCACGGGAGACAAACTCGAGCACAAATTCAGGGAAATATTGTGATACAGGGCTTCTCCCCTGTATTACAATATTTCCCTGAATTTGTGAAAGAATTTGTTAGAATAAAAAAAAAGGCTGGAGGAAAATATTTCGATTATATAGCAGCTAAAATCTACAATAAACTACCAAAGTTTTAAAAAAAACAGAGTTAAATATTAACAACGTAAAAAATAAAGTCAAAGAAAACAAGGCAATCCTGCAAATGAAATAATGGATCGGCGTTGAGGGCTGGAAAATTACGAATAAAATAGCGTTATTTGATTAGAAGAAAAAAAAATAAATTACTGGTCAAGCAATTTCTGTTGTTAACACTCTTGCAGGTCAAGAGTTCAATATATAACGTTATGTTATGCTTTGATTCTATATTATTTTTGTATTATATTATATTTATTTTATTATTACTGTTATTCTAATTCTAATAAAAAAAACTGTATGCATACTGAACAGCACATTTTAGGACCGATTGTTAACGCGTACAGTGGCCAAATGGTTTTTTGTGTTTACTTGAATAAATAAAATCTCATAATCGGATTTTCAACGCTAAAAAATCTCATCGATGCATTGGTGTTTTTATTGTTATAGATTGATTTTGCGGATAATAAAATCATTGGATAAAGCATAATGGCAACTCTGACTGAACAAGCATCCAAGTTGTTGGACTTCAACCAGAAGTTAGATATAACGCTTCTAGACAACATAGTCGGATGTATGTATACGGGCGTCGGTGAAGAGCAGAGAGTGGCTCAGGGTGTGCTGACGACACTGAAGGAGCATCCGGATGCGTGGACCAGAGTCGACACTATTCTCGAGTACTCGCAGGTCGGTTATATTATCTAAAAATTCGAAAATATTCAATATATCCAATCCAATAAAACATTGAAATACGATATTTACATGCGTTTTTTTTTTGTTTGTTTTCCACAATTTCCAGAACCAACAAACAAAATACTATGCGTTACAAATTCTCGAGCAAGTGATAAAGACACGATGGAAAGTACTTCCGAGAAATCAATGCGAGGGTATAAAAAAGTACATAGTAGGCCTGATTATAAAGACAAGCAGCGATCCCGAGACGATGGAGACCTCCAAGGTTTATCTCAACAAATTGAACATGATTCTTGTGCAAGTGTTGAAACGAGAGTGGCCAAAGAATTGGGAATCGTTTATTCGCGACATTGTCGGAGCGAGCAAGACCAACGAGAGTCTGTGTCAGAACAATATGGCTATTCTTAAGCTACTTTCGGAGGAAGTTTTTGATTTTTCAAGCGGACAAATGACACAGAGCAAAGCCAAACATCTCAAGGACACAATGTGCAGTGAATTTTCGCAGATCTTTCAGCTGTGCCAGTTTGTCATGGACAACTCGCCGAACGTTCCTCTTGTCGCGGTCACCCTCGAGACGCTACTCAGGTTTCTAAACTGGATTCCATTGGGTTACATTTTCGAGACCAAGCTCATTACGACTTTGATATTCAAGGTAAATTATTTACAATTATCTCATTCAACTCATTCGTTTTTTTTTTTTTTTTATATCGTGAGTCTCAGTGATATTCCACTTTTGATGACACGATTATTCGTCTGATTGTTCTTAATTGAGAGAACGCAATTAAATGCATATAACGTTATCGATAATTTTTTCCTCTTTTTTTGTTTTCATCTCATTGCAGTTCTTAAACGTACCGATCTTCAGGAACGTGACGTTAAAGTGTCTGACGGAAATAGCGGCTGTGACCGTGACCAATTACGACGAGATGTTTGTCCTGCTATTTGCAAACACGATGCAGCAGCTAGAGCAGATGTTGTCGCTAGAGACGAATATACGGGACGCTTATGCGATTGGTCAGGATCAGGAGCAAAACTTTATTCAGAATTTAGCGATGTTTCTCTGTACCTACCTCAAGGAGCACGGCCAATTGGTGGAGAAGAAGCAATTGAACGATGTGCTGTTAAAGGCGTTGCACTATCTCGTGCTAATATCCGAGGTCGAGGAGGTTGAGATATTCAAGATATGCCTCGAGTATTGGAACGGTTTGGCCGCTGATCTCTACAAGGACAGTCCCTTTATAACAATATCGCCCACGCACTATATAGCGAAAACCAATCTAACTCCCCAGCGACGAGAATTTTACTGTCCGGTGCTTACCAAAGTACGTTACATCATGATAAGTCGAATGGCCAAACCGGAAGAGGTGCTGGTCGTTGAAAATGAGAATGGCGAGGTTGTACGCGAATTCATGAAGGACACGGATTCCATTAACTTGTACAAGAACATGAGAGAGACTCTCGTTTATCTCACGCATCTCGATTACGTCGACACCGAGAGGGTCATGACGGAGAAACTTCAGAATCAAGTTAACGGACTCGAGTGGTCATGGAAAAATCTCAACACGGTAATTCTTACAGATTTATTTTAGGTTCTAGGACTAAATCACCTCGACAAAATCCAATAGTTAAAAGCATCCAAATCTAAAACAAAAAACAATATAAAAAATTACACTATGGTTACACCGACAATCAAAATTCCGACAAATTAATAAATTAATTAAATTAATTTGTTTATAATAGAAAATTACTTGACAATTTAAAAAATTGTGTGCTAGATGGGGGGCTCCTATTCTATTTCTATTTCCCCTTCTATTTCTATTATATTTCTCCCTATATTGTGTTTAAGGGGAAATAGCCTGGACACTTTTATTTCATTATTTATTTCCATTTCCGAGGTTCAATTTTGTAGTAGTAGCAATAATTTCACAATTATTTTTTTTTTTTTTTTTTTTTTTTTTTTTTTTTTTTTTTTTTTTCGTTTTATTGCTATTTTATGGTGTAAGACACCACATGCTGGTCACAAAAAAAAAAAAGAAAATATTTAAAAGCTTCCCGTTTTGCGATCTTTATTTATGTAGTTCTTTTTCTCGATTCAGTTGTGTTGGGCGATCGGCAGTATCTCCGGAGCGATGCACGAGGAGGACGAGAAGCGTTTTCTCGTGACGGTAATAAAGGAGTTGCTCGGGTTGTGCGAGCAGAAAAAGGGGAAAGACAACAAGGCTATTATAGCCAGCAACATCATGTACGTCGTTGGACAGTATCCGCGATTTTTGCGAGCTCACTGGAAATTTTTGAAGACAGTTGTGAATAAACTGTTTGAGTTTATGCACGGTGAGAATGCTATTTACGAAATTTTATTCCAACCCTTGTCTTTACTAATATTTTGTAAACACGTTTAACACGCTGTGTTTCGTATGGCTTGTCCGGATAAAAAAAAAAAAAAAAAAAAAACGACAATAACAACAAAATACCAATATTGAATGTGCCTATCGATGTACTGTTACGCAGAGACTCACGACGGTGTACAGGACATGGCGTGCGATACCTTCATTAAAATCGCAATGAAATGCAGGCGTCATTTTGTAACGACACAAGTCGGCGAAGCAATGCCGTTCATTGAAGAAATCCTCTCTACTATTAGCAGTATAATCTGCGACCTGCAGACGCAGCAGGTATAAAAATAAAAACACGAACTAACGTCGAAGCTTTTACTTTTGAGTCAACATTTCTTTTTCTCTCTCAAACGTCGCTGCTTCTTAACACCTTACCATTTTTATTTATAGGTACACACATTTTACGAAGCAGTCGGCTACATGATAAGTGCTCAAGTCGATGCTCTCGCGCAGGAACATCTAATAGAGAAGTACATGCTTCTGCCGAATCAAGTGTGGGACGACATTATCAGTCAGGCGTCCAAGGTAATTCAATCCAACTGATTTTCATTTCTCATTTTGAAGTTTTTTTATCATTTTTTTTTTTTTTTCTTTTTTTAAATGTCAATGAATTTTAAATTTGGCTCATTTAGTAAGTAATGTCGGGACGCTCTTTATCACTCAAGTTTTGTTAAACTTTAGCCTTTACGAATAAAAAAAAAAGTAATTAAGAACAAGGATAAAACATGCAAATTTACACTTTGCTTCGCTTATATTTTTCGATTTTTCTCCTATTAATTCCAAAAATTGCTCAGAATACTTACTAATGTAGAAAAATATTTTTCTTTTTCATAATAAAAATAGTTTTTAATTATTTTCTTTTTTTTTTTTTGCACCAGAACGTGGATGTTCTGAAGGATCAGGAGGCTGTCAGGCAGCTGGCTAGTATTCTCAAAACGAACGTTAGAGCGTGTAAGGCCCTCGGGCATCCGTATGTCATGCAATTGGGAAGAATATATTTGGACATGTTGAATGTTTATAAGGTAAATAACGAAATTCCAACTCTTTTCTTCTCCGCCCTCTCAAAATACCGTGAAAGATATTGAATTGTTTAAACATTTACTCGCAGGTTATGAGTGAAAACATAAGTGCTGCGATAGCTTTAAACGGTGAGACAGTGATGAAGCAACCGCTGATTAAAAGTATGAGAGTTGTGAAAAAGGAAACGTTAAAATTAATATCGGATTGGGTGAGCCGATCGAATGATCCGCAAATGGTGAGTTTTCCTCAAAAATTTATTCTCTCATTTATCGGAAATATTTTAAAAAAAATTAGTTTTTACATAAATCGCGGCGTTGTGTCGTTTTCCACAGGTGTTGGAAAATTTCATCCCGCCTCTATTGGACGCCGTACTTTTGGATTATCAAAAGACGAATGTTCACTGTGCTCGAGAACCCGAGGTGCTCAGCGCGATGGCCACCATCGTTAACGAACTGCGTGGAAACATTACTAGCGAAGTGCCGAAAATATTCGACGCTGTCTTCGAGTGTACGCTCGAAATGATAAACAAGGACTTCGAAGAATTTCCCGAGCACAGGACAAACTTCTTCCTCTTACTGCAGGTAAACGTCTCTTTAATTTCTTCGCTAATAATGCGTCGTTACTTACGATATTGCATGTTGGCACTATTATTGCTACTACTACTAATATAACAGTAAATTTGATCAGGAAAATTTTTCAATTCGTTCTAAAATTAGTCAGAAATGTTATATTAAAACAATAATGAATAATGAAAGGCTACGCCATCGTAAAAATTCACCGAAAATTGTTTGTAAATCTTCACAGGCAGTTAATGTCTACTGTTTCCCCGCGTTCCTCTCGATACCACCGGCGCAATTTAAGCTGGTACTCGACTCGATAATCTGGGCCTTCAAACACACAATGAGGAACGTAGCGGACACGGGACTTCAGATTCTCTATCAATTACTTCAAAATATCGAGCACGACGAGCAGGCAGCACAGAGCTTCTATCAGACGTACTTTACGGATATTCTTCAACACATATTCAGTGTCGTGACGGATACTTCGCATACCGCGGGTAATTAATATATATTTTTTTTTTTTATTGAAAATCTGTTCCAACTTTTAAATATGTGTAATTTTAAACTGTTATTTAAAAAAAAAGAATTGGAAATTGAAAATCGTTGCGCTGTTTTGTTTTTTTTTTTTTTTTTTTTCTTCGTAATCACGAACTCTATTTTTATTTTTTTATTTCTTTTCAGGTCTAACGATGCACGCGACTATTCTCGCTTACATGTTCACGCTCGTCGAACTCGGCAGAATTCTCGTGCCCCTCGGTCCCTTGCCAGACAACAGGCTCTACGTTCAAGAATTCGTCGCGAGATTGCTCAAAGCAGCATTTCCACACTTGTCGGATAATCAGATTAAAATAACGGTGCAGGGCTTGTTCAATTTGGATCAGGATATACCCGCATTCAAGGAACATCTCAGGGACTTCCTCGTCGAAATTCGGGTAAGCCGAATTGCCCACATCTATCACGCATGGAAATTCACAAATTTTTCGTTAAAATGTTTTTTTTTCACATTCCTGGTTTTTTTTTTTTACAACAATTTTGAAGCGTCTTGGCGTATTTTTTGTGCAAAGATTCTCAATTGGTCGCTCATTTTTCCCTATAAACATAATTGTCGAATTACGCACTAAATGCTAACTGACAACTGGTAACTGATTTTCAAAAAATTAATTAAGCTTTTTCGGCGAAATAAAATATAAAATATAAAATATAAAATATAAAATATAAAATATAAAATATAAAATATAAAATATAAAATATAAAATATAAAATATAAAATATAAAATATAAAATATAAAATATAAAATATAAAATATAAAATATAAAATATAAAATATAAAATATAAAATATAAAATATAAAATATAAAATATGAAATATGAAATATAAAATATAAAATATAAAAATTGCAGTACTTTGTAGGATAATTCTGATGAAATTGTATGTTTTAATAAACGAAAAAAAAAAATGTTTAGGAATACACGGGAGAGGACGATTCGGACCTTTATTTGGAGGAGCGTGAGACAGCTTTACGAGTGGCACAGGAGGAAAAGAGGAGGCAACAAATGGCGGTGCCGGGTATCCTGAATCCTCACGAGATGCCGGAGGAGATGCAGGACTGAATAATCATCGACATAACGAATTCAGCGACAAGAGAAACAGCAGCAACGATCCTCCTACGTGCGCATACGAGCGAGATACATAATTTCGTGGTCGTAGGTACTGTCGTATCCTTTAACCTGCAACTATCCTTACCACTGCTACGTCAACGAGTACCACTATCGCCACGATCAATAAAATTACATGAAAAATGTGAAAAGCCACCTCCAACACAACCGCTATACCCATACTTCACGTGACAGATACATCTATTATTACTATAATAACTTGCTAGAGCCGACGAGTTGTAAAATACTGTGCCCTTGTTAAGGAGGTAAGCCCGAAACGTGGTGACTGTTTGTCTGTTATAGGAATTTTTAATGAAAGATAAAACAAAACAAAACAAAAAAAAAAGAACAAATAAGAATGAAGAAGAAAAAAAAAAAAAGCGTTTATGTTTGTGGGTAAAATGTGAGTGCCTGCTTAACGATGCTATTTCATGTACCCTAGAGACTATATTTCTTATGGAAAATTAGTCCTGATAAGTACGTAGAATGAGAGAAAAACACAGACAGATTAAAACGAAAAAAAAAAAAAAAAAAAAACACAAAAAACCACAAAAAATAAAGAAAAAAAGCGAAAGATCACCAGGTAGCGCTAAGAAGTCTAACTGCCAATAAAACAATTCTTTATTTCGAGTATATTGCGTGAGGCAGAGAAGGAATTTTTGTACTCGGTAAGACGATGGAAACAAAAAGAAAACAAAAAGAAAACAAAAAGAAAACAAAAAGAACGATTTAATCCCACAAACCGAAGATTGTGCGTTCCGATGGGATCAATGAGGTTTCCTACGTTTGCGTTTGTCGTGACCGCAAAAAACGGCAGCGCGATGTCTGTGATGCGACGTGTTTGTATTCCATATGGTTGATCATTCAAATTTACTTATTAATCCAATTAAAGTACTTTCGAACTGTTTGAGGAACGAGATTTTGCTATTCGCCTCCCGTTTCCGCAGATGCTTGACAAATTTTCGTTTTTTTTTTTTTCTTCTTTTTTTTTAATTTATTTTTTAAATATATTTCATGCCGTTTGGCGAACAGCGGCGAGGTAAAAAAAAAACAGGAGAAACAGTGTTACATTTACCGGATATCCTCGTATTTCTTCGTCACTATCGTTATACATATAAAGGGAAGTCGCTGTGAAACTGGACAGTCCATAACGATAGGCGACATCTGATTGGCTGGCTAGCCTTATCAGATTGGTCAATTCTTTAGGTTCTGTCCAATTTCATCGGCACTTCTCTGTATATCATTAACGCCGCAGAGTAACGATATCGAGGGCGGGAGGAGGACAAAATCGGAGGACGCTCTGCAGCTAAAAGTGTGAAACCAATTTTCATATTAAATTTCAATAGTTCCATTCAAAACTCTCGGTCGCTCCTCATCGGAAATAGAAAATAATCTCACGATTTTAAAGATCATTTTGTCTTCGGACTCGAACCAAAATCGAACTCGAAGTTTTTCCCAAGGAGAAAACTTGTTATCGCTATTCGCGTTTTTTTTTTTTTTTTTCTTTTTTTTTTTGGGCAGCGTTTTCTTCTTAAGCGGTTTTTAAACCGCGACGCAATGTTTTCTTAATATGTACTCTAAGATTATCATTGTCATCACCGTGTACAGATTTCGTTTGAATAACGGCATTTTTCTCCCCGGCACTTAGTTAAATTACTCCAAACGGCGACTTGATCGTGTGAATTCGAGGCTCTCCGCTCTGCCAAAATGTTGAGACGCTTTTTTTGCTTTACTTACTATACATAATTAACAGTTTTGAACATTTATTATTTAATCAAAAAAAAAAAAAAAAAAAAAATCATGCGAAAGATCCTGCTAGAATATTCGATGAAAAAGAAAATACAAAAATGAGTTGCACTAAGGTTCGAGCTTGCCTCCACGCTACCACTCAGATTCGTAATACTTGCACGGATGTGTTTAGAAGAAGAGCGTAATTTAGTCAGTGGTATTGATTGACTTTTGTACTATACGATACATTTCTTTTTTTTTTTTTTTTTTCTTTTTTTTTTAGTTTGATTTACAATTGAGAACGCGCGATAGTGACTTTGCAAAGTCCTCGACGAAAGAGTCATTGACGCTTGATGCAATTTCCAAACCACCCTTTAATACGTATATCATTTTCAAACAGACAATCGTTTTCCATTATCTCCCGACCACAATCATCCCTCAAACTTTTTTCCCCTGTTTCCCATCGTCCTTTAATCTCCGCTGGCTGAAGACCGGCAACGAGGTCAAGATCTTTCTATAGATGGTGATAAACTCTTGCGCTTCGGTTTACTCTATGAAATATTTGTACGAAAAGAAAAACAAACAAACGGAAAAGAAAAGAAAAAAAAAGAAAAAAAAAGAAAAAAAAAAAATTAAACAAACAAATATTGTACTTTGTAGTTTGTCAGTTGCTCAACTTGAAGCTTTTGAGCCATTACGTTTGGGTATTATGCGACTCAAGTTGTGAGCCGAGCCACTGGCAAACGGAGCTCTTTCGTGGGTTTAGAATTAAAGAGAAAAAACAAAAACAAAAACAAAAGGCAACGCCGTTTATACTATTACTTTTCTTTTTTTTTTCTTCATTTATTTTTATTTTTTTTTTTTCTCTCTTATCGCTGTAAGTTGTATTCATTTGCTACCCATTTGTTTTTTATTATTTTTTTTTTGTCTCAAAGGCGCTAATTCCTTGATTTCTACGGGTGAGTATCACGCCGAGTGTGCTTTTCTAATGGTTAAAAAAAAAAAAAAAGCGTCACCGCTGTAAATCCTCAACAATTTTTTCCTTTTTTTTTCCCCCCCTATTATTTTGGAGCAAATATTACAGTCCTTCGATGGCGTGTGTTTATCACGAAGTACCGTTGCTACTATAATACAACGATTGACAGTGTTTGATCGTGTGAAGAAAAGAAAAAAAAAAAAAAAAGAAAAAAAAAATAATAACAAAAATATAAGAAAACCAATGAAAACCCTCAGCAGATATAAATGTAAATAGATTCGGCCGGTAGCAAATAAGTACAGCTAAGATCACGCATATTGTAATGTTTATGCTCCTGTAAACGGTAAAGATAGAAGACACTCATTTTTACGAACTATCGTTAAGCACGAGGGGGTTGAAAAAACAAAAAAAAAAGCAAAAAAAAAAAAAAAAGAGATGACAGTTTTATACAAGGCATTCTTCATTAAAAGTATTATTATTAAACGACTGACCTACAACAGAATATTTCTCAGTGAAAAAGCTCCGAGGAAAAGGGAAAAAAAAAAATAAACAAACAAACAATAAACCCAGTTGCTTTTAAGGGTGCGATGAAAGAATTTGTTTTGACTCTTCATCGAGTAACCATTTGTGGCATTTTAATGTTGAAAACTAGGCGCACGACCTGGTAGAATGGGAATGAAAGAAATTTTAAGGAGCTTTATGTGGTACGAGAGAGAAAGAAAGAACGAGAGAGAGAGAGAGAGATTTTTTTCCTAACACGATCAGCCAAAGGAATTCGCAAACGTGCAAGACGACGTGAGTTTTTTTTTAATCGTTTGAAAGAGCTGCTTCGTCCATTTATTCAAGCTGCGAGTAGAATTCACAGTTCGATAAAGACAGGTTGAGACGCTAATCCAGAAGTTCGTCGATCTGTTGCTTTTCTTTTTCTTTTTTTTTTTTTTTTTTATATATATATATATCTTCTTATTTTTCAACGGATCACTCTGCACTAGGCTAAAGAATTTTCAAGGATCGTACGTTTGATGGTACATAGTTATGGAATAGTATGTCATGTATGTCTGAGTGTGTGGGTGTATAAGTTAAGAATTCTATCAGTTATTATCATTATAACGAAAAAAAAAAAAAAAAAAAAAAAAAAAACAACAACAACAACAAAAGTATGTAAAGAGTTTAATAATACTTACTAATAAAATTAAAAGAACAAAAAAAAAAAAAAACAGAATGGTACTGTCAATAAAACTGACAGTATTCAGTTTTCTCTGACCTATCCTCAGCATTTGATTTAGGTAAATGAGGGATGAATTTTAAAAATTGTTACTCAAGCCTTTTTGTCCAAAGGACATTAATTAGTGTTCTTAGTATACAAAACTGTAAATTATTTTTGAAGATTTTTTTTCTTTTTTTTTTTCAAATAATGCTGACTGGTGAACCAATTTTTATTTTTTATAACGCCTTTGATTCTTTGGGTTTTTAAATATACAGCGAATCGAAAAAAAGAACATAGAAATTTCGAAAATTGGTATACAATTTTGGGTTTGAGATTAAAAAATATAAAATAATTTGTACATATTCTAGATATTGTAGATCATTATTTTGAAAAAATATTGACATTTTTTTTTTTTTTTGTGACATTTGGAAGCAAGAGTAATTTTTTAAATTAATATTTTTTAAAATGATAATAAAAAGGATTTTCCATTGTTTTTATCTAACATAATTTAAATAAAATAAAAGTAAGTGCCTATGTTTTTCACTTTGAATACATGATTTTTTTGGCTTAGTTTGCCATAAATTTCTTTCGAATTTACGTAATTAAATGTGAACAAATATTTTTTTTATAGCCCGAAAAAAGACGTCCATTTTTTTTAATTATCTTAACCGTAAACCTTTTTCGAGATATTAATATTTTAGAGAAAACTAATAAATAATCCAAAAGTCCATCTTCAAAAAAAAATGTATTTATTATTTAGATTTTTTATTTAGATTTAGATTTTTAGTAATTTTTTGGGAATTTTTTTGTTTATTCTGCCAGAAGTTTCAAAATTACGTAATTAATTTTGAAGAAACGTTTCTCTTAGAAGCTTTAAAGACGCATATTTTCATTTTTTTTTTTAAATTGACAACGTTTCTTAATATTGATATCTTTTTCAAGATATTAGTATTTTAGTGAAAACTAATAAATAGTCGAAAAGTCCATCCTAAAAAAAAAAATTTGTTTCCAATTTGGTGTCAGTTGAAATTATATCTTATCTGATTTTTAGTAATTTTTTGGGATTTTTTTTTTTTTTTTTAGTGGCTGATCTGATATGTAATGCCTCATACGTCGAAATCGCTTCAAACTTTATATATGCTGTGATAATGAACAGTGACAACATTTAAAAACAAATCAAAGCTTCCATTAAGAAGAAAGGTAAAAATTCAAAAGTACGTTCGCGCCAAACGGCAGAGGAAGTTGTAGTTATGTCCGTGCTGCCGCCAGTATCGATGGCGCGAACTATAGAAAATTCAAAGTACGTCGAGCCGGTCGAGCCCAACAGTGAACACAGCTCGCCGAGCACGAATAAGCAGACAGAGAGAGACAGCACATGTCTCACTGTGACTCGTCTCGCAGTATATAATCCACGAAAATCGTGTGGTAATTAAAGTATCAAACATGTCGAATTTCGATCACAATATTTACAAGAACGATCCAGTACTGTTGAAGAGTTACGTGAGCAAACGTTGCTCCGTAACAACGACGGACAAGAGAGTTCATACCGGCGTTGTTTACACAGTCGATCCTGTATCGGAAAGGTTAGTTTTTCTTCTGATACATAATCATAATAATAAATGCCGGATGAAGCGAGCACAGATTGGGAAACGATTCGAAATTCTCGTCGTTGCAGCGTTGTTCTATTGGAAGAAACAGACGGCGGAAAAACACGATTGAAGATCGTAAGCGGACACGCGGTTTGTCAAATTGATATAATAGCTGATAAGGAAGAGGATACACCTCAACTATTTCAACAAACTGTTCCACAACATTCCGAGAGCTTCGTAGCAGAGCGGAAGAAAGCTGTAATGAGTGTTCTGCTAGAAAATCGCTTCCCCGTTACAGAGAACGACGATATTTTACAAATTGAAGGCGTAGTCTCCATAAATCCACCTTATTCCGCCGAAAATTGCATTTCCACCAATCCCATTGTTTTCACGCGGATTCATAATATACTTTCTCAGTTAAAATAACATTTTAATAATTTGACGTTACAAGGAATAACACTTGAATGGAAATCCAAAATGGCGTACTGAAGGATGAGAAAAAATTTGGTTTTAAATGAAAATGATTAGCAAGGTTTTTTAGGTCACTGACTTCGACATAATGTTTTGAAAATTACAAAATGGCGGACGTAAAAATTGAGAAAATATTTGGTTTTAAATGAAAATGAGTCTATCAAGGCTTTTTATGTCACTGATTTCGAAATTACATTTCGTAAATTAAAAATGGCGGACACAAAAGCGAAAAAATACTTGGATTTCGATGAAAATGAGCCTATCAAGGTTTTTTAGGTCACTAAGTTCGAAGTAGAAATCACATCTTGAAAATTCAAAATGGCCGACGAAAAAATTGAGAAAATATTTGGTTTTAAATGAAAATGGGTCTATAGAGGTTTTTTAGATCACTGAATTCGAGTTAGAAATCACATTTTCAAAATTCAAAATGGCGGACGTAAAAATTGAGAAAATATTTCGATTTAAATAAAAATGGGTCTATCGATGTTTTTTTAGATCACTGAATTCGAGTCAGAAATCCCATTTTGGAAATTCAAAATGGCGGACGGAAAAATAGAGAAAATATTTGGATTTAAATGAAAATGCGTCTATCAAGGTTTTTGGGATCGCTTAAATCGAATCTGAAATAAAATCTTCACAATCAAAATGGCGTATCGAATATAACGGATTAGTATTGCAAAAAAAGTATTCGAATTTTGAAAAAAAAAAAAAAAAAAAATGGCGCCCAAAGGAATTTTAGATCGTTGAATCCGAATCTATAATCAACATGAAAAATAGCGGATGTTACGTAATAGAATAAAAATCTAAACAATTGGGATTTAGGATCAATTCAATAAAAAAAAATTGATTCTTTCAACTTTTTTTTTTTAATATATGAATTTTTGAACTTTTAAAATTCTTTAAAAACAATTTTTCTGAACTCTGGTCGGCCATCTTGGATTCGCCATTTTGAATACGAAAAGTCTGATGTTTCAATTCGGATTCCTCGACATCGAAAACCACAGAAAAGCCATTTTTATTGTGGTGCAAATATTTTTCGGTTTTTTTTAACGGCCATATTGGATACGCCATTTTGAATTTTGGAATATTGAATTCAAATATAGAATCATCGGCCCGAAGGGTCGAATTTTCAGTCATAAGTTCGATCTTAAGATCAAACATAAATTCAACCTTAAGATTGAACTTAAGACCAAATTTAAGATCAAACATAAAGTCAACCTTAAGATTGAACTTAAGGTCGAACTTAAGACCAAATTTAAGATCGAATATAAATTCAAACTTAAGATTGAACTTAAGTTCGTCATCGCAATCACTTTGGTACAATTTTTTAAATTAATAACCCCTTAATACCCTAACAGCCTCAAGATACCCAAGCACAGTCAAAATCGAAAACATATGTTTTTTTTATGATTCGTATATACGCGTCATGAAATAAAAATTGAAGTTTTTTCATTGGCGCGTATATGCGTCACTGACAGTGGGTTAAATGGAAACCGGAGTTGTCCGATCGGCAATAAAAAACAAATTGTTTCGTAATTACTATAGGCATTAATAATGATAATAATAATATTTTACATTTTAGACTCTTTTTCTCTTAATTGATAATTATTATAAAAATAAACGTGATTATGATTAATGTGTTTGGTGTGCGTCGATTCCGAAGTAAGGCCGAAAGTATACGGATTTCTAGATTTCTAATGTGCTTTTCGTTCCAACTTTTCTCTTAACGATTATCGTTCATATTTAAGTAAAGAACGAATTTAGAACAATCCCAAGACTTTTCTTTTGTTCCTGAAGTATCGAAGACTTTTTGTTTCTTTTAGAAAAATTGCCGAAGAAAAGAAAAAAAAAAAATGTTCCGCACTTTTTGTCTCACCTCAACGAATCATCAGTGGTAGAATCTGGTGAAATGGGCAATAAATAAAAGGTTTTTTTTACACGACAAAAATGAGATAAAGTACAAAACGGGCTATTTTACATTGAAATCAAAACGCTGACTTAATTAAAAAAAAAAAGCATGAAAATATACGATTTATCATCTATCAAGACGACGTAAAACTAGAGTGTTTAAACAATTTTTGACGAAGTAAAAAAGCAAAGAAAAAATATACTCAAGGAATACATAATAAAATTTTCCACGCTGCTTCTAAATCACCGGAGCGATATTTTTGTGAGAATCCGCAAATTATACTTACGAGTAAAAAAAAAACACCATATTTAAATTTTTTTTCATTGATTTTGGAAAAATTGAAAAACCAAAAGCTTTTTACAATCACAGTACTCGTTTCACCAGAATATACCGACTGAAACTTGCAGTTAAAACACGATCAACGTCAAGCGGTGACGTAAACCAGCAGTTAAATAACATAATACAAATATCCAATAGAACAATCTTCCAAAATTCCACAAGACAGTTTCAATCTTCTTAAAACCATCATCAAACAATTGTAACAAACACATTTGTACTATTTGAAAAAAAAAAAAAAAGAAGAAAAAATCGTTCTCTCATTCGTTTTGTTCCAATTGTGTTGCGTCGTTTTTTTCTGTACAGACTCTTACAATATCGCTAAATCTTACTGAGGTATATGGCTGAAATTCTTCTATTTTATATAATACTTCTATTTCTATTGTATATCAAGCTGTTGAGTGTATCGTTTGTTCAAGGCTCCGAAGCTGTAAACTCGGAGCTCGCGGCCTGCGTAACTACTAAATTGAAATTCTATTATCCCGATGGACGACGTCGCAACGGTATATATATTGTTTCCTCGGCAGTAGCTTCCCCAACAATAGCAGTTTTATTTATCATTTAAATCGCCGTAATTTCCGTACAGCGTAATAGTAAGGCAATAGCAATACGAATTTTTTTTTTTCTTTTCTTTTCGCGAAAAAAAAATAAATAAATAATCATTATACAATCACCTGTTTGAGACTTGCCGCTCGCAATTTTCATAAGTCAAAGCCATTCAGGCAGCTAGATTAGAAAGAAAAATAGGCAGTGCTGCGTGTAACAAGTAAGAAAGAAAAAAAGAAGAAGTCGGAAAAAGTCTGACAAGCACTGCTTTATCTCATTTTTATGTTTTTCTTTTACCTGTAAATATTTTAAATGCTTATTGCTCGCGGGTTCAACGCTAAATCACCGATATCCGCGAAATGAGTTACGCAACGCTAAATAACAGTCTCGTATCGTCAGCGAGTCGTTACGATATTATTTTTTTTTTCTTTTTGTTTTTTTAATAATAAACCGTCGCGCAGCTTTGTAAAAAAGCTTGTTTCTTTGCTTCTCGAAGGAAGATTATTACGGCATTCGCGACGGAGCGCGAAAGATATTTTCGACTTATTAACACGTGTGAATTCGTTTGGAAATGTTGTGCTGCTATAGAATAAATCCAATTTCGCATTTGGAATAATTCTAAGCTATTATCGTTGTACGGCGTCATTCGGTTTCGCTATCAGAATAATACTCTATGGGATTTGGATCGCGTGGCTTTCGCGAATATTTTAGTCCTATCAGATTCGCCATCTCTTCGATGTTCGATAAGACCTGAAATTTTAACAAAAATCCATGGTTAGGTGAGACGAAAAGCGAAGAAGACAGATAAAACGATGAATCCGTAGGAAAGGAGGAAGTATTTCGTTACTTACGTAGTCCAGCTGGTCCTTTGTATGGGCGGCAGATAGACAAAAACGAATTCGACCCTCCATGAGGGGCGTCGCTGGAAATCCTACACCCACTGCCGCTATATTGCGCGTCGTCAACGTTCGAACAACGGAACTGTTAAAATACAATTAATCGTAATTAATTGACTATTAAGAATAATAAATATTTCCCGAATACGAAAATCTTGTTGATTTTTATATTTGGTAATCGCAGTAAAATTGGAGGATCCGATTTCACCCAAGAAAGCATTTTTTTTTGGGTAAGAAAAATCGTATCAACAATCCCATTCGGTTGATTGTGATTTGTGTGTTTCGATCATGTAAAAAGAACGCTGATCCAAATAATTAAAAATCCGGTGTTTTCGTATTTTTTAATTTTTTTTTTCGACACTAAAATATTTGGAGTTGGTAAATTGTTGCCTGACCAAAACACTGTTTTCATTAATCAATCGCATGGGATTAAAAAAAATATTTCTGTTTAATTTTCAACCGGAGCAAAAGAAATTGAATACTTTATTTTTCGGTTCTTTTTTTTGGGTCAAGTAATTCTCGAAATTTCTCACGGCTCCTATCATGCGATATGAATAAAAAACGAACCCAATTTTCGAGAAGAGATAGACAAGCATAGGCACAACCGGCGAGTCCTCATGGCCGTATATTATGACGCCCATTTGATGAAGCCTGCGTCTAAAGTACCGGGTATTTCTCGCGAGCTGTTTTGTGCGTTTGTGGCCAGCGTCGGTGCCGTCTTCGCCCATTATTATTCTCATAGACGTGATGACCTGCTGGACTATCGGCGGCGACATTGACGCTGCGTAGGTGTGAGCGTGGCTCTTAACTCTCAAGTGATTGATCAGAGCCTAACGAAATTAGAAATATTAACGAGACATTAAGACGAGCAAGACAGAAAAAAAAAATGATTTTCATAGATATGTTTTTATTCCAGGCAACCGATAAATATGAAATTTAAAAATTTAAAAATAGAACTCTCCCGAAAATAATTTTTCAATTAAAAAAAAATTATTCAAGTCGGCGGAAGTTTTGTGTTAATGCATAAAAACAGTGGACTGACTTAAAGAATTAATACGAATATAAATTAACCTTTGATCCAGCGATGTAACCACCAGCGGAACCAAAACTTTTGGTAAATGTTCCCATAAGGATGTCGACCTCTCGGGGATCGATGCCATAGTAATCGCAGATTCCTCTCCCGTGTTTGCCCATAGCACCGGTGCTGTGAGCTTCGTCCAGATAAAGATAAGCCTGTGAAGAAACGATAATTTTCTTTTACTCTCCATTTTTTTTTCTTCAAATTATAATCCTCTGACACGATAAACAGGTGACCGACGAACCTTGTACTTGTTTTTCAATGCTATTATTTGCGGCAGGTGAACGACAGATCCTTCCATCGAATAAATTCCTTCTACAACTATAAAAATCTTTTTCCACGGCTCGCCGCTTCCATTTTGACCGTGAACGATTGCTTCTCTCAGGCATTTTTCCAAATGTCTTACGTCTGCGAAAAAAAATTGCCAATTTAGTCAGGTGAATTATCGCGCGAATCACGCGATTCTATTCGTCGAAATAAGGAAAATAAGACTGACTATTGTGCTTGAAAACTCTGTTAACAGTTCCGGATAATCTCAGTCCAAGAATTAGAGAAGCGTGATTTTTCTCGTCGCTGAGAACGAGACAGCCTGGACTCAGCAGCGACGGCAGATTCAATGCATTCGTCGCAAATCCCATTCCAAAAACTATAGCGTCTTCGACTCCTAAGAATCGAGCGGTCAATTTCTCCAACTCGTCGTGAATCGGCATCGTTCCTTTCATAACAAAAGTTTACTCGTTAGACGTTTAAGGCACGTTTAAAAAAAAACATTATTTTTATTAATAATTTAGTGTAAGAGCGAAAATTTAAATGAGCTGCTTTACCGAGTTCCAGACGTGTGCTGCAAGTCGCGCAACCCAATTTCTTTAAAGTATCGATACTTTGTTGAGCACATTGGCCAGTCGCTTCAGCGAATCCTAAATAATTATAGGAGCCTAAATTAATACATGGCGTTTCCGTTCCCGTGAACCTAATGAGAGAAGAAGAAAGACCAATAAAATTGATGAGATTTGCTCTTATTTTTTTAAGGATAGAGAAATAAAATTGGCATCGATCGATGATTAATACCTACTCAAAAGTCCAAGCGTAGTCTCGCGTGATTCTGTCTTTTAAAGTAACCATCGCACCGGGCACCGAACATATCGGCCGATTCCAACAGTCTCGTATCCTCCGATATACATATCGTAGGTAAAAAGTCTCAAAATTGTCGTAGAGATATGCGTAACCCTTAAATAAACCAAAGCCAAGGAAAGTTTCAGCGATTATTTGTAATTCATGCTTTATTCATGGTGGCCACTTTTTGTCCTGGGGAAAAAAAATTCCCTGAGCTTTCCCTGACGAATTTATAAAATTTCCTGATCAAAGTTCCAATTGTATTTTCAATAGTGCTAACAATCAGTTATCCCAATTCTTCATTGTATTCCTTTTTTCAGGGTATTTTAATTAGAAAACCCAACAAGATTTAGGAAATTTGTTTAAAAACAGAATTTATTTTTTATTACTTGTACAAAAATATGTTTTTACTTGTACTTGAGGCATTTCATGGTAATTCATACAAAATGGAAACCAATCGTGCTCGATTTCCACAGTATTTAAAAAATATGGTTTCAGCCACACAAAAAAAACACCTGTGATTTTTATTAGATTTTTATTTCGAATCGTTGTTGATTTATTTTAAAAAAATGGACGATTAATAAAATTCTAATTTCGATCAAAAAAATTATTTCGACATCAAAAATATTCACATCATCTTAAAAATGACTACCTTTTCTTCTAATAATCAGTTTTCCTTCAATTTTTTTTGTTTAATCAACGAATGTTTGTCTGAATTACATTTTTAGTAATTTTAGATGTTTGGTCATATATATATTTGTTTTTCTCTGATAGAATTAAAAATTGACCGTTGCCACCATGAATTATTTACTAGAAAGTAGCTAATCAAAAACAATGCAATACCTTTCTGTTTTGCTCACGAGCAACTTTTGGCGTGAAAAACAATTGATTTATGAATCCTAGGAACATAAGTATGTAAAATCCGAGATGTGTGAGAGCCGCTGTTATGAGCGTGGGTCCTTCAAACGATTCTTTCGACGCCGGATCGGAGATATCATCCCTTCGCCTGACCTTTTTCATCTGTAAGTAATAAATATTCGTTATACAGTTTGCACATTATTTAAAACAAACGTTGAGAATTAATGCAATCTCGATTATTAGTCGTTCATTAATTTCTAATACAAAGACAGTCCAACAAAATATTTCTGTAGCGAATATTCAAAAAAAAAATTACTTTGCAAGAATTTAAGGGAAAGTCCCAGCCGAGCAAATAATATGTTTTAAAAAGTGTTTAATAAATTCGCAATAAATTCGATTATCGTTAAATTGTCTTGCTAATAAATGATTTATCCAGCGTACGATATTACGTATAAAATACGCGATGAAATGAACGCTGATTGATTATTAATTGCATTGATAATTGACGTAACGATAGATTTCAACATTAGACAATGATTGATTTAAAATTTTGTGATTACTGTTGTTAAAGACTACAGATCATGATTATGCATGAAATTATTTACAATTTAGACGAGTTTATTAAACAAAAATATTGTAAATTAATTTAGTAATTTTATCGCAATGCAATAAATATCAATAAGTAATATCAGCGACGACACGCAGCATCCCAAGGAAACCCTAAATCTGTTCTATTACGCGGATCTCAAGCGAAGCGACCGCAATTAGCATTTGCCCCGCAAAATCATCGCTGTGTCAGCTTGGAATTGACCCAAATTGAGCTTCGAAATTTCTGCCACGCCATTCGCACCATGTTCGCTCGAGACGCCGCTGTGAATAATTTCAACATACATCCCGCCAACGTTCTTCAACTAAATACATTCAGTCCTTTTGCCGTCCCTCTTTATTAAATATAATGAGCCGTTCCGTACGATGCGGACACCATCCCTCTTTCGAGATGCTGCAAAAAAAGTTTAGAATTTATTTGAGAGCTGCGTAGAATATTTTGAATATATACAAATTATTCGAGGTTTTTTTTAGTGTTTTTTCAAACACTAAAATCATAAAAACCCATATTTTTATGTTCGAACATTAAATGTAGTTTTCACTCAAAAAGGTTTATAATGTAAAATTATAAAAAATCTCAGATTAATTTGTACATATTTTGGACAATCAACATCGCTCTCAAAAAAATATTGAACTTTTTGAGAAAATAAAAATTTCAACATTTTTCTCGTGAAAAAACTTGAGTACTTTGAGGCTTGACAAAGATCTTCATAAAATTATTATTTTAAAAAGTGGGTTTAAAAAAAAAACTGGAAATGTTAATATTATAATTTACTTGTAAAAAATATGTATTCATAAAAACCGTATATAATTAATTTCGTATAAAATAATGCTTTCTATTCAAAATATTAAACAAGTCTGTTTTGCTCATTTATTAATAACCTTTACGCATCATCATTATTATTATTTCTTATTTTTAAAAATAGATGTCACGAAATCTCGACATGTAAGCAAAGTCGTTAATTCGTCATTCTGATTGGCTTCTGAATTTATAATGCGCGTACTCCAGATCGTACATGAATAATTAAAACTTAACAAATAACGTAATCCCACAAAATAAATAGTCCTCATTATACAATAAAAATAGTAAAACAATAATATAAATTTCAAGCCCAAGCAAAGCGCGAACGTTCGTACTAATTATTTTTAAAAGTGGAGAAAAAATCGAAAATTGCACTATTATAATTGGATTCCAAAAAAGAAAGCATTTTCATTTTTTTTTCGTATACAATAATGCTTTCTATTCAAATTATTAAACAGGTTCCCGTTTTCCTAATTTATTATTATTATTATCATTATCATTATCATTATTATTATTATTATCATTATTATGATTGTTATTATTATTATTGCTATTATGATTATTATGATTATTATTATTATTATTATTATTCTTGTTGTTGTTGTTGTTGTTATTATTATTATTATTATTATTGAATTAAAAATGAATAGGACATTTAATTGCTGGAAAACTTTTTTTTTTAATTTATCAATTAAGTGTTCTGTTACTTTTTTCTTTGTGACTGAACAACTTTAAAACTCCCTGATAATTACCAGTTTTTATTTTCCCTTCAAATCCAAAATTGCTTCACAGAATTACCAAGTATCGACTCAAGTGTGACGTTAAAATGAAAATTTTTGTGATAATTTCAAAAGTTATTAAAAAGAGCGGTGGAAATATTTAAAAAAGAAATTAAAAAAAAAAAATCTAATCTTTTTGGTGTAAAAAAAAAATGAGTTTAACGCGAGATATAATATCTCCCATTTTGACCTACGCCCCCAACCCTACGAAGTGAACTTTTATGCCTAGACGCGCATTGCGAATCATCGACGCAAGGCCATCTGCATTGAGTTGCCCGAGTTCCGACTGGAGCTCGCACTAAGTTGCCCCTTCCGACTGGAGCTCACACTGAGCTGCCCCTTGCGAGTGCAGCTGCACTGAGCGATTCACTATTGCGAGTGCAAGTGCACTGAGCAACGCAGTTTTGCTTGTGGCGTTGCACTGACAAAACCGACAATAGTTGGGCATTGTGAGTAGCAGCACAATCGCGGTGCCGGTTTGCGCGCAACTGTACAGAAAGCTCCTTCAACGTTTAATAGCCATTTAAGCAGTCGGTGCAGGCGCTTACAGCAGTAGTAGATTCACAGAGGGAATAGAAGTTTGCTGTACGTGTACGGTATTGATGTACGTATTAATGCGGTCACATTTAGCGCTAGGTGGATATACAAGCAGCCCTATATGGTTATTATTCACAGCCACAAGTTTTTAATACCACTCTACAAGGCAAAACGAATTAGTAATACGTGTTTTATTATGTATAAAATATTACGTATACATAGATATATATATATATATATATATACAGAAATATATCCATATGTACTGACCTGCAGGTGTCCGTTGCTTCGTACATTCGTATAACCGTTCGTCTTGCCATTCATCAATGTTCCATTGTGTAAAGTGTCTTTGTGAAGAGAATTATCCTCGTTTTTTGTGACATCCCGCAATCTCGTAGCAGCCATGACAATTCTTTCGATATTAAGTCTGAGAGTCTAAGATTTTTCCTGGATTTTTTTTCCTCTTTTTTTTGGCTTGTTTCTTTAAGCAAGCGACAACCGCAGTGCGGAGCTCCCAATTTTTCTCAGTCAAACATCGACGTCGACGATATAACACGAGGGAAATAATAATATGTATATATATATATATATATATGTGTGGTTCTTTTAACTTTCAGGATTTTGGTTCTATTGGCTTCTAAGCAACAGCAACGCCCTGCGAAACATGGACCAACTATTTTTTACCCCTCCCTTCACTTCTACGATTCTATTTGACACTATACTCGGGAACTTCCGGCTTTTTTTTATTACAGCAGCGGCTTCGAAAAGTTGGGCATAACGCCGATTCGAACAAGGAGCGCCCGTTCCTCAACAGTGCTCACCGCTGACTGCTGCTCTCGCTTCCGACGTTCGACCAATGCCTAACTACGCTGCGTCGCGCGTGGCTCAGGGATGAACTTGCAGCTTTCAAAGCCCTCGGCTTCGCCTCGATTGACACTTGAAAATATATTTATCAATTTTTTTGTTTGTTTCTTGACGAACTTTTTTTATCGTCAACTGGTTTATTGCATTTTTTTAATGATTTTTCGGGCTTTGTTTGATTCAGTCCTCAAATATATTTACGGATTTTTGTGACAGATCATTTTTACCGTCAGACGGTTTATTAAATTTTAGAATCCGATTCACTGTTCAAAAGATATTTCCTAATTTTTATTGCCAGAAATTTTCTCAATCAGCTGATTTATTAAATTTTTTAATCCTTTTGGGCTTCATTCGATTCACTCTTCAAAATATATTTCCTAATTTTTATTACCGACAATTTTCTAAATGAGCTTGGTTTATTAAATTTTAGAATCCTTAGGCTTTACATTTGATTTACTTTCATTTATTTTCCTCTAAATTAATGAATACTTCAAAACAAAATAATGCATAAAGTATAATGATAAAGATAACAGATACAAAAATGTAATGCAATTTGTATAGAATTTTCAATAATATTAAATTATCAGTAACACTGAATTATGTAATTTTGAATAAACTATCATTTTTGTATTAAAACTGATGAAATAATAAATATATTTAAGCGATCTATAAAATACCGCGGAAGTGAAAATTGCTGTGATCTAATAGAGATATTATCAATATCGCCACGCTGCCACGATTTTATTTCCTGAAACGACGATGAAATGATAAAATCTCGTGTTATCATAATTCACAGAATTAACGTCGGCGGATGAGTCACATGCGGCAAAGTAGATTATCCCGCGAGAGTAGTTTTTCAGCTTACTCGATAAAGAGTAGATATACGGCAAAAATCACTAGTCCCGATGGTCCAGATTCTACACCGTCACCAACGGATAAACCAATGAACGTGCGGCATTGAAACTTTTCTATCTGCCGGCGCACGTAGATTGGTTTTCTCGTTGGTAACAATGTAGAATCGTGCGCGCGTTGAATCGGGACTTTGGTGAATTTTCCCGATGAACAAGCTTTGTCGTGGACATTTTTTCCTGTGTGGACTTTTGCCTTCGAGACTTTTGTTGTGTTTAATTTGTGGCTTGTGTAGAGTTGGGGCATGTGTTGAAAATTGCTGTTATGTCGAATCGAGCATTGTGTAGAGTTCAACACTATGTAGAGTTGAACACGGTGGAAAGTTGAACATTGTGTAGAGTCGAACACAGTATAGAGTCGAACATTGTGTAGAAATTAATATTGTGTAGAGTTGAACATTGTGTAGAATTGAAAACCGTGTAGAGTTGAACATTGTGTAGAGTTCGACACTATGTAGAGTTGAACACTGTAGAGTCGAACATCGTGTAGAATTGAACACCGTGTAGAATTGAACATTGTGTAGAATTGCGCACCGTGTAGAGTTGAACATGGTGTAGAGTTGAGCATTGTGTAGAGTTGAACATGGTGTAGAGTTGAGCATTGTGTAGAGTTGAGCATTGTGTAGAGTTGAGCATTGTGTAGAATTGAAAATTGTGTGGAATTGAATATTGTGTAGAGTTCAACACGGTGCAGAATTGAACACTGTGTAGAATTGAACATTGTGTAGAATTGAATATTGTGTAGAGTTGAGCATTGTGTAGAGTTTAACATTGTGTAGATTTGAACACGGTGTAGAGTTGAACATTGTGTAGAGTCGAACATGGTGTAGAGTTGAACATTTTATAGAGTTGAGCATTGCGTAGATTTGAACATTGTGTAGAATTGAATATTGTGTAGAGTTGAATATTGTGTAGAGTTGAATATTGTGTAGAGTTGAATATTGTGTAGAGTTGAATATTGTGTAGAATTGAATATTGTATAGAATTGAATGTTGTGTAGAGTGAAACAAAATAAATATACGCGACTAATAAAACGAGAAGTAATCGGACATTTAACCGACAATTTACCGACTGACAACAAGCAAGTAAACGTGCGCCGACAATGGTGCGCGGTTGGCTTGTAGTTGCGCCCTCGGTTCTCCGACACACCGTAGCGGCGCCCCTCCAACCCTCCCCGTATTCCCCATTCGATGACTCGTTCTGCTTTCTACCTCTCCCGGTGCTTCTCTCGGTTTCTCCATGTTTCCCACTACCGCTACTGCTCTCTGCGTCAGTATAGAGTTTCGAAAGCTTCCTTTTTGAAGAAGCTGCCAGTGCTGCTGTGCGGCTCGCGTGCGCCACAATACAACACACTGACATTTGACAGCTGAGCAATTTTATCTCAAAACAATAACCGAGTATTAAATCTCCGCGCGTACTTGAAACCGGCGAACCTATCCCCAAAAGTAATACGATAATATTTCATAACATATATAAAAAAGAATTTGAAAAAAAAAACGCGGCTTTATATACCCAAACCGGTCTCATCTCATCCAAACTCGTCGCTCTTATTTAGCCAAGAAAAAAAATCATAATAATCTCTCATCACAAAAAAAAAGAAAATATATATATATATATAGTCTAAACACGTGTGAAATCCAACAGTGCGGGTGATTAAAAAAAAAAAAAAACTAGCCGGCTTCGTTAATTCTTTAATTAAAAAAAAATGGAACTTGATCGTCATCCACAGGACGACGAGAAGCCAGTTGTTGATCCTCTGTCAAAGGTACTTCCGGCTGGTGTACCGGACACGCGTACAATAAAACGCGAGACAGATTCGATGGACGATTTTGAGCATCTCGAGCACGAGGGCTCGCCGCTCGAGGAGACTACGCGTAGCAACAACAGTGCTACGAATATCCTCGACGTCACGTCCGTGCAATTGATCGACGTGCCACGAGTCGTAAAAGGCGCTCATCTAATGGACGATGTTGCGAGTAAACTCGAGCGTAATATTCTCGACACGAGTATACCGGTAGACGAGAGAATCCTTCAGCCGGTACCCGCGACTCCGCCACCTTCCGCAGATTTCCAAAAGTTTACGGACGAGCAAAGCGATATTGTCGAGGATAATAGGGAGGCTGGTGGTGCGCAGCAGACGTTGCATCGCTTCGACGCACAGGACAACGATAATAATCATCATCATATGCCGAAGGAGAATCGTCAGGTTGATGCCAAAGCTGCGACAATGGCTTTCATGGACACTGAGAGAAGTAACAGCGCTTATAATCATCATCATAATCATCCGGAAACGCAGCATCTCGATCTGCAGGACGATGGTCAAGATGCTAAGCAACAGCAGCAACAACAACAACAACAACAACAACAACCGGATGAACGTTCAAAGGAGACTTTCGATGATCACAAAGAGACAAAGGATATTGTCGAAAATATAAATACCGAAGATCCGAGCATTTTGACTGCGCGGCGATTGGCTCCCGACAAGATTCACCAGAATGATGATACCTCGATTGGCAACGCAGATTTTTGCGAGAATAAAACTAGCGAATCGCCAACGGATTTGCCCGTTGTCGAACCAATGAAATTCACGAGGGATGATTATCAACAAGGCTTCTTGAGCAATATCGAGTCTTCCGTTATTCCGGGACCGGAAAAATCCCCGGAATATGATTTTCTCGCTGACGAAACGCCGGTCGAGATGAAAAAGTCAGTGCCGAGCAATATTGAGACAAAAGGTAAGAGCCTTGTCGATGACGATACATGGAATGTCGTCGAAAAACCAGAGGCAAACGCCGCGAATTTTTTGAAAAAGGAAACCGAGGACGCTAATGCTCGTAGAGATTTTTATAACGAAGCACCGACGAAGCCACTTCCACCGCTGCCGAAATTAGAGATCGACGAGGAGGAGGACGAGAGAATTGCCAGGAAAAATAACGAACGCACGAACGATGAGAAATACGAAATGTCCAACGATTTTATGGCCGCCGGGGGTGGCAACGAGGCCACTAATACCAGAGCTACTAAACATCGGGGACAACAACAACAGCAAAGCGGCACTGAAACTGGCGACTCGGAATTTGAATCCGCTCACGAACAATCACCGGCTAAATCGTCTACTCGCAATCCTGGTGCCAATAGCGGCATTCAACAGACCGCTAGTTATACGAGAAAAATTCACGCTGACGATATCGCACCGAAGGAGATATTCACCGACATGGGGCTTGGTGAGCTATCTCGATATGATTCACTTTTAATGTCTAACTGCTTTATCGCGGTTGCTCTGCTTATGAAAATTTCAATATAAACGCTTTTTGTGTAAGAAAAATTTATCACGAGTATGTGATACATTGAATTTCAATGTTAATGTTTTTTTTTATGATTTTGATGTTTTTTTTTTATAGAAATAATTGGACATTGAGTTTTATTGAAATTTAATGCGTTTTACATTAAATCTCAATGAAAATGTTTTGTGTGTAATTTTGTTCATGTAACAAAATTATATCACAAGTACATGATACATTCAATTTCAATGTTAACTTGTGATTAATGATTTTAAAGCATTTTTATTGAAATATAATAATAGAACGTTGAGTTTTTTACAAATTTAATGCGTTTTACATTAAATTTCAATGAAAACGTTTTGTGCATAATTTTATTGATGCAACAAAATGAAAAAATTACTTCCAAAATACAAGCATTTTTCATGTAAGTACATGATACATTCAATTTCAATGTTAACTTTTTTTAAACGATTTTAAAGCTTTTTTTTTACAGAAATAATAGGACATTGAGTTTTATAGAAATTTAATGCGTTTTACATTCAATTGAAATGAAAATGTTTTGTGTGTAATTTTGTTTGTGTAACAAAAAAAAATATAACAAGTACATGATACATTAAATTTTAATTTTTATATTTTTTTGAATGATTATAAAGCACTTTTTTATAGAAATAATAGGACATTGAATTTTATACAAATTTAATGCGTTTTACATTAAATTTCAATGAAAATGTTTTGTGTGTATTTTTATTCATGTAAGAAAATTTAAAAAATACATCCAAAATACAAGCATTTTTCATGTAACAAAATTATAACACAAGTACATGATACATTCAATTTTAATGTTAACTTTTTTTAAACGATTTTAAAGCTTTCTTTTACAGAAATAATAGGACATTGAGTTTTATAGAAATTTAATGCATTTTACATTCAATTTAAATGAAAACATTTCGGGCGAAATTTATTGATGTAACAAAATTAAAAAATTACTTCCAAAATAATAAGCGTTTTTCATGTAACAAAAATATATCACAAGTACATGATACGTTTAATTTCAATGTTAACTTTTTTCAAATGATTTCAAAGCATTTTTTTACAGAAATAATAGGACATTGAGTTTTACATTAAATTTCAATGAAAACGTTTTGTGCGCAATTTTATTCATGTAACAAAAAAAATATAACAAGTACACTATATATATTAAATTTCAATTTTAACATTTTTTTGAATGATTTTAAAACACTTTTTTATTGAAATAATAGAACATTGAGTTTTATACAAGTTTAATGCGTTTTACATTCAATTTCAATGAAAATGTTTTGTGTGTATTTTTATTCATGTAAGAAAATTTAAAAAATACATCCAAAATACAAACATTTTTCATGTAACAAAAATATATCACAAGTACATGATACATTAAATTTCAATGTTAACAATTTTTTGAATGATTTTACAGCATTTTTTTACATAAAATTTCAATGAAAACGTTTTGTGCCTAATTTTATTCATGTAAGAAAATTTAAAAAATTAGATCCGAATGGATGAACATACTTTCAAAATACAAAATTCCGTGATTGAGGATTTTTTTTTCATCTGCCAAGACAATATTTTGTATTTTTTAATTAGAGCAGATTAATGCGATGTAAATTTCATGAAAATGTTACATTAAATTCCATGCGCATTAAATGAAATTAATATCTCTTATAAGAAGTTCTGAATAGAATTCTTTTACAGTGTACAATGTCCTTTCAAATGGGAGACTATTAATATGCATAATGTGAATCATACCACAGGCGGATACCTCGAAGACCGGGGCGAAATGGCACAGCAGCTAAATGAGACATAACGTCTGTCTTTTCACTTCACTGAGTCAAAATTCAACATTTTAAATATTATTTAACAGCGGATATAAAAACCTCAATTTTTTTTTTCTTTTTGGTATAAAAACTCGAGGTTTGTCCGCTGTTAAATAAAATTAAAAACTTTTCAAGTATTTTTAATGGCAATAAAAGTACATAAAAAATTTAGTTCATCAGAAGTCATAGAAATTTATTGTAGCACAAATTAAATTTCAATGTAAATTTTTGAAAAATTACGTATTTCGTAAAATTTATATCGAAAAAAAAAATTTGAAACAAAATGTAATTTTTTTTGGCTTTTTCGATTTGTTTGTACACTTGACAAATCCATAAAAATCCAAAAAAAAATGTATTTCCTTGTTGCATACTGTACATATATATATATGTGTATAACTATAGCGCTAACCGAGATATAGGATAATAGGCAACGTATGCAAACTTGTTGCACGTCGTCGACCAGCAGCTTCAGAAGCTATTTTAACGCAGAGAGATGCGACTACGTCATAGATCGATTCAAGTCTTTGCACGTTTGAGAACAAGACATATATGCTAGAATCGTGGTACCCTTTTTATTATGGGGCAAATCCATACCTTTCGACCTTTGGGTCAGACTGCCAACCTCTCGGATTTGGTCCTCAATTTTTGATATTGTTTCGAATCTAAAAAGACCATATTTTTTTTTTTAGATTTGTTTTCATATATTTTATATTTAAAAATTATGGACCAGATTGGAGAGTTCAAAGGTTTCACCCACGTCAAATATTTTTTTTTTTGCATGTTTTCGTCCAAAAAAAGAGGATATTTTTTTTTTTTGCATGTTTTGGTTCAAAAAAAGAGGATATTTTTTTTAGATTTTTATCACTGTTTTTACCCTATAAAATAATTTTTTTTTCATAACTTCTGAGTAAAAATTAATTTCAACAAGGTTTAAAATTCTGAAACTTTTTCCATAAAATTCGAGACTACAAAAGAAGCATTTCCATCGTAGTTCGCGAATGGACCGACAATAATTTCTATTTTTTTTTATTCTAAGAAAAAAAATTTCTTGGAATAAAAGGTTTTTCTTTTCAATATTAATTTAATTATTGAGCGAATTTCCAGTGTTTACTTTCATAATATGGAAAATTGTATTTTTTACCACATATTTTTTATTTTTTTTCTACAAGAAACCATCATTGAAATTTTTAATTATCAAAATTTGGATTTTTTTTTTAACTAATAAAAATATATAAATTAATCTCGACACACTCTCGAACTATGATGGAAATACTTGTTTTTAGTCCTAGATTTTATGGAAAAAAAATTCAGAATTTAAAACCTGGTCAAAATTCATTTTTACTCCAAAGTTATGAAAAAAAAATGATTTTTAGGGTAAAAAACAGTGACAAAAATCTAAAAAAAAAAATATCCTATTTTTTTGGATCAAAATGTGCGAAAAAAAAATTCCTCAACTGAATCCAAGGAAGTCAAACTGATGACCAATTTCACTTGGAAACCATTTTTGCCTCATTTGGAATTTTTTATACTACCAATATTGTCTTTGTTGTTTACTAATATTTCATATATTGAAACATTCGTCTAAAAGAGAGTCAACCATTATTTTGTAGGCTGACGCCGGGCTGCTACCTAATAATCTATTATTAGAAGTGAACGCAGTGATACATCGACGTAGCAATACGAATGACAGTGAATTCGCCAGTGAGTCACGACTGTTCGATAAGTGTTGCCGGTCTATAAGGAGAGAATTGTGAGGTCAGCGAGTCTTCGGGCCAGGACTCTAAGGGACGAATATCAATTGATATTTAAAGGAAGTACAGTCGAGCGAGTACTCCGAAGTCACCGCCACAGGTGCTTCCGGCGATATTCGTGAAATCCTTTAAAGTCTCATTCTCCTAGAATGCGCACCATCGCTACTGTTATATTGGTTTATTATAAATGGGCTTCAATGAGCCTTCAACCGTCAGGTCAATTGTACATTAAGGGGAGGGAATCAAATCAAAATCGCAACGATATTCATTGAAGAATGTCTCATTAATTGACTCCTAATCTAACGAATATTTTGGCCTTTGAAAAAAGCACGTATACTTAATTTTCCAAGATCGCCAAAAGAGAATCCAGTCGTCTAAATATTTCCCAAAGCAATTCTCAAGTTTCCGTAAGACAATTCCATCACGGCCTTGGAAAAAATTCAAAATTGAATAAAATCTGAAGAGAGAGACTCTTTTTCTTCAAAAGAAAAGAGTCTGTCTGTTTCACACGTGTGCGAAATTTCAGCTCGATTGATCAAGCAGTTTTTGAGATACGAAGCTTACTGAATTTTCGAAGTCATCAACACACACTTTTCTCGATATTTTAGATCATTTGCGATATCCTAAAATAAAAATTGTGAAAAAGAAAGCTTTCACAAGAACAAATCTATTTCCATGAAAAGAAAAGAAAAAAGAAGAAAGAGTTATCTGTTAATCAAAGAAAAATGGAGCATCTCTTATCTGCTGGTTGATATGAAATTGAAGATATTGATCAAATGCAACAATCTCGCAGGTGTTCACTAAAAAGATATTGATCAAATGCAACAATCTCGCAGGTGTTCACTAAAAAGATATTGATCAAATGCAACAATTTAGCAGGTGTTCACTAACAAGATTGGCGAGCGTAACGGCAACACACCGTTCGCTAATTGTTTTATCACCTCTACGATTCGTCCATGACGAATTCGTAGCCAACAGGCAGCGAGAAGTTCCGAGAGAGAGAGAGACCACTTCCGCCTAGTTACAATGACGAGAGCTGTCTATAGAGTATACAGAGAGCTAGAATATCTGACGGTGAGCTATTTCACGAGAGTACAGGTTCAACCGAGCGGTAACTCGAATCTAGTACGTCTAAAATATTTACCGTTTTTATTTACTTATTTATTTATTTTTTCAATCCGCAGTTGTATTCACCAGCGATGGTGAAACGATGGAAATTTCAACAAGGGCAATAGACTCGAGGTATCTTAATGGACTGACTCGGTTGTTGGAAATCGATGTGGGAAGCCGATAGACAAGAGACTTTTTTTCTTTAATGCTACATATAACGAAGGCCTCAGGCATGAGTCATCGACTCAGTTCACTTATAATGTTGCCTCGTCCGCATCGCGAGATTTCTTCTTCTTCATCCAGCTCTGAACGGATAACCCGGCAAACTTTGCCTCTCACTTTTCTCTTTCGCTTATTCCTCGAGAGATCTTCAGCGAAGATTACAGAGAAGTTATCATTTTTTTTTTTTTTTTACCTTCCTCTCATCTATCTTATTGTTAAACTTTTCTGCAGCTGCTCTTTTTTAGAGATTTAGAGATTAGAGATTTTATGATGTCAACATTAAAAGATTGCTACTATTTTGCAGATTCAAATCTTATCCGGAAATATTTCTTTGATAAAACTTTGTTTCGAGATTATGTTGACCTGTTTCACATGAAAGGGACACGCTAAAAATCATAATTATTCTCTGCGCATTAAAAAAAAAAAAATCGGAAATTCAATATCTTGTATGTACTTTTTTTATTCGCAATTTTCTTCATGATTTTCTATTTTCACAAAAAAAAAGTAGAAAAATAGTGTAAAATCTTTTGTATTTTTATTTTATCAATTTTTTGCACCTGCAGTGTAAAAAAAAACTGAAGAATTCAAGCATTTTTAATTGTAACAAAAATACATAAAAATTAAAGAGTATCAGTAGTTACATTTATCGTGTCATACATTAAATTTCAATATAAACTTTTTCAAATTACCTTAAAGCATTTTTTTACATAAATAATAGAACATATTATACAGATATACATAATTTCATATTAAATTTCGATGCGAGTATTTAATACGTAATTTTATTTACGTAACAAACTTTCCAAATTACGTCCCGCGCAATTTCAATACACTTTACATTAAATTCCAAAGCGACAAATTGTATAAATAATTTTATTCGCATAACAAAATTTACAAATTACGTCCTGATTAAATGTCTACAGTTGAACATAGTTTTTAAAGTAAATATAATATTAACGAAGATTAATTAAATTTAACGAAAATATTACATTAAACTCCATGCATAAAATTTAATGTAAAAGACACTAAACAAAAGTGTCCTTTCATCAAGTTTTTCATACAATTTACACTCTAAATCTCTACTCACCCCCTTCATCTCCTTAATTCTTGACTCTGTGACAAAGGCGCCAACTTTAAAAATACATTGTTGAACGTCCTTGTAGAAGCAAGTTAAATATTTAAAAAGTGTAAGCAGGCATTAGAGTATTTATTTGATGCGGTCGTGTCTCGTGTCGCGACCCCCCCGGCGTTAAGTCTCGAGTGTGTGCCGCCCTTCTTCCTCGGCGGCTTCATTAATGGAAGTACTTTTCATGGGATAACGTTGCCCATATATATGTATATGCGTGCAACGTATATAACGATTCCACGTAAGGTATGACGGCACGATATATGGGCTCGGTGCTCGGTGAGCACACGTAGGGTTGCGCCACTAAATGCATACACACGACGCGTATATAGGACGACAAATATATATATATATGTGTAAAATATATATATATATATGCGGTGCCTATAGGGGAGTAGTCACCCTATACCCTATCCTGCGTCGTATTATATCGATCCGTCCGAGACACGTACCAGCAGCTCCTCTCTAGCGCTTTGCGTCTTTCTCTTTCGCCCTTCTCTCCTCGCTCTTCCCTTCGTCCACTTTCCGCTCGGCAACTTTATATTTCCACGAGCAGTTTTCGTGTTTACGGGGGAAAAACCCCCGAAAAACAGAATCGACGCAGTGGAAGACAACTTGGGTCAGATGGCGCATTTAATACAAGAGTCCAGCTCTCTGTCTCTCTCTTTTTCTCTTTCTTTTGTAGAAGCTCTTTAGCTCTGTCTCTTAACTAAAAATAATATCTTTCAAGCGAAACCCGCTGGCGATGGGATTCGCCAATGGATATCCTCAGAGAGGCAGCCGGAAGCGTGGGCTTCATGCGATTTATTCAAACTATCGCGAGTTTTAGTCTTTTTTTATTTTCGTGGCCTGATGAGCGCATTGGTTAATTTTGGAATTCTCTACTTTGAGGATGATGATCGTTTTGGATAGATTTTTTTTTTTGTACTTTTTTTCTCAGATCGGACTTCAGAGGAATGAATCATTAAATTATTATTTGCACTTTATCGTGTTTCGTAATTTTTTGTAAATTCAAGAAAAAATGTAATTAAAAAGAAATAAAGAACGTAAATATAATTGCAAATAATTGAGTACTATTACTCACAATTAGAAGGCTCTAAAAATCAATTTTAGGGTGTGACTTAAATTAAATAACGTCGACGTTTATGTAATTTAGGACACCCCTTAAAATTGATTTTCAGAGCCCTCTATTTCTAGGAAGAAGTGATTAATTATTTGTAATTATACGCCGGGGTGGGAGAGAAAATTTTCGTTTTTATTTCTATTTTATGACATTTTGATGAATCTCAAAAAAATTGTAAAACGCTCTGTTCCTTAATAGGAAACTTTGACTTCGTAAATTTTTTTTTTACATTTTCATGTCGATGTACTTCATATGATGTGAAACGTCCTGTAACTTGAGAAGGGTTTGGAGAATCTAGCTGAAATTTTGCACGTTAAAAAAGTTTTTTCTATCCTTCCATTGCTGCAAATTTAATTAGAATTGGTAATCTCGTTAACGTCTCATTAGAGTTTGATTTTTCTCTTTCATTGGAAAAGCAAATTTCAAACTATCGAGCTACAACTTTAACAGAAAGTTAGAACCAGGGTTGCTTGGTGTTGCATTTAATGAAAATCGATAGAGCGGTTTTTAAATTATGACATCTTTTTAAAAAATGTATTAATTGCATTAACTTTTTTAATCGGAGCGCACTAGTCAAAATTTTACGAAAATTAGAGCACCCACGACGTTTTTTTTCTTTTTTGAAAATTCATAAAGATATAAAACATAAATGTCTGCACACATTTTGTCAAAAATCACAACAAAGCGGGATAACTGCTTCACTTATGTGTCAAATTTCAGCTAAATTGCTCTCACGTTTCTTGAGTTATAGGTGATTTCACATTTTTGAAGCCCTGCACAAGCACATTATTCCTAAACCACTTTTCTTCATTTTGGACACTTTGGACCAATCCTGACTTCCCTCACATGAAAATCTGTCCAAAAAAAAAAGTTCACTAAAACAAAGCTTCCTCTATGCGTAAACAAAATCAGCTGACAAATCAAATTTCCGGTAATAAAAATTGGAGAATGCATGAGAATGTTTTGTATTTGAAAGGAAACTAATTGAGTAAATAAACTGCCATGATCATGAAAGGCATTAAATATACAAACCACGTTAATTGACAAAGAGCGTACAAATGAAGAGAAGACGCATCAACGCAAAAAGGACCGTGTTTGTGTCCACTATGTATCTGGCACTGCACCAACTTTGAGACATTGTCACAGTATGAATGGGATGTACAAGTGCATTGAGCTTTAAGTCCTGACAATCATGTATGTTACTTACCTCAGTGTGACACTGGTTCTTTAGCGACTTCCGCGTCTTTCTGCTTTCACAGAGCGACTGCTGGAAGTCGTGAAATAGCGAATATATCACATCGGGGACTCGCCTGTTTCTCTATGTATTTTTTTTTTTTTTTTCTGCTGCCATGCGTAAGAGTAACTTTCGTTTGGAATACTAAGACGAGTTAAGGTCAAGCTCACGAGTATTTGATTGGTTGAGCGATTTATCGCTACTCGAGACTTCTTATCTCAGTATTTATGACGACTTTGGTCACACCAACCGGTGCTATTCATGAGATAACCCGGTTTTTTTAAAAAATCATATTAGAAACGTGGACTTTTTGTCGTTCATGAATTGATTGAACTTTTGAATTAACGGTGTATTCATATATGAGGCATTCTCGCTGATATTTTCAAAGACTTGTCTTTACTTCAATTTTTTTTTTGTTTTCAAAAAGTATTTTGATATAGAAAAGACACGTTCCTTTTTTTTTTTAGTCCTGGGACCAATATTTTCGACGATATTTTGTCAAAAATTTGAATTTTTTGTATGTATTTTTTTTTAAATGTTAGTATCTTGGAAATGAACAAAACTATTGAAAAATGTCTAGGATGGAATTTGTTCAGTCTCAAATGAGTCACATAATGTATAGCATTTTTTTTTCTAAAATTTTATTGTGTAAAAATTCTTTTGAAAATTATGAAACTTTTTAGACTTCAATTATTTTGAGAACTTTTGTAAAAAGTATTTTGAAATAGAAATGAACAATTGCAACTGAACAAAACTGTTGAAAAATGTCTAGAATGGAATTTTTTCAGTTTCAAATGAGTCACATAATGTATAGCATTTTTTTTTTCTAAAATGTTATATCAAAAAGTCTGATAAAAATTCTGAAACATTTTAGATCTCGTGCAGATAGGCAGGAGATTTTTTTTAATGAGTGTTTAATTGAAAATTTGATAATAATCTGAATTCGTCATTACGTGAACGATAATAATCTAAATGCATCAACGTATTAACGGATTAACATTATATATCTTCATATTATACTTTTTATAAATGAAAATAACAGATTTATCAGAACCATGTTTCATCAATAATAAAAAGTTTTCTATTTGGCGAAACTATACAAATTAATATTCAATCATTTTAACAATTTGTTTAAAACTATTCTGAAAAAAAAAGGAACGTACTTCTTTTTACCAAAATTTCCAAAAAATTTACATTTTTCACTAAACAAACAATAAAAATCTCAATTTTTAGAAAAATTCGTCGAAAATGTTACTCTTAGTTCCAAACAAAAAAAACTCGTGTCGTTTCTTTTTCGAAAAAAAAAAACAAAAAAAAAATTGTCAAAATTATTTCAAAGGAATATAAAAAAATGATATTTTATTCATGTGACTTATTGCTTAAGAAAACGTATTTAAACGTCACAAAATGCGGGGCAAAATACTGAAAATTGGCAATTACGTTCAAAATAGTGTATTTTCATTTTAGAAAATAATTTTCTCAGATTAAAAAAAAAAGAGATATCACTACTATTTTAATATAATTTTTTCTTCCAAATTTCACATTTTATGTACCCACGTAATTTAATTTTAATTTCTCGTTTTAAAGTATTGAGCTGAAAATGCGTTCTACTAAACGTTCTCAACATTTCCGGTGATTCCCGCTGAGTCAAGTGCGCTAAAAAGGACCGATGAAAAAGAGTAGATATTTCTGGATACCTATAACTATATTGAGTATAATATTTCTTTAGTTGGACAGAAGTATTTGGATGCTGCTATGCGGTAGAAGAGCAGCTCCCACACGTTGCACGAGATTCCGCAGTGGGAGAGCGAGAAATGCCAAAGCAGCAGTAGCAGCAGCAGCAGCAGCAGCAAAAGCAAGGACAGACGTAAAATTTGGTCAGTGTCCAAGCAGCCACTTTCTTACACTCTCCCACAAAGGAAAATAAGCCATTTTTTTTTTAAACCACCTCATATATTTCCAATGAATAATTTGTGCAGAGTCATTTAGGTGTAATAGGTTTTTTCTTTTATTTTTTTTTTTTTAATGGGGAAGGGAAAATACATTTGAGAGCGAGACTCGTCGCTCTTCATTCCAGCAGGTAACGCGTATTGATCGTGGGGTTTGTTCTCCCGGTATCCCGCAAATGTTTCTCTTGCCGCGCCGTTTCACAGCTGTCGAGATGGCTCAGCGAGCTATATCTATATTGTGTATACACAATTGTCAACTCTTGCGCAATTGTCCTCAATCTTTCGTGTAATCTTCAGGTTTAGTGCGAAAAATCACCGAGCATTTGTAGATTCAGAATATTTAAAAAAAAAAGGCTCCCGAACGAAATCTTTTTACCACCGGAGGGTAAAACAGAGGCGCGTGGAATTCTGCAGTACCGACTGTGCTGTCGGTAACTTATCGACTGTCGAGGTCAAAGAGAGTGACTGTTATCGATCGGGAAGATTTTTCACAAGCGTGAGCTTTGAGCATTTGACACCAGAGGCGCAAAATCCTGTTTCTTTTGGAAATAAAGTTCTCGGTACAATTTGATTGGTCAATTATGAGTCGATAATAATAATATACAGCAATTATGAAATTATGCGCCAAATTGTGAATAGCTAGAAAAAATATTTGATTTTTTAATAAAATTTGGCGATAATATTTTTGAGAAAAACAAAAAATGGAAAAAATTTAATTCTAGTTTCTCGATAATTTCGCTGAATTTTTGATTGAACTTGAACTTAAAAATTTGATTAAACTTTTATTTCTTTATGTAACGTGGATTTACAATTTTGCTTGATAGTACTGAAATAATTGCTACATTTTTGTCAATTCTTTCTTCCAACCATCGAATTTTCAATCATAAGTTCGATTTTAAGATTGAACTTAAAATACACTTTTTAGACAAATATTTGCTTATTTTTCTTAGCAAAATTTGTATTTATTACCAGGCATATTTAATTTGATAAACAAGTTAAAATTACAAACTTTTATATTAAACCTTTTTAATTTCCAAAAAAAAAATTGAAAAATGTATAGTAATATTTTATCATTCCTATAATAGTATACATACAATAAATTATATTTATATTTTATTAATATTGGAGTTTTAACGAGGATTGTTTCAGCATTAAATTGAAATAAAATGGAATTTTTGTGGCAGACCGATGACGAAAGAGGGTTGTTTGGCGTGCAAGAGGGACGTAGCGGTTAGAGAGGCGGTGACGAAGGGTCTCGCCCTCCCGGCACCGGATATGCGATGGTTGCGTGGGCGCCGTTAAGTCTGCAGCGCCATCAGCCACCGATTTTTACGACATTTAGTTGTCTGGCACTATCCCTCGTTTTATTTATTGAAAAACGTAAGCGTGGTAGACGATACTTCGGCGATGCAATTTTTTTTCTTTTTTTTTTTTTTTTTTTTTTTTTTAAAGAGCATTGTTACGTCAGCCTTGAGATTAGAGTAGAGAAAGCCCATAATGCGGAACGTCTGCGATCGGTATCAAATTATCGGCGTCACACTCCAAGATACAGAACGTAATTGACAATATATTTATATACACGAAATTCTTTGATACTCTATCACGTTACTCAGGTATTCTGTGACTGAGACAATATCGTCTTACCATTTCAATTCACTTGGGATTCGTGGCCAAAGTAGCTTATCTTTTGTTGCTTTGGACTTTGGATTTGGAATTTCAGTTGCAGCTGCTATTTTTATTTTCTCGTAGGTGACTTTTGCAATTTTGCTTCCTCGTGGAGAAAGCTTTGGTTTTATGAAAAAGAATTTTTTTTTTTGAGATTTTCAAGTCGGCATACTCAAAATTGTTTTTGCGTATTTAGGGCTTCGAAAATTCAATAATCTGTTAGTGGAGAACCGCTCAAGCGATTGAGCTGAAAATTGGCACACAAGTTAATTAGTTGCCAGACTTTGAATTTTGTGATTTTTAACAAAATGCATGCAGGCATTTAGATTTTATAGCTTTTTGAATTTAAAAAAAAATTATTACATTTTTTTTTCGTTAAAAAAAAATGATTACATTTTTTTCTTCATTAAAAAAAAATTATTACATTTTTTTCTTCATTAAAAAAAAATTATTACATTTTTTTCTTCATTACAAAAAAAATTGTTACATTTTTTTTTCATTAAAAAAAATTATTACATTTTTTTCTTCATTAAAAAAAAATTATTACATTTTTTTTTCATTAAAAAAAAATTATTACATTTTTTTTTTTTTCATTTTGAATTTAAAAAAAGGGCGTGCATCCTCTAAATTTCCTAAAATTGACGCTATTTTGCTAAATAATTCTTCATAAGTGCAGATATATTTAATGTTTAACACACACAGACACTTTTTGTGAATATGGAATTTTTTTTTTAAATCATAAAAACAAAGCTTCTATGAGGAAGTAAAATGAATAAAAATGCAAAAAAAAATGTAATATTCAGTAGTGAAAATGTTTGAATCTTCGTATAAAAATGATACAAAGCTATTTCTTTGAACGAAAATTCAAAAATTTTAACTACAATATATTACAATAAAAATTCGAAATAATTCTTTGGAAATCACATTACTGCTCGTTTTTTACGAATTATTCTTCACAAAGTACTAAAAATACATTATTATTATTTGAATATTGATAATTAATGGCCAAGAGTGCAAAATATCCGAGTACAGTCGTTTTGCTATTCGACTTTTTTTTACATAACGTTCCGTGGCATTTGTCTCGACACGACGTGATTTGCACTATTCGCAGTAAGGCCAAAGTTGGTCCTCGTTGAAATCGTAATCCTCCGTTCTAAGTATGTATATCGGTTAGCCTACACGGATTTTTCATTGCGTCATGCCTGTTACACTTCACGTACCGATAGAGTTGTCAGTCGAGAATCGCTTCTTGCCATAATCGTGTAGATAAAAAAAAAAAAGAAAATTGTAATCCGCTGCATGAACGACGAGCATCGAATATAATGCGATTACGTAAAAACACAAAATGAGACACATGCTGTTAAGTGTGTCAGAAATTCACTTTAAATTTTTTTATATAATATAATTCATTTGTTGCTGAGTAAATGTAAGAAAAAAATATTAGATTTATTTGAAAAAAATAAAAAAATAAAAAAATTTAAATTAAATTCAAAAAGCAATTTATTTGCTTAAACTAAAATAATTTGCCTTCTCAAAAACTTGGTGAATTCTGACAATACTGAAATCACCATTTCATAAAATTATTATTATTTACCAAATTTTCTAATCGTTATTACCAAAGTAAATTTTGGTTTTATACGAAAATCACTATTTCACTAAAATAATTTATATAATGTAGGTATTCGGATTGCTGGTTGTTCGCTCGTTTTCTGGATGATGCATTTCGTCTCTAAAATGGCTTGATAATTATAGCGCACAATGGCAATGACACGGATAACAAATCGAGTGTATTAAGAATATAATTGTGTATGAAATCTCCATCATTATTTCACTGCAATATTTAATTACGAGCCTCTGTACGTTTCCGTTGCCCGAAAAGCATTTAATGACTTACTAATTGCAATTAGAGTCGCAACGTATGCACTCCTCGACCTTTAAACGTCGGCTTTACACGTCAAAAGCTTTGATTCTTTGCTTTATTTTGCTTTTCAGAAAAATTCACTGAGAACATTCGATTAAAAACAATAGATTTTTTTTTTTTGCTGTCGTTTTTAATTTAGTTTTTGGCTTTTCTAAATTGATAAAATAAAAACGTATGAATTAGACTTTTTTTTGTCACTTCTAATTGAACAAACAAAAATTTGGGATTATGAAAAAAAAAAGTATCTTTGTCACTTTTTTTTAAATTTAACTATTAAAATCCGTGAACGTATAAAAATGTCTGTCAAGTCAACAGAACGCGCATTTGGTACTTTGAAAATTCACTCCAACAATAAAACATGATTTAGCACAAAGTACACTAATTGTCATCGCTTTTGCCGCTTCATTGCCTTTTGTCACATCGCTACTTTACAAATAGTGACTCGATTGGTCATCTTTCGACGGTTCTAAGGTCATTCAAAATATGTACATACATTTTGTGTTTAGGACACGTCAGCGAAGGGACTGTAAATAATGATGATATGATATGCGCTGCGTCATAGCAATACTATTATTATTATTATTATTATTATTATTATTATTATTATTTTTCATCGGGTTTTTAATCCCATGTATATTTAAAAATAAATTTTCAACTATGTGAGAATTTCTAGAAAACTCAGAAAAGATTTTGTAAAAAAAAAAAACCTAAATTGTAGGTGGAAATTAAAAAAAAAGAAAACCAAAAAAGGGCTGCAAAGTAGAACTTTGCACATAGCTTTCTCATTATTTTTCAATTTTATCCATTTTCGATACCTCGTAGATTCTTAAAAAAAAATGTACATTCTATTAAAGTTTTATGTATAATTTTAAATCAGTTCCTTAAATCGTAATCGAGTTATAGAATTTAGAAAAAAAAATGACAAAAATACAAATTTCCATAAAAATTGATCAATAATAAAGATTTTATAGAAATTTGCGACCTCCTTTTTTTTGGAAACGCTATAACTGGAGAACAGTTCAATCGACTAATCCACAATTTTCTACAAAATCTGAATAGAGAGTCCAATGTTACCTATAATGTTGAGAATCGAAAAAAGAGTTAATATTTCAAAGAATTTTATACCAAAACAAATTTAAATAAAAAAAAAAAAAAATGTATAAATAAATTAATTAAGAAATAGAAATTTGCGTCCTCCTTTTTTTCAAAAAACGCTATAACTGGAGAACAGTTCAATCGACTAATCCACAATTTTCTACAAAACGTGAATAGAGAGTGTCATAATTTGTAACCAATAATATTGAGAATGCAAAAAAGCCTTAATATTTCAAAGAATTTTATACCAAAACAAATTTAAATTAAAAAAAATAAAAAATGTATAAATAAATTAATTAAGAAATAGAAATCTGCTTCCTCCTTTTTTTTTTTAAACTATATAACTGGAGAACAGTTCAATGGACTAATCCACAATTTTCTACAAAACCTGAATAGAGAGTGTCATAATTTCTTACCAATAATATTGAGAATCCAAAAAAGCCTTAACATCTCAAAGAAAAAATTTTATACCGAAACAAAATGTAGTTTACAAAGCGTCCTCCATCCGGAAAGCCAAAATTCATCACCAAACTTCCCCGAAAAAATATTTTCCAAAAATTCAAGAACAACGCGAAGAATTCCACTTGCCATTCTTTAGCTCTAAGAGAAAAAAAAGCCACATATGGAAAATGTGTAAATTGAAAAAGGAGCGAGTGGGAAAAAAAAGCCAAAGAGTCCAGAGTGCCGACAGGCTGAAATGCGCAAAGCAAAAAAAAAAAAAAAAGAAAAAAAAAATGCAAAGCGTTTCCCTACGAAGAGCGATCGGAGCGAAGGTAGCCCAAAGGACGGGGGGGTCGAGGGTGCAAAGGGCACACACGGTAACGCCATAGCATATATATATATAAATACACATATATATATATATATAGAGGTACCAAAGCTAGCTTAGTGGGGCGCTGCTGATAGCGGCTAGGAAATATAACACAGCGAGGGGTGTAGAAGAGGAGTGGCGAGAGTGGGTGAGAGGAGTGAAGAGGAGCGGGTGAGGTCCCTCTGGCTCGAGCTGACCGATCGATAAGAGCCTCAGTCCTCAGTTCGACGTGCACCAGTCACGATCTAGCGCCACAACTCTCTCCCAAAGACCTAAAAATTCATCGCAAATTTGTCCTATGCAATTGCATAGTCCTAAAGACTTTTTTGCGGACGTACACGAAATAAAAAGGCCCTTTAAATAAAAAAAAAAAAAAAAAAATATATATATATATATTACACAATAATATCGCATAACTATATCGAGCTTTTGATACGCGGAAGGCGCTACTGGTGCTGTCCTAGCTGTTTCAATTGCGCCACCTTTCCCCCCTGGCCCCACTTCGTATCTCTTTATCCCCCGCAAGTTGCCTTTGCCCGTCGAGTCGAAATCGCGCCGCGCCGCGCCGTGCGCTTACGCCAACAACGACGCACTTGTGCGCCGGCATCAACCTCGTGACGTTAACGTTACGCGCAAGTCCGACGACGTTTATTACGTTTTAATATTTTATTTAAAAAAAAAAACAGCGTAATCAGAGAAATAAAAAATTAAGAAAAAAAAATAAAATAAATAAGGTGGAAAAAAAAAATTTTAAGGTGGTTCCATAGCAGTACCAATATTCTTGTGTACACACTCCGACCGATCGATTCACTCCGAAATTTCGTGAGAGCTGCTTCATCCCATTTTTCTTTCTTTTTTGCTCTTCTCCTTTTTTTTTTTTTTCGCCCACTTCGAGTGTGTTGAGTGCGCGAGTGTGCCAGCCTTTTTGAAAGGGGCTTGATTTTTTGTTTTGTAATCGAAGGACCTTAAGAGTGCCGAGCGAATATCGTAAGCACGTTAATCCAAAGATGGACGCGGAAGGTACGCCAATATGCAGTTTGCCGAGGAAGGAGTCTCAATCAAACGGAGCTGGCAACGAGGCTGATCCTCCTAACTGCAAAAGGAACAACGCCAATAATACAGCCGAGAATCCTTGCTTCTGGAATATTCTTGATCCTCGTAAGGAGATTTTTCAGCCTTTTTTTTTCGTTGGCCATGTGGGTTTTTTTTTTTTTTTTTCTTTGGGATGGTGGGTATTTGTTGGTGATCATTTTGCTCATTGGCTGGATATGTCGTCGTGAAGCTTTGAGGCGTGTACAATCGATCCGGCTATTTTACATGCAATCGACTAGTTCATTGCTGCTTTTTTTTTTTTTTTTTTTTTTTTTGGAGTCGTGGGTGTTTAACTCAAGCCACTTTCTTGCGAAAAAAAAAAGGTTCCCTCATTTTTTTCTCATTTTATTCAGGTATTCAATTTTGCTTGACCCTAATTACCCGCATTTATTATTTGTTTCATTTATGAGACTGTGAATAAAACGTGAAAAAATTGTAATGCAGCTTATCGGCTGAATCGAATTAAATAATAACAGAACAGACAAAGTGGAGTCAATAAATTACGCAAGTTCGTTGCGCAAAATATGGCCATTCAGAGAATCCGTATAAAGCAGAGCAAAGTCTCAAAAATTAATTTACTATGTATAGGAATAATGTGCTTTTTCTGTGAGAATTGTGTGCACAATTTTTAAAAAATTTCGCTGCTTTCGGAGAGCAGATATAAACGCCTATAAATGGTAACCAAAAAAGGTCAATAGACACACTTTTAAACATAATTTCATTAGTAAAAAAAATACTGTAAATTAGAACTTTGCACGTAGCTTCCTCAATTTTTTTTCACCTTGCACAAAGTGCCCTCTATGAGGAAGTGTCTCGATCAGCTTTCGCTTCCTCGTAGAAAATAATTTTGTGTAGGGTTAAGAAAATATATGTATTGAATAAAAAAATAAATTTGTAAACTTTGTTCAATGTATCATAAATTAAAAAAAAAATCCTTAACATTAAAAACTCATCTATTTTCGTCAGGTCGAGTCTTTCATTAATGAAACAATTTTTCATGAAATTTTTACAACAATATAGATTTTTATTGCCTTCAATATGACAATCAGATTGTGAATCACTTTTATGTCAAATTTCATGAAACCTTTCACAAGTTAACAGACTTAATGAAATGCATAAATTTTTTGGAAAACGTGTAATTTTGAAAGAAAAATATTTGCTATGAGAAAGCAAATATTGTCCTATTTACAAATTTTAATTGTCTGAGATTGACTTTTATAAGTTTATTTATTAAATTACGAAATTGGCTTCTCGGCCACTGGCGGCCATGCAATGTGGATGAATCATTATTCCACTCTTTCCTTTACGTCTCGACCTTCGTCTACGTTCCTTTCATTCTTTATTCAATTTCTACAATAAATTTTTCTAACATTGCAGTATTCTTTTTTAATTTTTTTTTCCCTGATTGGTCTAAGATTTATTTATTAAATCTTCAATGACTTCCTTTTTTTCTCACCAATTTTGGAAATCCCTGACATTTATCTGATTCCAATATTCTTTCCTCTTTTTGCTTCTCCTGACTTTTATTGATTTTTCTCTGAGTGGCCATCGTCTCATCTTCTCTTCCTGAAGCAATAAATCTTTGAAGCATTAAGAACAGAAAAACGTAGAGTAAGCCTTCTTCGACGTTTATACTATTTAGTTGGCACAGAGAGCGAAGAACCGATGGGTAAAATAAAGGGGATCTTCTTCTGGGTAATAATGAGCCTAGTTGGCAGCGAAAGAGCTCACTTGGTCAAGTGTGGCTCACTTTGAATCTATCTTTGTACTCCAGGGCAAGATTTGGCTCTGGTATGTTACACGCTTTTTCGAACACGAGGGGCTCTCATCGGTCTCGTTGCTCAAGCCTGCGTGGTATTTATCTAACTCAGCTTTGGTGAAATATTACAAGAACATTAAAAGGGTAGTGCTTGGTGGTAGAGTCAAGTCAATTGAGTACAAAGATTCAAAAAATGCTCTATACACAAAATAAAAATTAGTTGAAACTGAAGTAAATTTTGATTAAAGAGTTTCTACTTGATATAGAAAAAAAAATGATATATACAAGAGATTTACAGAAATTAAAACCACGGGCATGTTTTTTACTGCAGTTTTTTTTTGTGAAGTCAAAAAATACTCGCAAATAATTTTGGGTTGAACTTAAGATAAGTCTAGATTGCATTAGTCTAGTCTAGATTTTTTAAATATCTTTATCTCAAAAATGGACACACACTTTCTGAAAAAAATAAGCTCAAGCACAAATGGGAATAATTTGGGAATATTTGGTCTACTGGTTCTCTCTCAAAAGTATTTGTTTGGTAGATTATTTGTATGTATAATTTTTTTTTAAATACTGATGGCCAAATAAGTTAAATTGGACCTGACCCACTTCTCTGAAACCCTTTCATAATTTAATTCACATTATCTGCTACTTTCAAAAAAATAATTTCATTGCTTTTGATTGATAAAACGCTGAATGACACTATAAACAATTTTGAAAAAATAGTTCCTCAATCTACTCTCCAGATTACAAAAATATCTTTAAATACTTTATGAAATGTAAAAGTTCAGCATAGTTTAACAGTACCAAATCCTTTTACAGAAAATTATAAAGCATCCTTATAAATGCTTAAGTGCAATACAAAATTGTCTTCACAATCATATAAAAACAGCAGGAAAACAATGTACAAAAACAATATTAAAAAACGTTGCAAATTATATTTACACATCACTTCCTCATCAGCTCTGTTTGATGGACAGTACTTTTGGCTTCCTCAAGAAGCTTTGTTAGCGATTACTTTTATCAAAACATCATTTTCATAATTTTTTTTCCACTTCTTAGCAGAGCATTTTATTGTTAGGAAATTTAAGTCCGATTGTGATGGAACATAGACTTCGTCAAATTGTCTCCACGAAAATTTTCTCAATCAACAAAAAGATTTCGTCTCCCAGAGACAATCAGACTTCCATTCGAGCTATAAGATTGTGTATTCGTAGGCAGACAGTTAAAAAAAAAAAGTTAAAAAAAAAAAAAATATATACCAAGTCCCAAGGCGTAGTAAACAGCAGAGACATTGGCAGAGGTAGTCGATGAGAGAGAGAGCTTAGTCAGAGGAACTCGTACAGTAGTTGCGTTACTATGTGAGACTATGGGTGTGACCGAAGGTCATGGACTTTGTCATCGTGCACGCACGACGAACGAAATAGGAAGAGCCCAACCGGGAGAAATTCTCTTCGAGGACGTCACAGGCAGTCCAGAGTAACCACAGGCAATTATGGTTGCACTGTATTATCTAATATAGCGGTAGGAGCACCATGTGTACTCTGACGTGGTTGGAGATTAAAAAAAAAAAAGAAAAAAAAAAAGGTTGCTGCTGGTAGAGTTACAACTGCAGGCTCGGTTCTGCACCGGCTGACTGCGTGCATACGCTCATTGAGGCCGTGGTCATTCTGCCTCACATTCAGTGCTCCAGCTCGTCGATTCCAAGCACACCAGCCGCTTGGAACAGTCAATTCTAACCCTATATACGTAATAAATTACACAATCTCCTTCAATTATTACTTCTGAAGCGTTAGAAAAAAAAATGTACACATGTTTCCTTTATGGTCATTGTGGAAGTTATTAAATGTTCCACGTGAGCGATACACTCAATGTCAGCCAATTAAGGGGTAACTCTGGGTCGAGACTCGAGAAACAGCTGGTTTTTTTTTTAGATTTTTTAAAATTTAAATTGTTGTGTAAGGACTGGGGAATGGATGTGTTATTTTTTAACTGTGACGAGAAATTTTGTTGACATTTTTTTTTTAATTCTGGAGGTTACAAAAGAAATGTATAGTTTTTTTAAAACAGATTTGAGGACACTAAATTTTACAATAGTACTTTACCACTTTTTTCGTGATTTAAAAAAATTAAGAGAACACAGATTTTAATTGAACGATTTCTGATTGAAGAGGAAGAAAATGTATTAATAAATTAGTGAAGAAAATTATTGAGATTAAAATTAGATTGAAATGTGTTTATTTTTCATTATGTGTTTGTTTTTTTTTAATTTTGTTGAAATTTATTTTTTAATTCTGGAGGTACCAAAAGAAATGTATAGTTTTTTTAAAACAGTTTTGAGGACACTAAATTTTAAAATAGTACTTTACCACTTTTTTCTTTTTTTTTGTGATTTAAAAAAACTAAGAGAACCCAAAGATTTTAATTGAACGATTTCTGATGGAAGAGGAAGAAAACTTATTAATAAATTAATGAAGAAAATTATTGAGATTAAAATTAGATTGAAATGTGTTTATTTTTCTATTAATTTATTGTTCTCCTTTTTTTCCATTACACAGGACTTTTTTTTAAATAAAACAAAACTTTCTTCTACATTCATTTCCCGTTGAAAAAGTGCTGAAAATAATTTTCGAAACCTTAGGACAAGAGTGTCCTATGTAATCAACGAATTACTTAGAGTCATTCAATTTTCTTTCAACTTACAACAGTTCAGAAAAAAAGTATAATAATGTAAATCCAGAATTCGTAAAATATCGACTTAAGAGGAACACCACTTTTTGTGACGTTCACTAATTTTTTAATACGAGACATTTTTCAATAAAACCACTTTTTTCTAATTACATTTTCTCGCATTTGGAGATTTTATATTTTTATTATTAAATTAAATTATTATTATGAAATATTTGGAGGCATAATTTTCAACAGTGGCTCAACTGACGAATTCTTTTTTTTTTTTAAACACAAATATTTAAAATGACTATCAATTTTATAGAATTTCATGTAGAAATATTGAAAATTTTCTACTTAAAGAAAAAAAAACCTAAAATCCTTTTTTAAAGCCTAAGTAATACTAAAATACAACAATGCACAATCTCATTGAATATTCTATCAACTTAGATAAAAGCACAAAAAAAAAAGCTCTTATCATTAAAGAAAATATTACACCTGAATTTCTGAATCTCCTAGATAACAAATTATATAATATTTGCCTTGCACAAGCGTTGTTGGACTTTGGCAGTCTGGGAGATAAAAAAAAGTCACGAGTTCGTCCAGTGTTCTATTTATTGGAGCTGCACATAGAAAAGTTACTGTTAGGCTCATAATACACAGTACACGACCGCGTAAGTTGAAAAATCAGGAAATGGCCAATTTCGCACGTCCAGATAAGCTGGAAACGCCTCAATCTTCCCTTTTCAGCACTCTTTCAAATATGGAGTAACATTGAACAAGGTTTGAGTACAAATTTCACGCAAATCGCTCGAGAGCTTCAAATTTTATAGTACCCTGAATTTAAAAAAAAAATCTCGTGCAAATTTTGAGATATCGGGTTCAAATTTTGTTCACATATGGAACAAGTTTTGGGTAAAAATTTGATGGAAACTGGTCGAAGGGTTCAAATTTTATGACAATTTGCATTTTTTTTTTATGTCTGAAATTGGTTCCTAATCATTTTGCAGCTTTTAAAAAAAAAATCTTTTCAAGCCTGCAAAGTAGAACCTTGCAGGCTTTTAAATGAAATACGAATAATAAAAATTTTTGCGTTTAAAAATAAATGTCTTTCGAATTCAAACAAATTCGCAAAGTAAGAATCTTGCTTATTGCTTCCTAATTATTTTGCAGCTTTTTAAAAAAAATCTTTTCAAGCCTCAGAGTAGAACCTTTTTTTAAATGAAATACGCGGTCGTGCACTGTACTACAGTCGAGATTCGCGTTCAATTTTAAAAAATAAAGAAAATCGATTTCACCTGCTCTTAGAATAAGATAGGTGAGCAGCGAACTAGCGAGCAATTCTCTCCGCTTCTTCGTTCTATTGTCACACACAGCAGAAGAAGCCCAGGGGGCCCTCGATGAGTTTTCTCGAGTGGCATGACTAGGCACGAACGTCACGTATCTCCTTGTCTCGGTGAGTAATCACTGAGCCTCGAAAAAAAAAAAAAAAAAAAATCTTCCACGTAAACGCTGTGATTAATAAAGAAAAGGGCTTTTAAAAAAAGTTGTCACCAAAAATTGGAAGCTGCATTTTTGGTGGAATCGAAATGCGTCAGAATAAAAAAAAAATTTGTAGAGATCGATAGAACGCAGGATTATTATATAATGTGGATACTGAAGAGTTTAATTATATAAAATGTAGGTTTTAAATTTGTTATATTTGGATTTTTTCCAATTTTTTCATTCTGTCTAACAATATGTTAGTCTTGAAAAATCATAACGAAGTCAAATTTAGGGGGGAAAAAATGTAAAAAAAATGTGAGTGCTTTTTAGAGTTTGAAGAATAATATACAAAATTATGGACCAAATCCGAGAGCTCGAGGACCTGACCACGTCGAAGTGGTATGGATCGCCTCATGTGCCTCAGTTTTTCTCTAATTTTTTTTTTGTGTATTAGAAAAACAAAAACAGAGCTTTCTGTATGAGGAAGCACAATTACTCAAATTGTTTTTTTTTTTCACTTTTCTATTCGCCAAATTTACAAATTCGAATCATTTATCAAATTCAATTTTTTTAAAATTGTAAAATCAACGACGTTTTACAGAGAAACTTTTTGCGTTCAAAAATAGCTGATTTTTAATCATTTTGCTTCCTCACAGAAGAATCTTTTTTTTTTTGTGAAAAAAAAAATTATCGGGATTCTCATTCTCACACTGAACGGTTTTTTTTTATAGAATATAAAATTCTGTTTAAAAAATTGATTACATTTCTTTTTACTCAAGCCACCTTAAAAAATAGTAATTAAAAAAAAAATGTCTACGTTCAACGCTGCAATCATACTCATTAAAAAATGTTTATTTTTTTGCATCATGAGCAGACGATTTTTCTATGAATCAACATGTTGTGTTTTATAAATTTAGAAATTTCAAATATTTCTCAATAAAAAATTGGTGCAAACATAGTTCAAAGTACTCTATTAAGCATACTTTGAGATATTTTATTAAAAACACAGTGTTAAAAATATTTCAGGGAAAATTACTGTATTTAAAATTAAATGTAATACTCTATATTACATTTATTAAATGTAATATACGAGTGGTTTGTAAAATTGCTACACTCTGTACTAATTAATTAAGGAAATTTAGAAAATTAGAAAATTTAATATGAAAATTTGTAATTTTACTACACTCGTGTATGAAATTTAATACATTAGTTAATGAATAATATTTTCGGTAGTGTACTTACATAATAAATTAAATATGAAAAAAGGAAAAGAAAAGGATGCAAAGTAGAACCTTGCACATTGCTTCCTCATTATTTTTCGCTTTTTACGCAATGTGCAAAGTTCTACTTTGCATCCTTGTTTAAATTAGATAAATAAACATATTGTGAATTCGCTTTTTCTATTTCGTTATTATTAGAGCATTTCCGAAAGTAAATGTGTCAACGAATATTTAAAAAAATAATTAAACATTCGATAAAATCACAAATTTTATAAAATAATATAATAAAATCACAAATTTTATAAAATAATATAATAAAATCACAAATTTTATAAAATAATATAATAAAATCACAAATTTTATAAAATAATATAATAAAATCACAAATTCCATAAAATCTCAACCACTTTACCGATTGGAGCCAAATTCAATACCAAACAAAATAGCACCTGCTCTTGCAACCAACTTATCAAAATTGACGAAATTTAACAAAAGTCAGAGCGACACTCATTTTTTCAAAAAATCGAAAACTGCATAAAATCGAAATTTTCGCCCAGATTTTTGTAGAAAATGGACATTTTTTCTACATGACTTTTCTGGACTTTTGGACTAAGTGTCCTGACACAAAAATCTCAAAAAAATTTTTTTCATGAAACCAAAGGTTCCTCTTATTTTTCACCTTTTTTTCGACACGTTACAGTAGCGTGCTTCCCCTTAATTCACGCGCTCGATGACTCATAAGAGGGAAAATGTTGAACGACATTTGAAATTATCACGTGCAAAGGTTACACCAACACCTTGTTAAACTATACATTGTCCGACATCACTATTGACTTGATACGCTAAATGAAGCACGTGCAAAAAGTCCCTCCTTTTAATTATCAAATAAATATATTTAAATATACGTAGGTGCGATAGTCACCATCAAAGTATATATTTATATATTTTATAATATAATATATATATATATTTATATATATATATATTTATGCACCGTGACACTAGCAACCGGCTACTTTTATGGCTCAACTAAAAATAGCGACTGATACAAGAAGAATAATCAAGTCGCCGCTGTTGGTGGACTCGGCGACGGTTCACGGCGCAATAACTTGGTCACCTTCGTCCTTCGATCGCGCACACTTTACGCTTTACTATACGAACTCGAGCGTCGATTGATAGATTTCGTCGCCGAATCGACGACAGACGGTTTATCAACTATATCGAGGAAAATGCGGAAATGGAATTACCGAATATAGCCAATTTTGGCTGTCGATGCCAGACGAGAGAGAGAGAGAGAGAGAGGAAATTTACTTTATTAACATAGCTCGATGCTAATTGTCGGAGCTAAGTTTAAATCGTCTCAGTTGAAGCTGTTAGGTCAGCATTCTTCGAATTATGCTCGCAGTACTCTGTATTGCGGAGTGTACTCGTCGAAATTGAAATTGCTGCATCGACTTGACCGGTCGTTGCATATTTTTCTTTTTTTTTTTACATCGTCAGCAGGTGCTTCATTGATCATATAAGAAATGACTAATCAGTGCGAACTAAGCGTGTTTTTTTCATTAATCATTATTTATTAACTTTTCATGCACGGTGACAGTTTTAGGGGTCTAATCTTTTTTTCTAGAAATATGGCAATTTTAACAAGAATCACAAAATAAATATTTACGGATTTTAAGTTAATTATTGATTTATTTATTTATTTATTTATTGTACAGCAAAATGATAACAATATTTTGGTAATTTAAAGATTTTCCTTTCTCTGTAATAATGACTAAAAAGTGGGAAAATTTATTTGACTAGTTGTGCGATTTTTGGGAGCATTCTTTAATTATTTCTATACAGTAAATAACAAAAAAAACATGACAAAGTAAATTTGAACAAGAATTGCAAAATAAATATTTGTGGATTTTAACTTAATTATTTATTTATTGTACAGAAAAATGATAACATTTTGGTAATTTAAAGATTTTCCTTTCTCTGTAATAATGACTAAATTAATTATTTCAAGATTTTTAACTTAATTATTTATTCTACAGCAAAATGATAACAATATTTTGGTAATTTAAAGATTTTCCTTTCTCTGTAAAATGACTAAATAAATTATTTCAAGATTTCTCAAAAATGTCGGAAAACTTATTTTACTAGTTTTGCAATTTTTTTTTAAATGTACAGTAAAATGAACAATATTTTGGTAATTTCAAGATTTTCCTTTCCCTGTAAAATGACCAAATAAATGATTTCATAATTTCGCAAAAAAGTGGGAAAATTTATTTGACTAGTTTTGCGATTTTTGTGAGAATTCTTTAATTACTTCTATACAATAAAAAACAAAAAAAAATATGCCAAAATAAATTTTAACAAGAATTGCAAAATAAATATTTGCGGAATAACTTAACCATTTATTGTGTTATACATCAAAATGACCAATATTTGGCAATTTAAAGACTTTTTTTCTGACCTGTGGAATTAAAAAAAAAAAGATTATTAAAAAATTTCGCAAAAAATGGACAAATTATTTATACTCGTAAATTTCAACAAGAATTGCAAAACAAATATTTGCGGAATAACTTAACCATTTATTGTGTTATACATCAAAATGACCAACATTTGGCAGTTTAAAGACTTTTTTTCTGACCTGTGGAATTAAAAAAAAAGATTATTAAAAAATTTCGCAAAAAACGAAAAAAATATTGATACTCGTATTGCGATTTTTTTTAGCGCATATTTTTTTACATTAATTCTGTACAAAATATAACAATGCTCTGCAATGCTCTGATTACATCTTTTAACATACTTCTCTCTGGCAACACGCTATAACAGCAGTTTTCTATGTCTTATAAACTATTTCTACAACTATCTGGTGACGGAATGTAGTATTAACGTATATTTCGTTGTATTGTTTACAGACGCATGGTTTAACCCAGAAAGACTGAACCCGAAAGGTAAGAGTAAACAAAGCAAGAAAAGCAAAAAATTCCTTTAGGACGTAATTTACAGCTTGATTTATAGTACTGTGAGTAGTTCGTAGTTGTTTGAAACGGAGCGAAGGCATTTTTGACGGTACAATGTGAATTTAATCGCATAACAAGATTTCAAAAATTCCTTCCACACGTTTTCAACGAGCAATTAGTGTAGATGAAGATGTATTTAAATTAAGAGGAGGTGTAAGAGCCTCCTTAATCCAGCGTAAACCCCATGAAACGTGCTTTGGGGTAGGTCAGGAATTAAAAAAACAATTAAGTTTAGTCATGAACCCTTTATCGCCCCTTCTGCTTGAGCGTTTATACAGCTCAAGAGTGCTACAGACTTAAATATAACCCTGTTGTGCTCCTTTTTTTTTTTTTTTTTTGTCTCTCCTTTTCTCCTCAGCTCATTGTTAGTCGACGAGAGACTCCACTGCTGAGGTTATCAGCCAGTCCCTTCCTCACTGTTCCCCTCCTCTTATCCATTTATTCTATTCACCCGCAGCTACTTTAAATGCACGCGGCCAAAAGTTTTCCAGCTCTTTGCATGTGGCTTTTACGATAGGGTCGTCGACCTTCTGCAGCATGGAGCTCTGTACATAAATTGTACTACAGATATTTTTAAGGGCTTAAGGGACACCAGCCTGACGGTCGGAAAAATCGGTTACATTTTTTTTTGATGCGGATATGTAATTTAAAAAAAAAAACTTTTATTTCACATACGTAAAGTACATATTTAAGAACGATTTCCAAAAAAAAAATATATATGTGGAAAAATTATTTCTCAATCGGGCATCGTCTGAAAAATAAAAAAAATTTTTTTCTTATTTAAAAAGGTCTAAAATTAAAAAAAAAAATTTATTTGCAAAAGTGGCAGTAGTTTGAACATTTTTAGTTCATTTTTAGTTAATGTTTTTTTATACCAAAGATCAACCAAGTCGGAAAAAATCGGATCGCCGTTTTCGTTACCGATCGAGTCCTTTCAAATCGTCTCAAGATTATGTGAAATGAGTCGGTCGGTAACGAGCTAGTCCTCCGGGGGTAAGACAGTTACATACATGCAGAATTTACCAAAAAATAGCGAACCTTCTCACAGACGGTTCAATAAATTTATTTATTTACATTTTTTTTCCTGGGTACGCGGTGAAAAAAAAATTGAAACACATGCGAATGGGTTTTTTGGAGTTGAAAAATCATTTCACACAAACACTAATTTTTTTTTTTTAGTTTTGATATTTATGCGTAAGAAAAGATTAAAAATATAATTTAGTGAAAACGAATTATTTCATATTAAGTAGAAGAAAAAAGTTTTCAGGAAAATAAAAAAATTAGGCGCCGGGATTCCTATCCATAATCGCTGATCTAGGTCAGCTTCGAAATCCGTAATCATTACTTTTCGAAGTGAGCTATAGAAAATGGTATCTCTACGTGATTTCCTTTTTTTCTTTGGAATATCGATAGAACATTATTGCTAATATTTCTAAAAATATTAACTTATTTATAGACAACACGAAAATAATTATTGATTTCCATATTGGTGCAAAAAAAAATTATATTCGATTGAAATATGTGGCAAAACACGTCAAGTCGGTCATCCCAATTTTTCATGTCAACGAAACGTACCCACATTTCTTCAGGATGTTGGTGTAGCTGAAGAAAAGACGTAGGAATTTTTTCAGATTTTTTTTATTGCATATTCCAGCGATTGAAAATCGCTGAAAATAATCATTGTTCATTTTTTAACGCCGATACTACGGCTCGCAAAAAAAAAATCATAAGAACATGAAATTTTGGATTTTTAGCGTAATTTCCAACAAGATTTTTTGTAAAATTCTTCCATTTCATTTTATGCTATTTTTCAATTAAATAAAATTGCCACTTTCTTTCCCTCCGAAACGGCATTTACGATTTAGTTGAAATTTGCACATTTTGTTCGTTGAAGTGCCTAGAATCTTAGAAAAAATTGGCTCGACAGTTACAGCTCTTTGAACGATCAAACATCAAAATCAAATTCGGAAATGCTGTTTCGGAGGAAAAAAAGTGGCAACTTTATTTAATTAAAAAATAGCGTAATATAAAATCGGAGTATTTTACAAAAAATCTTGTTGGAAAGTACACTGAAAATCCAAAATTTCATGTTGTTATGATTTTTTTTGTGTGAGCCATAGTATTGTTGTTAAAAAATGAACAATGATTATTTTCGGAAATTTTTAATAGCTCGAATATGCAATAAAAAATCTGAAAAAAATTCCTACGTTTTTTCTTCGACCAGACCAACCTTCTCAATAAATTTCAGGACATTTTGTTGACATGAAAAATTGTGGTGGCCAACTTGACGTGTTTTTTGCCTCATATATTCTGTCTATTTAAAAAAATACGTATTTCGTTTAAATAAATCTGTATTACATTCGAATAAATGTCTTATTTAATCGCAACATATTGAAATGTAATTAAAAAAAATTGCTCGAAGCCATGAAGCATAAAAATTGATTCCCCATAGGCAGAATCTACTTTCGTCAACCAATTTTTTTCTTCCTGGGTTCAATAAACATTTTGTTGAATAATTTTACTAAAACCGTCTTTTCGATTTTACAGAGCGATAGCAACATCAGCCGGAAATTGTAAAAAGCGTGGGCGTCTGATAGGAATTCGTGTCGCGAAGAGTCGAATTCTTTTCGGTGGGAAGCCGAGGAAACTGGAAAGCTATAACGTAGGCTTTTTCGAAAAGCCAAATAATAAGAGAGGAAGAATAAGAAGGAGGTGGAGTAAAGGAAGAGGAGTAGGAGAAAATCCGCACGAGGTGAAACGAAAAGATCGGTCGGTAGCTCGGATAAACTAAATATAACGCCGAGCCAGGTTGGTTGGTCCGCTCTGGTGCGTTGCCAACGTCTCGGGATTTTGCTTCTTTCGTGTCTGCCGCAGTTTCCTCTCGGTCAAGTGGTCCCAAAGAACGCGACCGTCGGCTTCGTCTTTTTCACCCATAAAATCACACAAAACTGACTGGTGCAACTGTGAAAAAAAAAAAGAAAACAGACGAAAAAAAATTCAATTTTCCTATTTTTTTTTTTTCCTCAAAAATTAATGCTCCGTTTATTTTGCTGTGAATTTTGAATATTCTCTTGTAAATTGTCGCTTTAGTGAGCTTTTCGTAAATCTTCCTATTTTGAGTGGAAAAATTATTTTTATTATTTTGAATACAAACACCGACAGCAAAAGCAACGTGTGAAAATGGCTATCAACAGAGAAGAATGTAAGTACGAGAGGGTTGCCGAGTAATATAACATTGGTAAAATGGTGGTGGGGGTGGAAAGAGGAGAAGGGGTGGGGGGGTGCCGCCTCAACTGGACCGAGAGGAACGCGAAACGCGAAAGATATTCAATCAACCGAGCGCGTATAGGATCGGAGCGTCAACGAGAACCGGAGCGCCGCGACGCAGTTTTTCTTTTTTCGTTTTACCTTTTTTTTTCTTTTTCTTTTTTTTTTTTTTTCATCTGGATTTATAATAGTTTTGAGAAAGCTAAAAATCTTCCGCTCCGTTTATTTTTGGGGGAGCCAATAGACGGGTCAACGATTACGTAAAAGACTCGTCGCGACCAGTCGGCTTCTTGCGACACGATTTCCTCTCTGTTCTCGCTTCTACAATCAATGAATTTCCTTTTTTTTTTTGAGGACATTGAATTTTTTTGGTCGTAATAGAAAAAAAAAAAAGATATTCATGACTATTTCGTTTCAGGCTGAATATTGTCAAATTTAAATATTCACGCAATCTCGATGAATGACAGATTATTTTGGTTCGTTAAATTATATTTTACAAATTCACCGAGAAATCTGATTCGTTTCATTTGTCAATTGGGAGCAAAGTTTTGTCATTTTAGCTTTGAATTTATTTCATAAAAAAAAACAAATTGTAATAAATGCTTGTAACTTTGAAACGATGACTATTATTTAATTTTTTTTTTTTAATTTAAATGATAACAAATATAAAAAAAATTAAAAGTGAAATATAAAGATTTTCTACAATAAAAAATTGTACTTTTTTTAAATTTAAGGTAAAAATGTTTGTATGTGCAATTGTTGGACCATTTAATTTTCTTGATTTTTAGGCAGTTCCCTTAATAAGTTTAGGAATTTTGGAATCTTCTCATTTGTCCGTAGCTTCCTCTCTTCTTCTGAATAGATGTAAACGCTGAAGTAAGAGTTGTTCGATCCAAGTGGGGTTTGTTATTTCCTCGGACGAATGGTATTATAGTCTAGGTCACTATAGATAGATTAAGGCGCAATATATATATATATATGTAGATAATAGATGTATGCATGTGATAGAGGCTGAACACACATATGCGTATAGGTGTGTCGTGTTCGCGAGCGATTATGGCGTTGGGTGCTGGAAGAGGGAGAGCTTTGCGCCCTGTCTACTTCACCACCAACATCGAATCAATAACCACCAGCTACATGCATATATGTGATGAAAACGCGCCTAAAAACATGTCCCTGGAACTTGTTTTTTTTTTTTTTTCTACATTATTTAATATCAAGTTTAAACTAGACTTATTAAAATGCACATAAAAAGTCCAGCATCTTAAAAATCTGATATTTAAAAAAAAATTAATGTAAATGAAAATCACAGGTAAATCTGAAAAAGTATTTAGAATACAAAAAAAAATTGAATAGAGACACAAAATGCAACTTAAGACAAAAGGAAGACACTTTTTTTTTGCATTTTTAATGTACTAAGTAAAAATTTGTAGATTAAAAAAAATCTTGTTATTTTTTACAATATTTAGAATACAAAAATAAAAGTTGGAAAACAAAATTGAATGGAGGCACAAAATGCAGCTTAAGAAAAAAGGAAGACACTTTTTTTTTGCATTTTTAATGTACTAAGTAAAAATTTGTAGATTAAAAAAAATCTTGGTATTTTTTACAATATTTAGAATACAAAAATAAAAGTTGGAAAACAAAATTGAATGGAGGCACAAAATGCAGCTTAAGAAAAAAGGAAGACACTTTTTTTTTGCATTTTTAATGTACTAAGTAAAAATTTGTAGATTAAAAAAAATGTTGTTATTTTTTACAATATTTAGAATACAAAAATAAAAGTTGAAAAACAAAATTGAATGGAGGCACAAAATGCAGCTTAAGAAAAAAGGAAGACACTTTTTTTTTTTGCATTTTTAATGTACTAAGTAAAAATTTGTAGATTAAAAAAAATCTTGGTATTTTTTAAAATATTTAGAATACAAAAATAAAAGTTGGAAAACAAAATTGAATGGAGACACAAAATGAAGCTTAAGAAAAAAAATAACTTTTTTTTGCACTTTTAATTTAATTAGTAAACATTTGTAAATTTAAAAAAAAATCATTTTTTAGCTTTTCAAATGTAATATTAAAAAGAATATTAAAAAAAAAAATTAATGAATGTAAATGAAAATCACAGGTAAAAAATATTTAGAATGCAAAAATGAAAGTACAAAAAAATTGAATAAAGGCACAAAATGCAGCAATTAAGAAAAAAGGATGATACTTTTTTTTTGCACTTTTAATGTAATGATTAAAAATGTGTAGATTAAAAAAATCTTTTTATAACATTTGAAAATTAACAAAAAAAAATCTCAATATTATATGAATAATATCAATATTAATTATTAAAATATATTTAAAAAAAAAATAATGTAGAATTCTCATAAAAAATTAATTAATTGTCAAAATCCTTTAGCGGATTCCAACTTACCCGCTAATGTTAAAGCCTGTTATCAACGCTACATGACCAAAAATTTCCACAACAAGATAACAATTATCGACTTTTACGCATTAAAATATCTTCTATATTTTGCATCTCCATTTATAGCCACAGCGCGTAATCGATGATAATTAAAAAAAATAAAAAATAAAAAAATAAAACACCGTTCACAATCTGTCGGTGGTAAAAGCGCGAGTTTCGTCGTCGTGTGTCTGGCACTGGGTCACGTGACTACATCGTGGAGCTCTGTTGGTTACGCGTGGCGCCAATCCGGCTGCAAACGACGACTCGCTCGCTGCTGCCTCTAGTGTCGAACCTTGAGTTGCAATCCTAATAATTGGCCACGTTGGGTTTATTTCTACTTTCCTCGTCGAACCTTCAATAGTAAATTTTTAAAACTCATCATTTTTATCATACCCTTTAAATCATCAAATCCTAAACTACTACATGAATTTTTTTACCCCTAGATACTAAAATATTTTACAAAAGAATTAAAACAAATTTCAAGACTTATTACTAACATTTTTTTTTATATTTATTTTTTTTTAAATATAATGAGCATTGGAAATGTTGAAATGTAAGATAAATCCAAAATAAGTATAACAAAAATTTCCCCAAGTACCACAATTTAAAAAAAAAATTCGGTCATTGGAAATGTAGGAATTTCTATATTTAACATAAATCCAAAGTAAATATAATAAAAATTTCCCCAAGTACCACAATTTTATTTTTTTTTAATTTATATTTTTTTAAAAATTCGGTCATTGGAAACGTAGGAATTTCTATATTTAATATAAATCTAAAATAAATATGACAAAAATCTCGCCAAGTACAACAATTTTATTTTTTTTAAATTTATATAAAAAAAATTCGGTGATTGGAAACGTAGGAATTTCTATATTTAACATAAATCCAAAATAAATATAACAAAAATCTCGTCAAGTACAACAATTTTATTTTTTTTAAATTAATATAAAAAAAAAATTCGGTCATTGGAAACGTATGAATTTCTACATTGAACATAAATCCAAAATAAACATACCAAAAATGTCGCCAAGAACCACAATTTCATTTTTTTTAAATTTATACAAAAAAAAATCGTTTATTGGAAACGTAGGAATTTCTACATTTAACATAAATCCAAAATAAACATAACAAAAATTTCGCCAAGTACTACATTTTAAAAATTTAATTTAAAAGAAATATATAAATTTAATAAAAAATTTATATAAAAAAAAAAAATTCGTTCATTGGAAACGTATGAATTTCTACATTGAACATAAATCCAAAATAAACATGACAAAAATGTCGCCAAGAACCACAATTTCATTTTTTAAAAATTTATATAAAAAAAAAAAAAAATTCGGTCATTGGAAACGTAAGAATTTCTATGTTTAACATAAATCCATGATGGCATCGGTCGTGAACGGTACTCTCACGTTTCACCTTAGCCTTCCGTGCATCAATTTACTTTCTTCAAGAATCCCCCCCTTTTTTTTCGCCATATAGTTTCTTGGTGTTGCCTCTTCCTCGTGGGCTATGGCGTCTCTCTACAACGTCCGAACTGGCATTGCCTCTCCACAATATATTTTCTCCGTGCCTTACACGCCGGTCTTTCAGGTTTTCCTCTCTCTTTATCCTTCTCTTTGGATGCTATATGGGACTGGATATAAGCCAGTCTCGCTCTACCAAAGACTTCCCCTTCTGGTAACGCGCATGACAAATACACACACATACACACACACACGCACACACACTCACACACACTCACACGTTCGCCACACTCTCCGACGTGCCTCGGTTCTTCTGGGTAGTTTAGTCGCGCTTACAGCGTCGATCCTGTAGCTACAAATCGCTTTTTTTTATTTTTAATATCCACCGCAGTTCACGAAATTTTTCGTTAGAACATATCAAATAAGTCTTTGAAAATGGTGCGCAAACAGAATTTTAGTAGGAGAACGGTGGAGAATGAGCTTCCGGAGAGAGGACCTGGTGAGTTGGTCAATCGAATTAATTTATTGGCTTGTTTCTTTTTTTTTTTTTTTTTTTTTGATACTTTTATTTCTCTCGCGATCGTATGCCAGCTGCTTGTGAGCTTCGAGAGAGGCCGGAACATATGGTTGCTTACATCAATCCACGTGGTGCGGTTGTAACATGTTAGATTGTTTTTCATTTCGTCGTTGAGTATTTTTTAATTGCAATTTTTTTTATTCTGCAAAAGAAATTTAGGGACCTTTTTTTTAGTTCTGATCTGGGCTGAATCTTTTTTTGGGAACCTGAATGGGAGAAAAATGCTTTCCATACTGTAGGGAATAATACAGTTATTTGCAACTGCTGAAACAGGGACGAATTATTTTTAGAACTTTTTTTTATTTAGAATTGTTTTTAGAATTTATTTTTTTATCTGGAATGATTTTTATTAATGATTTTCTGTTTGGAGTAAATTGAAATATTTCATGGCATTTTTTTGCTCCGAAAAATGTTCATGAATTCCATAATTTAGAAAAAAATATATATATATTCGCGCTTTGATTAGATTTTAATTCACGATTTTAGTTTAAATGTATCTCAAAGTAGGCAATTCGTAAAAAAAATCGTGTTCCTAAAATGTTTGCAAATTTTATAATTTCAAAGAAAAAAATCGTAATCGCGCTTTGATGGCTTTTTGATTCATGATTTTAGATCAAAAGTAAATTAAACTGGGTATTCGGTGAAAATATGTGCTCCAAAAAAATATTTTTAAATTCCATACATTAAACAAAAAATTATAATCTCGATTTGATTGCTTTTTTTTTATTCATCAATTTAGATGAAAAGTAAATTAAATTATGTATTCGGCGAAAATTTGTGCTCCAAAAAAATGTTCTTAAATTCCATAAATTAAATAAAAAAATTATAATCTCGATTTGATTGCTTTTTTTTATTCATGAATTTAGATAAAATAGAAATTAAAATAGGTATTTGGTGAAAATTTCTGAAAAATTGTTTTAAACAATTTTTTTTTAAACCAAAAAAATGTTAATGAATTTCTTACCTCGGAAAAAAATTACAATGGCTCATTGATTCAAGATTTTTCATACCAGTAAATTGAAACATTTATTCGAGGAGAATTTCTGCTTAAACAAAAAATTTCCTTCCATACTGAACAAAATCATCACTAAATTAAACAATTATCGACGTATATTTAATTCATCATTAAAAATAAAAATTTTCAAATCCTTTTTACATTTGCCACGATAAAAATTACCTGATTAAAAAACCACAAACATGCTTTACGTTATTTACTAAAAAATAACTTCAGATAAATAATCTTAAGTCAAAATTGAATCGTCATTCGAGGCTTATTTTTGAAGAATCTATTAACAGGGCTCTGACCATTTCGTGCGTAATATAATGGCGAAGAGAATTTTTAGTGTGAACCGAAGGTGTAACTCTAGTGGCTGAAACGATTCGTCAAGGCCAGCTTGCATCCTTGCCACGCCATCGCTACGTTGGATGAGATGCTCCACAAGTGCGCGACCGTGATCCGTGTCTCCAACGCGTCGTTGAGGCCACCTCTGCTATCTCTGCTACCATCGACGTTCTCCCACATTTCTCTCCGTTTTCAATTTCATTACCAATGACGCTCTCCTTCGTTCTTTCTCTCTTTTTCACTCTCGAGTGTTGAGCGTAGTATCGAATATAATAGCGAATTGAAAAATGGTCAGTGAAATGAATAAATTGAGGGAAAAGTCAGGGAAGTTTAAAAATTCAGGGAAAACTCAGGGAATTGAAAAATGATCACTGAATTCAGGGAAAAGTCGAGGAATTGAAAAATGGTCAGAGAATTCAATTAAAAGTTGAGAAATTGAAGAATGGTCCTGGAAATTAGTGGATTCAGGAAAAAGTCAGGGAATTGAAAAACGGTCAGGGTAATTAGGGGATTCGATGAAAAGTAAGTGAATGGAAAGATGGTCCGGGAAATCAGGGAGTTGAAGGAAAAGTTAGGGAATTGAAAAATGGTCAGTGAAATTAATAAATTCAGGGAAAATTCAGGGAAGCTTAAAAATGCAAAAATAAGAGTGTGAAAGAAACTCGCTATCTTAGCTTGGACTCTTAAAATTTTAAATAATGGAAAAAAAAAAGTCTCACAAATTTAGGGAGTCAAAATGTATTTTCTTATTCATCTGCTGATTCTGCTAAGAAAATAAATTAATAGCTCAAACTAATTTTTCTTAGCAGAATAAAATTGATGATTTAAAAAATAATAAATCCTATTAACATTTTTCTTGACTGACTTAATTTTTCGTACATTTGTTAATCACTTGAAAGTGTCTAGAAAATTTCGCAGCAAAATAAAGTCAATTGATTGAATTGGCCGAAATTTTAGCGAAATTTTCATGTTACGAAATGATGTATTCCTCCTCTGTGATTGAAGATTTTAATTGCGAGACTGTAATTCATAAGCGAAGCGATAATGTGAATCAGAATTGAATTATCTGTGAGCGAAGTAGATTAAGATTTAATTTTGTACGCACAGCTGCAAATTGCGTACGTGTAGCCACGTTATTTTTCATGCAAACGCTTACGCGGAATATAAATGTCGACACGTTCTATAGTCGAGTCTCGGAACAGCTTGAGCAAATTTGGACGACAGTCGGAAGTTATCAAAGACCTATTAATCGTTCGGACTGTTGCTAGGCTTCGAGTAACGGGTTTACACAGTCATTCGCCTCTTTAATGGCAAACTAATCGATGGTTTTATTCTCGGTCGACTATTATTTATTCAAGTGAGACATTTCTTTAATGTATCAAACAAAATTGGTTCACAATTGTTGTCTTCAGCAATTGTCAATTGTCTTCAACACTGAGGTTTCAAATTAAGGAGACACTGTCACGTAAAAATTATGAAAATTAAATAGTGCAATGATTGGACATATAAAAAAATGTAACCTTGAGACGAATTACTACTGCGCAAAAAAAATTGCATCAATGAACATGAGTGAAAAAAAAAGAATTTGCATGAATAAAAATATCTACAAAAAAAAATGTCACCTCCAAAAAATTTTCATCTTTTATGCTTGCACAGCAGTAATTTTTATGAAGGCAAAAGTTCTCACAAGTGCAATTTCTGCTCCAAATAATTTCCATGATTTTTAGTCGTCTCCGATCCCTTAAGAGTAGACCTTTTTTTTAAATCTACAATCTTATGAATAAGAGCATGCTTCAGTTTTATTTCATATAAATCTACATTTTTTTTTCTTTTTTTGGCAAACAATTATAAATGTATTAATAAATATTGTAAAATGATTTCAGTGGCCGCACTGATCTACTGGCGTCAACCGGAGAAGACTGGAATTGTATTTGGTGTAATACTCGGTGTGCTTCTGTCGCTGGCCTACTTCAGTCTGATCAGCGTCCTGGCGTATCTTTCGCTTCTCACACTCACGGCAACCATGGGCTTCCGTGTTTACAAAACTGTGATGCAAGCCATTCAAAAAACTTCGGATGGCCATCCGTTCAAGTATGTATTCTCGATTTTTGGCGAATACAAGATTTTGAAAGATTCATGAAAAATTTATGAGATGGTATTGATTCAATTTTTTTTAAATCATTTTCAGAGACATTCTCGACGTAGATCTCACGCTGCCGTCGGAGAAGGTGCACGAAGTCGCTGATGTCGCAGTAGCGCACGCCAACGCTGCAGTCGCTGAGTTACGCCGAATCTTCCTCGTCGAAGACTTTATCGATTCGCTCAAGTTCGGTGTCGTACTGTGGTGCTTCACCTACCTAGGCTCTTGGTTCAACGGCATGACCCTCAACATCATTGGTTAGTATACGGTTTTATCGATCCTGATGCTTTATTTAGAGATGTTACAGTATTTCTCATGAGCAAGTTTTGTTTAAATGGAAAATTTCAATCAAACGTGCCGATCGATTCGTCGAATATTAATTAATTAGCGGCTGTATTTCGATCTTTTCGATTGATAACTTTGTACATTTTTGGTATCATTTATACAGAGATCACATGCATTTTTGCAGATTCTGTGCCTGGTTTTATTTTTAAATGCCATGCAAAAAAAAAGATGATGCGGAAGATCCTTAAAAGATATTTTTACTGCTAATTTGAAGTACTATGTAGCTTTAGAATGTTGTGAAGATTACTTCTTTTTTAAGCTGAGATTATTTTACATGATAATATATTTTATTTAAAAAATGCCGAGCTTTTTATATCCCCAGTTAATGTGATTGCATTTTTTTTTAAATCGCGCATGAAAAATAAAACGGGGGATTGAATTTAAAAAAATAAAATCACTGTCTCTGTATAATATTTGGTGGAATGATCGAATTGCAAAGATGTATCAAATGAAAATATTGTATGCTTGAAAAATTAAGTTCAAATTTGAAATATTGAACAAAATAAACAAGAGAAAATTCGCAAATTCTCGATGCAATTGAAAAACGCTTACTCAATATCGAGACTATTTATGTTTTGAATTGCAGGAGTGGTCGCGCTTTTCACGCTTCCCAAGCTGTACGAGACGAACAAGGCGCAAATCGACCAGAACGTAGCTCTGGTTCAGGGAAAGATCAACGAGATCACAGCTAAGTAAGTATATTTCGACACAAGTTACCCAAAAAACTTCTGTGCGATCAATCAACAATATTAATTTTCCTTTAAATCTATTACAGAGTCAAGGCGGCCATTCCTCTCGGCAAGAAAGTCGAGCCCGCGAAGGAGGAGTAAAGATTGAAATTAACGCGCAGCGATAATTCAGAGTGCAAGAAAGGTGTCGAGAGTGTTTATTGAGGCGAACGGCGAGCGAATGAATAGAGGCGTGTTGCAAGTGCTGTGCAAATTCAGCCGCAAAGAAGAAAAAATAAAGAAAAGTCAAAACCAACGGGGAAGCTAATGCAGAAACGAAAAAAAAAAAAAAAAATATGAAAGAAATAATCGAAGAAAATCGCGGATAATTCGCGCGTCTTCTCGACGAATTCAACCAATCTCGTGAAAATACACACGACTCGGAGGAGACGAGTGATGGGCAACAACACAAACAAGAAGCTAGGACCGATAAGAAGAAGAAGAAAAAAAAAGAAAAACAAAACTAGAGCGCGCGTTCAGCATTATTCTGAATATAAATGAGTAGCTCTCGTAAGAAATAAAAGAAAAGTAATTTTAGCGATTAATTAATTGTTCGGTATTACGAATACGATAACGATGGTGTAATAATTACAGTGCAATGGGGAGATTCTTCTCCGGGGAAGCCTTTTTTTCTCTCTCGTAAATCGCGAAAAGCGTTTTACGATAAAAAAAAAACATAAGGAAAGAACAGCAAAAAGGCTTCCCAACGTTACCACAATTCCCCGCCCTCCCACTTGTCCGCTCCTCCGCTATTTTCGTCGACCCGTCCTTCGAATGAATACAAAAAAAGAAAAGAACGAAAAAAAGAAAAAACAAAAAAAAAACAAACGCAAAAAAAACTTGAATATCCATAAGTATTATTGATATTAATCACTCAACTCGCCGCATTGTCACACGACGACCACTCGAGCATCAAGCATATGTATATCGTAAAATGATATGAGGATTCACGTTTTTTCTATGCTGTGGAGAGGTAAGCTTTCGTTATTGTTGTGAGTGTGCACGTAAAATGGCAAGAAGATGAAGAATAAGAAGAAGAAGAATATAATAGTTGGAGCGGCGGAGAGTTATAATACACTATGTGCTGTGTTGAGCCGTAAGAGAACCTAGTTAAAGAAAAACCATCTAATAATGCGCTTGACGATATTGTTTCTTTTTTATCTTTAGTTTTTAAGACAATGCGTATGAAAACAAAAAAATGGAAAATAAAAAATAAAAAAAAGGAAAAAAAAAAAAAAACAACAACCAGCCGTACAGCGATAAATTCGCGTATTTTTTTTCTTTGTTGACGCGATTAAAGAAAATAATTAAATGATTAAAATAAAGTAAATGAAGCGAATATACGAAACGAATATATTGTATCCGCGACACTTAATCATGTTGAGAATTGCGAAATATCATCTCTACTATTCTATTATTGTAATTATACACGTAATATATTGTACGGACGTCTGAATTACAAAAAGAAAGAAAAAAAAAAAAAAGTAATGAAAGAGAAGGAGAGGAAGAACAAATGGTAAATGCTGAAGTACACACGAGAGTGGCGCTGAATACGTTAGAAAGGCTATTTGATGAAGATGCAACTTTATATTATATCACGATATCTATCTATAATTATTATCGAAACCACGTGTTTTTATCGAGACGATGGGCGAAGAGAAAAAAAAAACAAAAAAAAAAACAAAAAACAACAAACGTGTTGAGAATGTGAATTGTAATATTACGCGTACCGCTTCTTGACGTTTTCATTATTGCATCTGCATCCGCACGATTAATTTATAAATAAAATGATATTAATAAGATTTTTGAAGTTGGTAGATTAATTAATTTGACTTATTGTTATTTATCTTCGGATTCCACGTGGTCTTTTTTTTTTTTTTTTTTTGAGTTTTTGCTGGATGACATCAAGCTTCGGAGACTCGGAGCTCATAGATTTTAATGTCTTAGGAATTATCCTATAATTACAAAGCGCCGTTCGAATGGAAAAATATTTAACATTAAAACAAAAACATTGATTAATTATCGTGCATAATAGAAAAATTTCACGATTTTGCAATAATTATCAATATCTTATCTAATAATTTACAATAATTTTGTGAAAAATCTGTATTCAAAATACTTTTTCATTCGAACAATATTTCATCCCTTCGAAATCCACTCGGATTATAGCAGAGTGACGCTGTTGAGAGACGAAATTGAGCTGAATTGGATTTAAAAAAAAATTAACAAAAAAAAAAAAATTCATCATGATGACGAAAACATTTTCCAGTGTTATTGCAAAGTCGACTTGAATCACGTGTTATTTTTAACACTGGAGATTAAATTATCAAAGCAGACGGAGATGTTTAAATAATTTTTATTTTTTTTTTTTTAATACTTGTCGAGACGCTACAGATTGCCCTGATAGAGGATGAACTCTTGGCTATTGCCGTCAACAACATATTAACATCAACATATTAAAGAGGCCAAAGATTATGTCACTGTTTTAGTTTAATTATACTGTTGCTAACTCATGAACGTATTAATGCTTCAAATGGTGTCGATGAAGATACTTCGGCTCAAGTTCAACGTTTGAAGTATTGAGGAAAATAATTACAAGACAAGAAGATAGTGGATGATATTAAAAGACCGACTGATCATTTTTCGTTAAAGAAACTCAAAAAGTCAGAAGGAAAGTTGTCCTTAAGGGCTCTTTGATAAAAATAAACATTTTTTTTGTTATCGGCTATTTATCCAAAATTCATTCAGTCGTGTAAATAAAATTAGAGAAGAATTTTAAAAGTATTAAGTATTAACAACGAGACGATTTATCCTTATATGGGGCATTCCATGTGAAGTCGGACAGATTTTGGCTCACGGTTCAGGAATCTTTATCGAGAGTCTCGCTCCTTAATACGTTACAAAGAATCTCCTATAGTCGTAAGCCCCAATACATTTTTTATCCCTCTTACAGGAAGGTAAGTCGCAGTACCAACAGTCGCCAAGGTTGCACGTGTTTGCTGCGGGACTCGAAGAACAAAGCAAATCTTTTCGATGTTCGAATCCTCCTATATCGTCGATAAGCCTTAAAAATAAAGCGAGTGTCGAATCCTTCCACCTTAGAATTCATTGAAATTTATATGTAAATCTTTAAGAAAGTTGCTTAAGAGGCTTTTTAGTCACTTTTAGTCAAATCAGTGTTCAATATTTTGTTATCGCTTTTACTTAGCAACATATATATATGTTACTTGTTTCTCAGTTACAGATTTTATCAAATATTTAGAAACTCCTGAAAAAAAAGTATTAGCGAAATCCCTTGTATTTTACATGGCAAAATTGAGCCCTTTACAGGATGGCTCTAATCTTAAAATAGAGAAATTTTCAGAGTTTTTTTAGAAATATATTTGGAAACGATATGGCAGGAGGGAGGGGGGAGGAGGGGGAGTGTGTGACAAAATTTGACGGGATCTCAAATAAGAACCACCCTAATATAGATATAGACATTTTTTCGACATTTTTAGACCATTTTGTGACCTGACGTGAAAATATCAACCAAAAAAATGTATTTTTTTCATCAAGTCAAAGCTTCCACTACAAGTTAAGCAAAACTGGTCACTAATTTGACTACAGAGTTGAAACCGTGTTGAACCTCCTTAAATATCTACATAGAGGGCAGGAGAACACGTGCTCGTAATGTGACATGAAGAAGAAGAAGAAGAAGAAGAAGAAGAAGATTAAGAGAAGAGACGCAACGGGGGATAGGAAAGAGAATTGGATTGGGCATCAGGTCTCTCTCGACACAACATACGACGATGAAGAAGAAGAAGAACAAGAGGAAGAAGAGGAGAGCAAGAACGAAGCTCACACGCATGCGCGACCTTCCGACAAGGTGACCGTCGTATCGTCCACCGTGTTGGCTTTGGCTAAGTCGGCTCTGTAGCGGCCGTCACATCGCACGCTCTCGCTAGTCGCACTTCGAGAGTCGTCTACGTATAACATAACCCGTAACGGGAGGCGCGCTTCCAAAAAAAAAAAAAACACACATATATATATATACACTAAACCTTCGTATTGTAGAGAACAGATAAAGAGACAGAAAAAAAAGGAAATAAAAAGAGTGTTCTACAGAGTAATAATAATAACAATAACAATAAAAAAAAATGTCGTCAAGCGACGCTGATCACGAAAAGAGAAAGCAGATCTCTGTACGGGGTATCGTCGACGTTGAGAATGTATCGAATTTCAAAAAAACCTTCAACCGACATCTTCATTATACTCTCGTGAAGGATCGTAACGTTGCCACAAGCAGAGATTATTATTTTGCACTTGCGCACAGCGTTAAGGACAATTTAGTTTCGAGATGGATTCGCACGCAGCAGTATTATTACGAAAAAGATCCGAAGGTGAGTCGCATAAAGATAAGGAAAAAAAAGATAGAAAAAGATACGTTTCGTGTGTCTTGTGATTTGCGGTTTTTTTCTTTTTTTTTTTTTTTGCTCTTGCGTGTTTGAACGGAAACACCCATTTCTATTGGCTGTAAGGGCGCATGACCTTGGCCCCGATGCCTCAAAGACATCATCAACTCAAAAGTTTTCGCGTTTGTGTTTTGGATTAACAATTTATTGGATGAGAAACTACTCGACCGGTTTTCGTTTATCGTGCCGGCTTTTTCGATAATTCATTGCAACGCTGGATTTTTCCACGTGCTTCGCCGGTTAACGAGAGGCTTCGATGCAAATACGATGTTCGTGTCTAACAAACTTTGTTGAACTTGAGAATTGAAGCATTTTTCATTTTACAAAAATGGACTTGAATTCATTACATCTGTTAGAGAAATGTAACGTATTGGGTATTCTATTTTGAGGCACATTTTTCAAATTAATTTTCAAGCATTTTTTTTTTTACATGAACAAAATACATATTTAAGGCATTTTGCTATGTTTTGATGAATATTTTTTTTTTCTTCGAGATTTTTTTGTCGCGATACGCAGAATTGTCTGAAACTTCCAGAAAAGTAGTATTTAGTCAAAAACTGCCGGTATCTGTGTTGTATTTTTATTTTATCTGCTATTTTGTCTTATCACTTTATCTCGACGAATTTTTCAGCTATCGCGCTAAAACTTGGCGCAAAGCTTTGTTGAAGTCATGACGACCTATTTTTCTAGAAACTCAACGTGAAGTTTTTGGTAGAATCTTACAGTCATTTCGAAAATGGATTCTACACATTTTTAATAAGTAATTATTATTATAAACGAGGATCTAAATTAAACAGCTTCTATATTATATCGAAAAAAGTATAATAATGAATTTATGGAAAAAATATCTCAAAATGATACGTTTTTACTCGATTTTATGGACGACATTTTTTTTTTTTTTTTTTTTATCAGACTGAGATTGTTTAAAAATGATACGACCTATGCCATTGAATTTTGGGCAAAATTGTTATAAAATAGTTCAGATTTTTATAGAAATTCAACTTGAAGTTTTTGGTAGAATCTTACAGTTATTTCGAAAATGGATTCTACACATTTTTAATAAGTAATTATTATTATAAACGAGGATCTAAATTAAAGAGTTTCTATATTATATAGAAAAAAGTATAATAATGAATTTATGAAAAAAATATCTGAAATTAGACCAACAAACTCAATGATACGTTTTTACTCGATTTTATGGACGAAATTTTTTTTTTTTTTTTTTTATCAGACTGAGATTGTTTAAAAATGATACGACCTATGGCATTGAATTTTGGGCAAAATTGTAATAAAGTTTACCGCGATTTTATGGACGTTAAATTCGTCTTTTTTTTTTTTTTTGTTTTTTTAATGAAACTGAGATTGTTTAAAAATGATAAGCATTTGTTTTTTTTTAAATAAATAAACTCTTCTCATAATTGGCCAATGAAACGAAGCAGACTTACTTGACGAATTCTTAAAACATAATTTAAAGAAAAAAATTAGCTGTTATTTATCAACATCTAATTACAATTTCAACATTTTTCTATTAATTTTTTTATTAATTCTAATTTCTATTGATTTTTCTATTAATTTGATTGTTATCAATATGTTATCAATTTTGAGAACTTTAAGCATGAATCCTTAAAAATACAGCTGTGCTTCCATGAATTTTTTTTTTTTAATGTGTATAGGCATTTATGAAATGTTTGTCCATTTGAATATCGTGATTCTTGCTGCTTACTTAAGAGCAAACAAAAAAACATAATCTCATGTTTGTTTCTCGTCTCTTTTTTATCCAGCAGTGATCGAATCTCCAATTGTTAGGAAATCATTAATGATTTAATTTATATAATTAATCGAACAGTGCTTCGAATGAATTTACAAAAATGTGTTAATCCACTAAAACTTAACTTTCAAACCTTAATTAATAATGACAAAATAATTTAATCCTTTTTTTAATCAAACATTATAATACAGGTGAAATAAATTAATTTAAATTTAATATTAACTAACTAAAATACACTCAAAATATATATCATCACGAGATATATTTTTGACGTATTTTTTTTTATTGTTTATTGCAAAAAAATCTCGAAAATGCAGTATGTTAGACATTAACCTAAAATGAAATTCCGTGTATATGCTTCTATGAAAATATTTCTCGAGGCCCGAACCTTTCCGCTACAGCCTTAATTAATCGACTTTCGATTTGTTTATTCGGTTTCCAACCGCTTTGCAAGCTGAACGCTGAAATTACACGATGTGATTAGTATTGTAAACGACACGAACATAACAGAAATGCGTTTGTTTCAGGAAAAGACTATCGGAACCACATGTCTCGCTTCAAGCTCAGATTAAGAAGTATTTAAAAACGGTGTCTGCGCGTTTGGCACAGTTGAATTCCTTATCGGGGTCAAAGATGACATTTAATTACCTTATCAGAAACGTATATGAGGCGTTCCATATTAGTTCAGCCATTTAAAAAAAAAAAAAAAAAAAAAGCCCTGACAAATTTTTCATTGAAAAAAAAAAGGATCTGTCATCCCTTTTGATCGAAAAAAAATTTGTTTTTGTCCAACATAATTTAAATAAAATATTACGGTGCGAATATTCGATGCTTTTCACTTTGAACACATGAATTTTTTAATTTACTTTGCCACAAATTTCGTTCAAAATTACGTAAATTAAATATTTAATATTTTCGCATATTTTCATTTTTTTTTTAAATTTTCGATAGCATAAACCGTATTCGAGAAACAAATGTTTTAGTAAAAAGTTAAAAATAATTCAAAGGTTCATCCAAACATTCTTTTTTTTATTTGAAATTTGATGTCTGTTGGAATTTATCTGATTTTTAGAATTATTGTGGGATTAAAAAAAATTTTAGTAGCTGACCTGATGTGGAATGCCTTATATACAGTATGGAGTCAGTGACAATATAAGATTGTATGAAAAACATGAGATAACGCTTGAGCAATAGGAATTATCCTGTGTCTTGTGTTTCTATAACACTTGCTGATTTTAGTTAGGCGTATGTATATCAAGTAGAGCACACACAGTGCAATCACTCTTTCTATTTCAAGACGAATTTAATGCTCCGAATGTAATTGTTGGCCCTCTTCAAATCGTCGTAACTCTTATGATGTAACGTAGAGAACATTTCGTTTCAATTTCTTCTCACTATGTTGATTCGACCAATGCATTGACCAACCGTCATCACTCAATTTAGAGATATTTCGAGCGCACTCCCCCGCACCGCCTCGTCCATCCCCCATCAGCCGACACGAGACGAACACTCCCATTTCTCCTGCACTCGTCTCTTTTTATTATACCCAATTTAACAGGCTACTACGGAATAGCTTGTACAACTTGGGGTTCAGAATTTTAGAACTAAAATTCTAAAATTCTTTGCTTATTCCATAATTTATCTGTATTCATTTTCTAACACGTTTCATTAAAATTCTAAAATACTAAAATTCTGAAATACTAAAATTCTAAAATTCTAAAATACCAAAGTTCTAAAATTCTAAAAATCTAAAATTCTAAAATTCTAAAATACCAAAGTTCTAAAATTCTAAAAATCTAAAATTCTAAAATACTGAAATTCCAAAATACTAAAGTTATGAAGTACTGAAGTTCTAAAATTCCAAAATTCTAAAATTCCAAAGTTCTAAAATTCTAAAATACTAAAATTACGAAATACTGAAGTTCTAAAATTCCAAAATACTAAAGTTATGAAATAATGAAGTTCTAAAATTCCAAAATTCTAAAATTCTAAAATACTAAAATTCTAAAATACTAAAATTCTAAAATACTAAAATTCTAAAATACTAAAATTCTAAAATACTAAAATTCTAAAATACTAAAATTCTAAAATACTAAAATTCTAAAATACTAAAATTCTAAAATTATGAAATACTGAAGTTCTAAAATTCCAAAATTCTAAAATTATGAAATACTGGAGTTCTAAAATTCCATAATTCTAAAATTCTAAAATTCCAAAATTCTAAAATTATGAAATACTGAAGTTCTAAAATTCTAAAATTCTAAAATTCATTGTTTATTCTCTAATAATCACACGTTTCATTACCTACGAGGAAACGTGCCGATTATTTCTTGCATTTGCCAAAGATTTTGAAATCTTGGCTCGCTCCCACGGAAGAAAAATTCGTCGCCACGCCATTTCGTAAAAGCTTCTTTGCCTTCGACGTAGTATTAGCGAAAATGTGCCCGGGGGGGTTGCTAAAGGACGAATTCCACACGTGAGACTCGGGCGAGTGATCGCGAAGCGAAAAATAAAAGAACGCGACACATTTATCGGAGCATTAACCCCGCTGGGACAAACAGCCAGGGACTACGGTTATTTATATAACCGATGGAATATTTTCTCCAAACTATTTGCAAAAAAAATTTTTTTACCTCTGCCGTCAGCTCAGAGTCACGACACATCCGCAAAACATTTCACAATTACTGACGTTTTTTTACCTAAATATAGGTACACAGGTCGCCAAGGTTGCAATTCTGTAATATTAATATAAGTATAATATAGAATATTCTTAGAGAATATTTTCTTTAATGTCGAATTTGCTGAAGAAAAAAATACAGTTTAAAAAATTAGAAAAGTCATTGTATTCCCTTCATCGATTATTAGATTTATTTAAATGCGATTTGAGCATAATCAATATTCAAAAGTTATTGTGAGGATCTTAAGCGATAGATTCTTTAAAAATAATAATGATACCTAATAATCTGAATACTCAATTTTTTTTAAGCGATGTGGCAGCGTTTCTTCAGCATATTAAAAAAAAAAAAAATGAAAATGGATGCAAAAATCAAAAACGATGCCAATGAAACTTTTATTTGTATTTTTAATTTGTTTTATTTATTTTTCCCTCAGAGGGTCTACTATCTTTCATTGGAGTATTACATGGGCAGATCTCTACAGAACACGATGATAAACTTAGGAATACAAGGAGCCTGCGACGAGGCAATGTATCAGGTAATTAATCGACGAATAGTTATCTAATAAATTTTTTGTAAAACTAAATAATCATATAAATCTGTCGATTCGTAGATGGGATTGGACATTGAAGAGCTCGAGGAATTGGAGGAAGATGCCGGTTTGGGAAACGGTGGATTGGGACGTTTGGCCGCCTGTTTCCTCGACAGCATGGCAACACTTGGATTGGCCGCTTACGGTTACGGTATTCGTTACGAGTACGGAATATTCGCGCAAAAGATAAAGAACGGCGAGCAAATCGAGGAGCCTGACGATTGGCTGAGGTATGGAAATCCGTGGGAAAAAGCGAGACCCGAATTCATGCTACCCGTGAATTTTTACGGTCATGTGATTGACACACCCGAGGGCAAGAAGTGGGTAAACACGCAGGTATGTTTTTACACAATTATCCGCAATGCTCAATTGCCTCGATAGCAAATTTAGTCTCATAATTATCGTTGTTACTTCAGGTCGTATTTGCCATGCCCTACGACAATCCTATTCCCGGATACAAGAACAATGTCGTAAATACTCTGAGACTTTGGTCCGCCAAATCGCCCATCGAATTTGATCTCAAATTCTGTAAGTGCAGATTTAAAAAAAAAAAAGCGTATCACCGGATTAACCTTGATTATTGGGGAAGATTGGCGAAATTTATTCTAATTCTTTTGTCGCTTTCAGTCAACGATGGTGATTATATTCAGGCGGTATTCGACCGTAATTTGGCCGAAAATATTACTCGAGTTCTCTATCCAAACGACAATTTCTTCGAGGGAAAAGAGTTGAGACTCAAGCAAGAGTACTTCATGGTTGCCGCGACTCTACAAGACATCATCCGGCGCTACAAGTCCAGCAAGTTTGGATCCCGGGATCATCACAGAACGGACTTTGATTCCTTCCCCGAGAAAGTCGCGATTCAACTAAATGATACTCATCCCTCGCTTGCTATTCCTGAGCTGATGAGGATTCTCCTCGATGTTGAGGGACTCCCGTGGGAAAAGGTCCGTAGTTTTCATAAATTCTGTTCTACGTCTCAAATTTTTATTTCAACTTATTATTATTATTATTCGCCATAGAACTTGCATAGATGTTTTAGATGATACATTTTTTTTCTTTAAAAATTAGAGCATAATTAGAAAAAATTATTTCGTCTATACTAAAACGAAAACGTCGACTTCAATTATTATTTCAACCAAAATTCAGGATCTTGCGTTTGTATTGATATTATAATTCTGTGCAATTTGGCGCATATCAGTAGTCCGTAACAAAATTTACTCCAGCATCCCCTTAAATGACAGATAAATTTCATATTTATAGGTTGAGTAGAATACCAAATATAACTCTGTGAAAAGCATTTTTTTTTTTGCTAAAACGGTCGTTTTTTTTTTTTTTTTCGTTAAATTTATTGAAAATTTTTTTTAGGCTTGGGACATAACAACCCGAACGTGCGCGTACACAAATCACACCGTTCTTCCGGAGGCTCTGGAACGTTGGCCTACTAGCATGCTCGAAAGCATCCTACCAAGACATTTACAGATAATTTATCACATCAATTTCCTTCACTTGCAAGAAGTCGCTGCCAAGTACCCTGGCGATCTTGACCGCTTGAGGCGCATGTCGCTTATAGAGGAGGACGGCGACAAGAGGGTCAACATGGCCCACTTGTCGATAGTTGGCAGTCATGCAATCAACGGCGTCGCTAGAATTCATTCCGAGATCCTCAAGGATAGCGTGTAAGTTTCACGCTGTAAAGACTACTTTAGAAGTGTAATTTAATCATCTATATTATCAAATATTATTTATCATTCTCTAGTTTCCGCGATTTCTACGAAATGTCGCCGGACAAATTCCAGAACAAAACCAACGGCATAACTCCGAGGAGATGGCTGTTGCTGTGCAATCCTAATCTTTCCGATGTTATCGAAGAGGTTTGTTCTTCATGTCCCAATTGATTTATTTATATTTTCATTTTAAATAATGAGTCAATTAATTGTATGATTTTGCAGAAAATCGGAAGCACCTGGACCGTTCATCTTGAACAGCTCCAGCAGCTGAAAAAGTGGGCCAAAGATCCTTCGTTCCAGCGAAGTATCGTAAAGGTGAAGCAGGAGAACAAGCTTCGCCTGGCTGAAATGCTCGAGAACGATTACGGCGTCAAAGTGAATCCCGCTTCGATCTTTGATATTCAGGTGAGAAAAACATGACAATATCGGTGTTATAAAATGTTTTAATTTATTACTCATAAATCTCTAATTCTTGTAAATTTCTGGATTTATTATTCATAATTTTCTAATTTTTGTAGATATCTACATTTTATTTTTCTGCATTATTTCAAAGATTTTCAAATTTAATCTTTAAAAAAAAAACGATTATACATTTTAAAGTGTAATTCTATATTATACTGTAGTTTTGGTCTTTTAAAATTCAGGTGACAGATTTATGAAGATATTGTTATTATAAAATGTTTTTATTTGTTGCTCTTAACTTTATAATTATTGTAATTTTCTGAACTCTTTATAACATTCATAATTTTGTAATTTTTGTGAGTTTCTAAATTGATTTTTGTTGTTGTTTACATTAAACAGGTGAAGCGTATTCACGAGTATAAGCGCCAGTTGCTCAATTGTCTGCACATAATCACTCTGTACAACCGAATAAAGAAAAATCCGTCGGCGCCGTTCGTGCCGAGAACGGTGATGATCGGTGGAAAAGCCGCGCCCGGTTATCTCTTGGCCAAGAAGATCATTAAATTAATCTGTAGCGTTGGCAAAGTCGTCAACAACGATCCCATTGTCGGCGACAAACTCAAAGTCATCTATCTCGAGAATTACAGAGTTACGCTTGCCGAGAAGATCATTCCCGCTGCTGATCTCAGTGAACAAATCTCTACGGCCGGTACCGAGGCTTCCGGTACTGGCAACATGAAATTTATGGTCAGTCTTATGGTCATTCATAGAAATAAGTACAATCTCTTAATATTCGTAAATTTCAATATCGAGGAACACATAATAATGTTCATCGTTTTCACATTTTTTCCCCCAAAATTCGCCATTATTTCCATTTTTAATCACACGCATTTAATTTTTTTTTTATTGTAGTTGAACGGTGCATTGACAATTGGAACTCTGGACGGAGCAAACGTCGAAATGGCCGAAGAGATGGGCAACGATAATATCTTTATTTTCGGTATGACTGTCGATGAGGTAGAGGCCTTGAAGAAGAAGGGCTACAACGCTTGGGATTACTACAACAAATTGCCAGAGGCAAAGCAGTGTATCGATCAAATACAGGGCGGATTCTTTAGTCCGAACAATCCGGACGAGTTCAAAGACATAACCGACGTACTAATGAAGTGGGACAGATTCTTCCTTCTCGCTGATTACGAGAGTTATATAAAGTGTCAGGACCGCGTGAGCAGAATTTATCAGGTGAGTTCAAAGACCTTCGTTTCTGTCGATAAATCGCCTGATAATATAAATAAGAAGTTAATTATCGATTTTTTTTTCCGCCACAGGACGAAAACAAATGGGTGGAAATGGCAATTCACAATATCGCGTCGTCCGGAAAATTCTCGTCCGACCGAACGATCGAGGATTACGCCCGTGAAATTTGGGATGTCGAGCCAAGCTGGCAGCCACTTCCAGATCCCCATGAGCCCCGCGATATGTAAAAGAAAGAAAAATCGTCGTTAAATGCGCTCTCTCTATCTAGAAAAGTATTTTTCTCATTTGTTATTTCCACACTGGCGAGTTTTCGCACTAAAGCCGTGTGGAGTCTCGAAATTTTTACGTGTTTTTCGATGTAAAACGAGCAGCCCAACCGTGTACAGCCCAATTTATACGTTTTTTTTTGCCAGTTACTTTTTACATGATAACACGATAAAACTTTTTTCTTTCTTTCATTTTTTTTTTTTTTTTTTTGAGAGCCTGATGAAGCATCGTTAACGAGACTCTCCCGAAAAATATTCGCAGAGCTCGAACGCACAATCCTCTCAAACTCTCATCTTGTTTAAATCTTTCGCTTTCAAGGTGTTTGAAGTTTGCTCAATCGACCGATATAAAAAAAAAATTCGATTACTCAATCTGGATCTATCGCGTTGTGATAGATCGGTTGATCGTCGGCACTGATTACCAATCAAACTATTATTATCGGCTCACAATTTCTTCTTTTTTTCTTTCAAGGGTTGATTTATCCGTCCGTTATCGAACGCAATCGTACCTGGCCAATATATTTCACAATGAAAAAAAGAAAAACAATTTTTAATCGCACGCGTCTCCCGACGATTTTTTGGAGAGCTCTCGTTCATATATCTACTTTCAGCGCAGACCATGCATCATATATAAATATATATTTTTTTTAAAATGATTACACACAGAGACGAAATATCGTTACAGAAATGTACCCTGGCGAATAAGTCTGTTCTAGGTAGAATCCTAGCAAGTTAAAGCGAAATTTTGGCTTATTTTAGGTGGATTTTTCAAATAAGAATTTCGACAGTGGGTACAAAAATTAGATTTTCTCATAAATTAAAAAAAAAAAACTACTGTTGGTTGATGGATGTATGGATTTAAAAAAAAAACAAAAATTGTAAGAATAAATAGACAATAGTTATAACGATTTTTAAGTTTACGCGGGAAATCGCCGATTTGTATTCGCCGAAAAAATCCGGGTTTATTCGAAGGGTTGTTGTGTCGTTACAATGTTGTTGCCGAACGTGTAAAGCATTGAAAACAATGTAAATTTGATTTTGGAATAACAACGTGAAATTTAGAGCTTGTGGATGATGCTTCGATAAAGTACACTTGATGAATTTGCACATACATAAACATACGAATATTTGGTAAATCGAGAGAATCTGCTTTGACAAAATCTGATTCTAGTGGATTTGCCTATTTTTTCGTAAATATTATAACTGAAAAAGCACCGTAAATCTTACATTTCTACCATTTTGTACAACCACTTTGAATTTGCGTGCTATTTTCACAATTATTATTATTATTATTATATATATATATATATATAAGTAAATATATATATAAATGTTATAAACGATTTCAATTATTGTTAATTTATAATAGAAAAATGAATTTTTTCGTTTTTTTTTTTTTTTTTAATTTATGAGAAAACATAATTGCCTCTGCCACAAATTTTAAGTGGAAGTAAAAAGTGAATTTTCTTGGATTCCCAGATAGACTTTTCCTGTGTTATCTCAAAGATTTTCAAATTTCCAAGTTCGATGAAGAAAGAGTCGATTGAAAATTTTGAAGTGCATAAAACTTAAATTTTTTTTTTGTTCGCCCCAACTCAAAAAGTAGTGTCAGACACTAAAAAAAATAATTCTCCTAAATCGTACGTAAAAAAAATATTCAGAAGTCGATTTGTTTAAAAAACAAATTTAAAAATAAATTCAAATTCCAATGAACCATTCTGAACATGACGAATAAATAATGACCTTATTTTTCAATAAAATAGCGTGGCGTCCTCTGAATACATTTTTTTACGCAGTAATGATTTAAGAGAATTATTTTTTAAGTATCTGGCACTGTTTTTTAAATTGGGAGATTAAAGTAAAAAAAATAAGAAAATTTAAAAAGAACCGCCAAAGAGAAATCAGGAAAATTCTTTCATAAGATTCTACGTGAGTTCCTAAAAAATATGTCCCAAATATGATCATGAAAAAAACAAAAAAAATTTGCTATAAAATTCAAAATAGAATTTGAAAATCCACCTACGATCTTCCAAAAAATTCGTTTCACTGGGTCGTCTGTGTCGCTATTCGCGACTCTAAATTCTACAACGAAATAAAAAGAAAAAAAAGAAACAACAATGCATATAACTATAGAAATTACCCTTAAGAAAAAAAAAACATAAATTCACTAAGCTTCGAAATCAAAATATATATATTTTATAGTGCGCACGGGTAGCTTGTATTTGTGATCGTAATATCGTAGTTTAATCGTGCCGTCTCCAGAATATATTCTCAAACACTCAAACTGATAAACATTTTAATTTTTTTTTTTTTTGTTTTTTTTTTTTAGCTTGTAGAGAAAAGAAAAATTGTTTCGTTGATAAATAAAACATGTTGTTTTTATCGATAGACGATGATTCATTATTGCTCGAAAATTTTCAATTTTCTACCGCACGATGGAACAGAATGAGAGAGAGAGGTCATTTATGAGTCTGCTCTTGTCCCGAAGTAAGAGTCCAGAAAACTCGTTGCGTCTATTGGCACATAAACGCGTTGCTATCTGGCGGAGCTGCTGCGGCGTACTCGTCACCTACGTTCGATAGAAGACTGGCTGTGTGTTGTGGCCGTTCGGGAAATCGGATTGTGAATAACGAGAGCCAATAATTAATGGCAATGGAATCAGCACATGATGTCGTTGCCCAAAGGAGGAAAGAAGCACTTAAAAATTTTCGATTGTTCGACACTCTGGCAGAGCCTTTGGTGAGTAATGCTAAATATATTGCATTATGACGGGCTGGCATGATATTACTGACGATAAGACGACAAAGTGTAGGGATCGATGTTGAATACGTAGCTGTTGACTTCGTACGGTTTCGTATATTTTCGGGCTTGTACGCCGCACAGTCACTTCAATGATACAGTGGCTCATCACTTTCGTTCGAGGCTTGGCTTACCTTGGACATGCAATATAAGATGACCAGTTCATTTGAAAATAAAAAGTCTGATGACTGAACGATTAGTCTATTATAATCTAGTACATTTGCTCCGCTCCAATTTTTCCGGAGCAGAGAAAATGTTTAACAAAAAAGTCAAAACTTTAAGGGGTGTTTACTGAGTTTGTAAATCAGTTGATATCTTTGGTCTGGGGTGCTTTAAAAATAAATTTCCCCGCTTAGCTGGTGTAGAACGTTGTCACAAACAAAATAAAACGACATAGACTTGAATTCTGTGAGTGATTAATTTTGAATCTTGGAGGAGAGTTGAAAAAGCCTAAAACAGATTCACAATAGTATCAATAATTAAAAAACTGATTTTAATATTGACAGAAAAGTAGTTTATTCTAATCCTGAAATAATATATTTATTTCATATTTATTGGATGACTAGAATACAAAATATAAATCTCTGAAAATAATTTTGTTTTAATAACACAAAAAAATATATATTTACTTTTAATAACTTGAATTTAACGAGCGAATATCAGATTATCGTTTGTTTCAGACTGAAACAGAAGAATCTCAAACTTCTTTTGGCAGTAAAAAATGTAGGAAATTGTCAGTTAGTTCATTTACAAGAGTTCGGTCAATAATTTCTCCTGCAAATGTTGCAGAGAAGCACAGAAAGAATAAAATTTCTCGCAGCAGTCGACTCAATCATTCGTGAGTTGCAGTAGCATATATTTGTCAAGATTTTATTTTTAATTTCCTGGCTTTTCTGGCTCGACTTTAAACTAAACAAATTTAAGAGAAAAATAATTAAACGAAAGCAATAAAAGCAAATAGGCGATTTTCCATGTAGGAACATTAAAGTTTTTAAGGAAATTTCGCTGATGGACCGAAATCCTCTGGAAATATGGGTCTTCTGTGCCCAAATGGGATTCGGAGTACAATAAGAGATCGAAAAACGCGGACAGTTCATACGATAGATCGGAAGTTTCACGCGTCGGATTTTTATAACAACTATCACGACTATTTACGTACGAAACGAGCAAAAATAATCTCCCCGAAATTTTGAAAAAAAATAATCATAAATTGTGAGAGTGAAATGAAAAATAAAAAATTTATCTGTTGCAGAATGTGTCGTTACCGGTTCAGATACAATTGAAACCAACGTCAGCGGTGATCGTGACTGGTTACATCCCAGGACAACTTACCGGGTACATTTTTAGTCCTTTTTGTTTTTTTTTTTTCGTATTAAACAATTTTGCTTCTTCATGGAGGAGGCTTTGTTTTCGTGAATTTTTTTTCTTTTAGATTTTCATGTCAATATATGTGAAACGTGTGGTAAAAAATCCGATATTGGTAAAAAAAAAACGCTGAAATAGTTTTTGCTACTTTTTCATCGCTGTAAATTTAATTAGAATTGATTATCTCATTAAAATTTCATTAGAGTTTGATTTTTCTTTTTTAATGCAGAGGAATGTAAGCTCGTTAATTTAAGCGAATTTCAAATTATCGAACTATAACTTTGACAGCGAGGCAATTTTTAAATGATAAAAATTAAAAAAGAAAATCCAGGTCAGATATATATTTTTTAAACCTTACATAAAGCTTCCTGTACGAGGAAGCCAAAATTGATCGTCTTCCTCATAGAGAGAACTTTCTGTAAGCTGAAAAATAATAAGGAAGCTTTGTGGCAAGGCTCTATCTTGCAGCCTTTTTTCTTCCTCAAAAAAACAAAAGAACGCGTAATCGATCTGTCGCGTGTCTTCTGTTACAAACAGATTCATCATTAATCTGACATGCAAATTACCCGGAAATACAGCTTTGCACTTTAATCCTCGATTGGACAGAGGCTACGTTGTGAGAAATTCGAAAACTCGTGGCTCCTGGGACGCCGAAGAAACATGCTCGCCGGCAGTGCCGAGCAATTGCATCTTTCGTCGTGATGCCTATTTCCACGTTGTTATTTTTTGCGGACCTTATGATTTTCAGGTCTGTAAAGAGATATAAATTAAACTACATGAATTGAATTTTGAATTTTGAAAGAGCGTAAATTAATGTTATCACCTCGTTGTATGTAATTATTTTGCTTTTTAGATAGCAGTAAACGGCGAGCATTTCTGCGAGTTCCATTACAGATTGCCGCTGGAGACGATAACCGCATTGGAGCTTAAAGGCGGCGTCGAGGATGCAAGAACTCGCGTGACAAACCTGTCGATTTATCCGGACCCGAAGATTTGTAAACCCTCGAGAGATCTGACTCTCACTGAACGGCAGCCTGTATTCGACGATCTCGTAAGAATATAAATTCCGTTGATTCTAAGACATATTTGTGCCAAAAGGATTGTCTTTAATACATTATTTGTCTCTTGATTAATTTTTGCAGAAAGTACCAGTCACCGTAAACATCGCACAGGAGTTTAAACATGGAGCGCGAATTTTTATCAAGGGGAGGCTCAAACTGCTTCCTCATTCGTGAGTAAAATTTTTCCCTAATTTTTCCCAAAAAAACCAAGTCACAACTTCTGATTAGTTTAAAATAAAAAGTAATTATCAGGAGAAGCATAATTACATATTTATTGTCGAGAGTAAATTTCAAATTTTATAATGCGAATCTCTGCAATTAATATTATATTCAGTATTCTTTTTTTTGTTATTAATACACAAAATAAAAAAATAAAATCCTTCAGTAATATTATTAAAACAGAAGCTATCGCGTTTTGTAAAAAATAAAAATAATTTAATCTATTGCCATAAAATTCTACGACAGTCAATATTTGTTTCTTTAAGGTGATAAGTAAATAATCTTACAATCAGTACCTTTGCATTTAATGATTATTCTCTTCCCAGATTTTACGTAAACTTGCAAAGAGGCGACATGATATATCCACACCCGTTAATCGCTCTGCATCTAAATCCACGTTTCTTATACGGCAATCGTCCGGCATGTGTGGTGATGAATTGTTGGGCGGAAGGCGCATGGAGCAACGAGGAACGACACGAGGGTCACTTATCTTGGGGTCCCGGACGAGATTTTCTATTAACGTAATAAAACGCATTTATTGCGCTCGCTCCACTTTGTCCCAAATACTTTATCTACAATGTCACGTCCCGTTGATCTAACATATAATTGATGTTGTTTACAGTATACGCTGCGAATACGAAGGCTACGCGATATGGCTCGGTGACAAGATGATCGGTGAATTTAAGCATCGATTGCAGCCGACTATTGTCGACACTTTAAAAATATCCGGTGACGTTGTTCTATACGAGATTGCCATGAGTTACGCATAATGTATTATTGTCACATCGTAAGCACACGGGAACGACGGGCGCTCACCTCCAAAAGACGATTTTTCATTTATCAAGTCAAGTTACCCTCAAGCTTACAATCTCCATTTTAGCGTGGAGAATTTTTTTTTTATGTATATTTATTACATATGTTCTCGAGGAAAGTGCGCGTCACGTCGTTTCTGTGCTGTTATATTTACTTCAATATTTTTTTCCTCATCTTTATATAATATATAAAAGGCTTTTACAAGAAATTTATATTGTCTTAGATAATAAAGTAATTTGCAGAAATATTCGAACGATGTTTCTTGAGACTCGTAAAGATATGTCATCTTTGTATTTTTCTTAAGATATTTTTAACAAAATTCCACTGAGTTTTTGATGGTTTTTTTAGTCGTCTCTGTACAGTCCGGCCAAACGTGAGATTCTAAGAAAATTTCGAACACTTCTCAATGACATAAAAATCTGAAAAAAATTAGGCATATCGAAGGTGCTGCAAAGATTGATTTTGCATAATAATAATATCAAAATGTTATTAACAAATTAATGAAAAAATGAATTGTTCAACAAATTAGCCGGTAACCCAACTTTTTATATACGCATGAATTTTTTCAGATTTTTGACTGAAAAATCAATAACATTTTCAATATATTTTTCTCAGATTTTTATGTCATTGACAAGTGTTTGAAATTTTTTTAAAATCCTACGTTTAGCCAAACTGTAACGAGACGACTGCCTCAATTTATATTTCTTGAGTTACGAAGCTGAGGATTCACGAAATCATAAATCATCGTGATGCAATTAGCTCGACAGATACGAGTATTTAAAAAATCTACAGTGTCCTTATATTCTAATATATAGACGATTTTTCAAGTCAAACAGACCATAGCCATAATAGCAAATATAATAGAAAAAAGATAAAACGCTATTCGATCGATTGCCGTGGCTACAACAATCCATTCGAGTTGAGCTGTGCTCATTGTCGGCGTTAGAATATTTTCCCTCTCGCCATTGTCGGAGCAATTCGAAGACAGCGAATTCGTCTGATGATAAGTGTTTACATCGGCTGTGTGATTTTCTCGCAATTCCTGCTCGACAATTGGTCTCCGCGAGTTTAGCTGTCGAAGGGAAAAAGTTTTATACAATTAATTTGTGATCGTGAATTATACGAAAAAAATAAAAACCAATACGATAGGACGATTGTACGAACCAATTGAATGTGATCGAAAAGAGCCAAATAATGTCCTGGTCGACCAAGCAGAAATTTCTTAATCCCACGAGGAAGCGGTCGGCAGTGTGGGCGACGTGATAAGTTTATCACAAATGCCGATATTATCAGGGATATTGTCACGAGATACAAACAGCCACTGTAGAAACAAACTGTAAAGCGAATTAATTAAGACGTAGAATTGATTTTTTAAAGCGTTTCTACAACTGATAAGAAAAATGTATAAATTTAAGGTAGCTCGACTGGAAGTTTTGATGCATAATCTGGTAATTTAAGATACAATTGCGATGTTAAAGTAATGTACTTTTATAGTAAAATTATAGTACATTATTAAAATTAAAGAACGTTTATGTATATATTTTGTAATATAGGAGACATTCCACACGAAATGGGCCTGCCCTGTTTCGTTTTGTCTAAAAAAAAGTTCATAATTTTTTTGTGAGTGATTCAGAGTGTTCAGAATAAGTTCAAATTATTTCAATTTTTTTTGTCTTGTATTTTACTCAAAATGATCGATTTTTGATTTTTGTATCTTTTTTTTCGTCTTTTACGCTGCTTTGTAATATATTGCAATTATAAACAATTATTTGATTACTATTGTATGAGTATTTTTGGATGTTGTGGAATTCTCCGATATGAATATTTTTGTCTAGTATTATATAAAATAAAATCACAGTGGCAGAATTTCCAAAGTATGTTCAGGTATAAAAAATTGTCATTCATTAAATTTGTATTGTTAATTTTTAGCTTATTATAAGGTATTTAATAGCTCTTACTCAAAAGTGGTGGCTTGCCGGAGAGCGGCGGTACTTTGAGACTAAAGTGTATGAGAAATATCGAGATTATCAGTGCGGTGCAACCGCACAATGTTATCTTTTCACTGCACTGAGGTGGTAACCAGAAGATTACCAGTATGAGAAAGACGATTGCTGAATAAAAAAGATAAGACCGCAATTAAGTGATTAAAATTTTTATTTTTAAGGGGACTGAGTCAACCAGGAGAAAATAATTTTCAGGCAGTTATATCTTATTAATTCCAGTCATCTGACAAACATGAAATTTATTATAAAATTTGAACATGAATATGACTAGAATATATGTAATATTCTAGCAATGTTGCAGAATAAAATTGCGCTAATATTATCGCGAAACATTTTAAAAAATTTTCCAAACAAATAAATATAATTTCTGCCATTGAATTTTACAATTAATTCAAAATATATGAGGACTTTCATATAAAATGGGTGAAACCTATTTCGAATTATCAAAAAAAAAGAAAAAGTTCATAATTTTTTTGCGAATGCTTTTAGAGTGCCTGGAATAAGTACAAATTATTTCAAATTTTTTACTCCGAACAATTTTGTTCGTTTCTTATGAACAAAATGAGACAGAAAATTCTTTGAGTTGTCAATTTTCAATCAGTTCTTAAACGACAGGTGAATTTTCATGTTTATCAGTGGATTGAAATTAAAAAATACAGCTCTAGGGAAAATAATACTTTTTTCTCCCATGACACCGGACCTCTTAAAGCAACTAAATAAGTGACTTACTTGCAGCAGGTGTAACGACGGTAGCGTAATACAACGGCGAGTGTCTTCTTATAGTGAGATTGTAATTTAACTGAATGAAATCGATACCGTTTACGTCTATCGTTCCACGATTTTTCAATATCTCTATTAAACGCCAGCCCGTGTATTGATGATGCTGCGACAGCTGCAATGAAACTCAAATAAATTAATGCAGACTATTCATGTATTCTTTTTTTTTTTTTAATATATGTTGAAGTCCTACATTAAGGGTCTTGCCGAAGTTTGAAATTCGCAGATCTATCTCGTCACCCAGATGCATCCAAGAGCCTAACTTGAGAACGCAGCGTTGGGTATCGAAGGGCCACAATCGAAGATCCAAATTGCAAAGAGCAATAAATTGCGTTGGTGGTGACCAGAATACCGATCCGTCCGGATATATTATGCAGTGAGTGTCTCCGTAGTATTCAATTGATGCACTTGCTACGCTGTATTACAAGATATTCACATTTTTATGCCACTCGGTGCGAGAAGTACCTACTTCTCGCACTAGTGCGATAAAGTTGCATACGAAACTCGTGCGAGAAACTTTTTCTCAACTCGTGTGATTGCAAAACTCGACAGAAAAAAATCGATTTCACTCGTATCGTAATATACTATTATGCCACGCGGTGCGAAAAGTGCCTACTTCTTGCACTAGTGCGATAAAGTTGCATACGAAACTCGTGCGAGAAATGTTTTCTGAACTTGTGTGATTGCAACACTCGTCAGAAAAAATTCGATCTCACTCGTATCGTAATATACCATTATGCCACTCGGTGCGAGAAGTGCCTACTTCTCGCACTAGTGCGATAAAGTTGCATACAAAATTCGTGCGAGAAATGTTTTCTCAACTCGAGTGGTTGGAAAACTCGTCAGAAAAATATCGATCTCACTCGTATCGTAATACATTATTATGCCACTCGGTGCGAGAAGTGCCTACTTCTCGCACTAGTGCGATTAAGTTGCATACGAAACTCGTGCGAGAAATGTTTTCTCATCTCGAGTGGTTGGAAAACTCGACAGAAAAAATTCTATCGCACTCGTATCGTAATATACTATTATAGTACACTTGTTGGACTCAATATGAGATTTACTAAATATTGTCTGCAGTCAGTATTTCTCGTTTTCTGCCCAAAAGATATTTTGCACCATTTTTAATATTCTGACATGAAAATCTATTAAAAAAAAAAGGAAATTTTCACAAAAACCAAAAGCTTCCTCTAATGAGGCAGCAAAACCCAAGAAATCTTAGATTTCCTTTTTCATGAACTATACAATCGTTAAAGTAACGTGTTATTCAAATTAAAAAAAAAGTAATGAGTAATTATGAATAAACGTCGGGGTGTACCTGTTGGACAGGAGTATATCCGGTTGCCAGATTTCGTGATTGCCAACGTGCAATTGATGCAGTCCTCCGTAATCCGAGGCCTTCCATTTGAGCTTCTCGTCGACCCATTTCTGCATAACGCAAAAAAAAATCATCAATTAATTTATTACATCAAATTAGTGTAAAAAAAAATTCTGTACTTGAATAATATGAGTATATTTACGCAGAAATTATCATTTCAAAAATGCTGTTGCTTATATTTTGCAATCAAACTCTATTACAGAGAATAAAATATTACAAACCATTTGCACCAAGGCATGAACGATTATCGCTGACTTGAAGTCATCCTGAAATTTCACAAATTATAAGTCCACTCAAATATTAATAAAGCAAGAAAAAATAATAGTCTAAATGTTTTTAAAAACATTATACAGTAAAAAATAATTTCGTAAAGAGTAAAATCTTTTCTTTCTTTTTTTGTTATGTGTAAAATAGAGCCAAAAAATACCAAAGCAAAATTGTTATTTAAATGTAGAATCAACAAATAAATTATACTTAAATTTGAAAAATCTTTTCATATGTTTTTTATTGACTTGAAAAAAAAAAAAAAAAATACAGCGTAAAACTTGCCAGTGAGACTTCATTGATAATCATGTCGAAATATACGATTGTCGTGTTAAAGTGTTGAGCGGGTCTCGAAAATTTGTCGTATTTCAGAAGAAGATCTCGCTTGAGACGATCGGTCCAAGTCTCGTTCCATATCGGAGCATCTAAAAAAAAAAAAATTAAAAAATTAAAAAATCAATCTCACCATCCATATTATCTCTTGTACTTTTCTCAGTGCAATAGTACTAAGAGTCTCTCATAACTATAACTGTAACTATAACTATAACTATAAAATAATCTCGCGTTCAACAGTCGAGGAATGAATGGTACACTCCGGCTAAGTGGATAAACGGTAAACGCGTTAACTCGTCGGTACTTTGCCAAGCCGGTTTTGTCACTGTAAAAGTGTTCCTTATAAAAATTATACATTTTTTCATCGAAAATATTTATGCATAAACAGGTATATTACATTTAATATCCACCTGTTTTGTTAAATTAATAAACGGTATTTTTAAATACGAATAAAAAGGTTGCGTTAGATATTAATATTGCTTTACAATTGTATATTAAATTTAATATACCGGTTAATAATAATAATTAAATTTTCCTTATATAAATTTATATATTTTTATCGACAGTATTTATGCATAAACAGGTATATTAAATCTAATATGCATGTATTTTGTTAATTAATAATAATAATAATAATAATAATAATAATAATAATAATAATAATAATAATACATTTTACAAATATTGTTAATTAGGAAAATGCTTATTAATGTGAACTGCGATTATTTTCAACGCGTGAAAAAGTTGCAAGCTCAACACTTTTTTTTTTTAATTGTTATTTTCATAATGATAAATTGTTAAATTTGTTAAAAAATTGGGACATTCCATGTAAATCACACAAAATTAAATACGAGCCTCTTCGATTTTTCCACTATTTTTACTTTCTCATCACGTACGGAGTATTTAAACGTGAAAGTATTGCAATTTTTAAAAAATCGATTTCCAGATTTTTTTATATTGTTGTTATCATTGAAAAGAACATCTGTGATTTTTATTAGATTTTTGTTTTGGGTCATTTGTAAATAAAAAATTGCAAAAAAATTAAATGTAGGATTTTTTGAAAATTCTAACTGTAATTTAAAAAAATGATTTCGACACAAATAATATGTCGAATTTTTTCATCATTTAACATAGTTTAATGTAAAAATAGTACGAATATTGATAAGCATCATATTGAGCATGTTTATGTAACAAAGCAAAAAATATTAAGTTTCACTAAGCACCTTTTGTTTTATCAGTGAAATTAACGAAAATTCTGCAAAATTAATGAAAATCCGAATATGAATTTTCTGTTATTTTTAAATTATATTTATTTTTTACCTATTATATATAAAAAAAATATATAAAATATCTGCTGTTTAGTCAAAAACTAATTAAACATTCCATATCATATTTTTTAGCGATCCTGTATAATAAATTTTTCGAAAATTAAAAAAAAATTAAATTATTGTAAAAGAAAACGATAATATTTTAATTATGATATGAAGCATCGGTATTTATGGCACTAGTGACAAAATTCGGGTTTTCATTGCAGAATTTTGGTATATTTTTCTAAAAATATAAAGAAGGACGTAAATTATAAAAAAAAAATAAAAATATTTAAAAAAATAAAAGATAGTCAAAAATAATTGTTTCTTAAAATCAAGAACGGAGTAAAATAAAAATCAAATAAAAATCAAATAAAAATCAAATAAAAATCAAATAAAAATCAAATAAAAATCAAGTGATCAAGGAATTATTATTTTTCTTTAATCCCGTAGAATAATAATCCACTGACAAAAATCTTGAAGCATCACAATAATAATTGTCAATTATCGAGTGTTTTCATAATTAAAAAAAAAAAAAAAAAAAATCGTTAAGCCTGATTTGTATGTGGGAGAACTTTTTACTCACATCCAGGTTTCGGATTGAGAGCTACGACGGTATTTCGATCGGAATCGCCGCAAGCGAGAAATAGAAAAGCAAAGAGCGCGAAGATTGGCCAGGTGAGTAATCTGAGCGACGTTGATCTCGCGAATACTCGACAGTGGGGCATGACGATTGTCACAGAAAAACGGAATATATTCGTAGCGATATAGAGTTTTGTCACTGTGTCAGCTCGGGATATCACTGGAGGCTTTAGACTCGGTCGGTGGGATGCTCGAGAGCCTCGTTCACGATACGAGAGAGAGAGAGACGATCAAAGGCCTCTCTCTCCGGACCAATCGTCGCATGAAAATTGTAATGGTCACACAGCGTAGGAACCATGAATTACCATTAAATGTAATTTCGCGCAGGGGAAGGTGGGCCGTTAATGGGCCACTTGAGAAAAATAGTACTCAACATCCTAGGTTTTTTTTTTTAATAAGTATTTTGTTTGGCTTAAAATTCACTTGTGGAATTGCTGATTATCATTCGTGACTGGATTATCAAAAATTAATGAATTAGAAGAAAAAAGATACATTTTTTTCGGTTATTCATATTTTTTTTAGAAATTTTTAAGTTAAAAAAAGAAAATAAGATAAAAAAAAGAAAGATTTTACTTTAACTCTGCTAAAAGTCAATTTTTAATTGATGAAAAATATGTGCTTGCGAAATGTAAATTTTGAGTCTTCGTGAAGGTGATTTTAGTTTGAAATTGTACTTTGTGGATATAAGCAGTCGATGGATGGGTTATTAAAAAATTCGTTGATTTTTTTAAAGAAAAGAAAAAAAGACAGTTGACATTTAGCGAATTTTATTTTTCTGTCAATTACGTTGATATCTCGTTGACATTTTAGACAGTTTGATAATGCCTAAAATTTATTGAGATGGCTGAGAAAGAGCAACATTCGTTGCATCAAAAAGATTACCATCATCATCATCATCATCATCATCGTCATCGGCGACGTTTCGAGAAAGCAGGATCTGCGGGAGAAGAAAATGGTAATTTGTAGCACGATTATTTCTTCACCTATTATAAGTTATTAATTGCCAATAGAAATAGTTGTTTCGTCAATTTTTATGACAAACTATTTTTTTTGTATCAACTCTTTCGGAAGATGATATGAGAAGATAAATGAAATAAAATTTAACAGCACATCTGGCAACTCGAGGGACGAGTTGAGAAAGAGTTTCTCGCACGAAGTAGGCACTTCTCGCACTAATGAAATAAAGTTGGCACTTCTCGCACTCGTGAAATAAAGCAGGCACTTCTCGCACTAATGAAATAAAGTTGGCACTTCTCGCACTCGTGAAATAAAGCAGGCACTTCTCGCACTCGTGAAATAAAGTTGGCACTTCTCGCACTCGTGAAATAAAGTTGGCACTTCTCGCACTCGTGAAATAAAGCAGGCACTGCTTGCACCGCGTAGCATAATAGTACATTACGATCCTAGTGCGATAAAACTTTTTCTGACGAGTGTGAGAAACTCTTTACATCTTTATTTCACGAGGCCGAGAAGTGCCTACTTCTCGCACGCTAACAGAAGCGAACTCGTGCGAGAAACTCTTCACAACTTTTTTGCTCAGTGCGAGAAGTAGGCACTTCTCGTACTGCCTGGCAGAAATTTCTTTTGAGCAATATATGGGGCATTCCATATCAGTTCAGCCATAAAAAAAATTACAAAAAAAAAAGGAAAAAAATTCTTTTGATCTGATACACAATATATTTATATATCTGTACAATTTTATCTCCAGCATTGTTTTAAATCTGACATCTTTTTGAAAATCAGGATCACAATCTTCGAAGGCCGATTCAACAATTTCTCCAGCCCAGTTAAAGGTAATGAACAACAAGATATTCTGGAGTTTTTAGTGCAAAACCTGTACGATTGCAGACTGACGGAAAGATGCCACGAGGCAATCATAACGAGAAGCCTTCGGTAACGCTGAAGGTCCCAGATTTTTTGACGGACAGGCGAGTCTCCCAGGCGGAGATGCAGAGACGACACACCTGGTTACAGAGAACAAGACTGAGTGTCGCAGCGGCGAGAAATCGATTTCGCGTTACTCACGAAGCTCGATTTCCAGACACTTACAATGGACTTTACTGCGCGCGTTTCGCTCCCAAAGGCGAAATCGTTGCGACTTGCTTCGGCACTGGAGCAATTCAAGTTAGTTTTGCTTGAAAAAAAAAAAAAAAAAAAAGCTTCGTCACTTACGCTCGTTAGTTTTACATTTAAACAGGTCAGAAACGGGGAAACTGGAGTGCTCAGAACGACACTGAGAAGCAGCACCGAAACTTCATTTCCCGTCATGTGCTGCCGATTTAATCCCATTCGTGCCGATACATTTTACGCATCAAGCGCCTGTGGCAATATTTTTTTATGCACTATAGATACCAACGATTTTGGACGCTTTATCGAAGGTTATTGCAACAAAATATTTCTATACAAAATTACAAAATCTTTGATGGGGACAAAATTAAAAAAAAAAAGACTTGCATCCTCTATAATGCAATTATCAATTCTGAAACATTTTTTTTTTTTTTTTTAGATTTTCAGGTTTTCTTTTTCTCAAAATTAATTATAGAATGCACACAAAATTAACTCATTAATTTTTTTTTATTAAATATATATATATATTTGTTATTTAACACATTTTTTTCCAGCCCTTTTTATGCCATAATTTAAGAAATCTAAATTTTGGCCTAATTCTCATTTTGCTCTCTTCTAAAATAATTTATTTGCTTCCTGGCAAAATGTGGTCCCTCTTTAGAACCTAAGAACGAGATAAATTCGATAGACGTCAGTCCAGCCGGTGAGTACATTGTTTCTGGAGGCAAGGACGCTACTGTTAGACTATACGACGCTGAATTGGGAAAGGTAATTTAAAACTGCCACAAAAGCTTTGGTCCACAAGTTGTCAAACCCTGTGTGACTTACGCCCGCAAAAATTTCCTCGTCACTTTGCAGCTAATCGTGTCTTACAAGAAAAACGAGGGCGACTTACTGCCCGAAAAAGTTGGCAAGTTTCATAGGATGAGAATTTTCGCTTCAAAGTTCAATCCATCTCATCCAGAGCTTATTATTACCGGAGGCTGGGATGACACTGTTAGGGTAATTATATTGATCGAGTCAAACTGCGCTAAGAATATATTTTGCAAAATTAAAGCTTTGTAATTTAACGATTAAATGACGATTATTAATTTTCGAGCACAGTGATTTTAATTGGTATGAAATATTGGAAATGTTTCTGGTACCTATAATTCTTGAAATAATTCTGTATTGTCTGAGTTCTGTCCAATTATCCTCTTTCTGCTCATCAAGCTCAACTGCAGCTTTGCTAATTTTAGAGATTTTTTTAAATTCAGATTTGGGACATTCGGGTTGGCGATGGTTCCATTAGGGCGATCAAGGGTCCTCATATCTGTGGTGAAGCGATCGATGTAAGGGTAAGCGTAGAACATTTGATAAATCGGACCTGGAAATTTATTACCGGCATAAGGGAACCGAGTAAGCGAGAAATCTTTTTTTTTTTTTTTCAGAGAGTTATACTTTTTTGTTTCAATGGAGCGATAAATATGAAATTGATCTATTATGTCTACTAATTTGGATGAAATTCGACACTCAGAGATTTCTAGATCACCGCTTACGAATCGGAACAAAAAATTTGCAAAAATCAAAATGTCGGATCCAATATGGTGGACTGAAAAAGTTAAACTTTTTTTTTCACTAAATTTTCCAAAATTTGTGAAACAGCCTAATAAATAAACATATAATGAAAGTAAAGAAATTTCACTTCAACTGCGCGTAAAGATTATTATCAATTAAATAAAACAAAAAATACAACTCTCTGAAAATCATTTTCTTCTGACTAACTCGGCCCCCTTCACCGAAGAATCTCAGTTTTTCCTTTATTAACAGCATTTTCCGATTACAAAATTCACAGATGTAAATTTTCAAATTTTTAGAAATTTTCAGAAATTTTCAATTTCTTTTTTAAATTTCAAATTTTTAGAAATTTTCAATTTTTTTTTTAATTTCAAATTTTTAGAAATTTTCAATTTTTTTTTATATTTCAAATTTTTAGAAATTTACAATTTTTTTTTAAATTTCAATTTTTTAGAAATTTTCAAATTCTCTAATTTTTTAAAATTTTCAATTTTTTTTCAAATTTTCAAATTTTTTAAATTTTTCAATTTTTTTTAAATTTTCATTTTTTTTTTCAAATTTTCAAATTTTTTTAAATTTTCAATTTCTTTTAATTTTCTAATTTCCAATTTTTTTTAAATTTTCAAATTTTTTAAAATTAAAAATTTTTTGTTAAATTTTCACATTTCTTTAAATTCAAATTTTTTTTTTTAATTTTCAAATCTTTAAAAATTTCTCAAGTTTTTTTAAGTTCTTCAAATTAAATTTTTTTTAAATTTCTTAAATTTTTCAAATTTTTCAAATTTAAATGTTTTTAAATTTTCATGAATAATTTTTAAAAAATGATTTACAAAATCTTAACGATTGTCCACTCTGACCAAAATATACATAAATTCGTAAAACACAGAAATTACATTTTTTTTATCATCTAAATATTGAACTTGAAGAGTGAAAATAAATATGTCATAAGACAGAGAGTCTTTGCTGGTCGAAGCGACATGTACCGCGCGAGAAAAAAAAACATGAAGCCGCTACTGCGTTAAAATAACGTAGATCAGATGCACATCAAGAGTCCATCGGACCTAAGATACTCTCGGGTGTTTCTTAGAACGAAATTTATTAATAGTTGTTGATAGATATTCGTTGCGCTCATCGTTATTCGTGCTGCATTAGCGGAGAGTGCGCGCGAGCTCTCCTTCTCAAGCTTTTCCAATTGTTATACAACATGTCGGGTTTGTCGTATAAAAAACAGGATACTCAGATATTGACGGGCTCGTGGATCGTGAGAGGCAGCCTACAGATATGGGACATGACGAGCGGCAAACTCATTGAAACGATCATACCGGAGAACAGACCGACCACCCTGGACGGTGAATTTCTCTACGCTGTACAATACTTCGATGGTGATCCATACGGGGAAACTGTAGTCGCCGGTGGTTCAGGAACCGGAGCGGTGGAAATAATTAGTTTAAAGGAAAAGAGAGTACGAAAATTTTGGTCTTTTTTTTTTTTTTTCTATTACACAGAGGGGAGTCGATAAAGATGTTTTTTTATTATTTATTATTTATTATTTATTATTTATTATTTATTATTTATTATTTATTATTTATTATTTATTATTTATTATTTATTATTTATTATTTATTATTTATTATTTATTATTTATTATTTATTATTTATTATTTATTATTTATTATTTATTATTTATTATTTATTATTTATTATTTATTATTTATTATTTATTATTTATTATTTATTATTTATTATTATTTTTATTTTTGCTAAATAACACATGGAAATTTAATTTAAAAACTTAAAGACTGTATTGAATTTTAAGAATTCAGTATTGCAAGTTGAATTTTAGTAAAATTAGATAAATGAAATCAGAAATCTCCTAAATTTCGTCAGAATATGAATTTGAGTAAAATTCGATAAATGAAATCGGAAATCTCCGAAATTTCGTCAGGATATCACCTATTGAAATTTTCTGAATAATTTTTACAAATTTCTCATATTTTCATCGAGTCGCAAAAATTTGAAAGTTTTTTGGAAATTAATTGTTCGGGGAAATATATTCGATTTTCTCTTTTTTCCGATTAGACACAAATATGTACAATTTTTAGAAATATTACAAAATTTTAAATACTGCTGGCAGAGAAAATATGCAAAATTTTGAAAATTTGTGTACACTCGTAGAATCTGTAATTTTAGTTATTAATGTCCGAAAAAAATGCAAAAAATCGTGAATTTTTTTTTGTGAAAATCTGTGTTATTTTTCAAATAAAGTGGTTCAGTAAAATCTACAAAATTTTGTAAAATTCAACTAAAACTATGTTGTAATGTAATTAAAGGGCCGAATAATATTAACTTCTCATATTTCATTCGAAATTTCTCAGTTTTGGCCGAAATATTTCGAAATATTTCGCAAAAAAAAATAAAATTTGAAGTTTTTCTGAAAATTAATTGTTCGTAGAAATACATGCAATTTTCTCGTTTTTTTTCTTTTCTAAAATTTAGACAAAAATATATAAAATTTTTAGAAACATTACAAGATTAAAAATATTGCTGGGAGAGAAAATCTGCAAAATTCTGAAAATTCGAATACGTTCGTAGAATCATCAATTGTGATAATTAACGTCCCAAAAAAAATGCAAAAAAATCGTGAAATTTTTTTTTGCTAAAATCAGTGTTATTTTTCAAATAAAGTGGTCCAGTAAAATCTACAAATTTAAATAAAATTCAACTAAAGCTACATTGTAATTTAATTAACAGTCAAATAATATATAAAAAACATTTTTTTTGCTCGAAATTTGTCAAAATCTTCCTTAATTTCCTTAAGAATTAATTGTTCACCAGGTGATGGGTACCTTGAGCATGAACAAAGCAGTGGTAACCGTAGACAGTTGCAGGACATCAATAGTGTTCGGTGGAATGGAATCGATATTGAGAATCGCCGATTACAGCTAAAAAAAAATAAAAAAAAAAAAAAAAAATTAAATTGTACTGCAACATATTTACAAAACAACGAGCCACAAAACAAAACAAGTTATCCTATACCGAGTCATTAATCACTGTGTTAAGCACAAAGATTGTGTCAGCCAGAAACTCACGAGGCTCATCCGCACGTGACTTATCCATCCATCTCCTCGCCGTCCGTGTGGCCGTTTCGTGAGCTTCTGTCTGGTTACAAACACGCGACGTTGTGTTTCTTGTGCTCTCCTACGCTATGTGTCGTTCCTCAACAAAATTATCGATGAGCGGTTGACGACGACGACGACGAATATTGCCGCATCGATGATAATAGAGAACGATTTCGCAGCTTCCACCTCTATATTATATTTCTTGCATAGAGTCTTTAACTCTATGCAAGAAAAAAATAAAAAAAGATTTCTTTCATGTAAGGAATAGAAAACTATGTTCTGGTTTTTTTTAATAATTTTTTTATGATTCATTAAAATCCAACATTAAGCAAAAATGGTGCACCGTTATTTTTTAATATATATGAAAAAGAAAAAGGTTTCTTACATGTAGAAGCAGAAAACTTTAATTTTCTATCGTTTTTTTTAAGCTCTTATTCAAAAGCCTGTAACTTCGAATTTATATTAGAGACGTTTTTTTTTTTTTTTTTGAAATTTTTGTCATTGAGTGATTTAAATTAATGAGTGATTTAAATTTTTGTAATTGGAGTAATTTTAATGAATTTTAAAATTGTTTTATAAATATATTTTAGATAGAAATTTTATGTGAAAAAGATGATGAATTAAATTTTGTTTTCTTGAAGAAATATATTTTTCTTGTAAGGAAAACGTTTTTTACACGGATTATAAAACATCTAATAATCATAATCACGAGTAATTGATTAGAAAATATTTTTTATACGATTGTCGAACTATTCGATGTTTAATTTTGTATTAACTATTTTATTAGATTAAAGCAAAAGCAGATTTTTGTATTATATATATATATATATATATATATATTTTTTTTAAGATTTACAGGACATTTAGTTTACTTTAATTCGGTTACTTGTAAAATTCTTCCTGGGTGCATAAAAAATGAGCAACTCAATAAAAATATTTCGAAAAGATGTTGAACGTCTGCTCAAATTTTATTTAACTTTTAATATTTCGTCGCAAATTTTTAGCTGTCTAGCTGTATTATTTTTATAGAAATAAAAATAACGTTGATTGTTATTGAATTTGGGATGAATCGATAAATAGTTTCGGTTTTTATAGACCTTTTATAAAAGACTGTAATTTCAGATATGTTTAAAAAAAAAATAAATAAAATAAAATGAACATTTTTCTTTAATAAAGATTTACAGGAGATTTTGTCTACTTTAATTCGGTTGCTTGTCAAATTCTTCCTGGATGCATAAAAAAACGAGCAACTCAGTAAAAAAAAAAAGAAAAAAATTTAAAAAAATCTAAACGTCTGTTCGAATTATATTCAACTTTAAATATTTTGTAAAAAGTCTGCGCTCTAGTTGCCGCAAATATTTAACTGTCGAGGCAAAATAATTTTTTAGAAATAAAAATAAGTCGGGATTCTTATTGATTTTGGGACGAATCAATAAATAGCTTCGGTTTTTATAGTGATTTAGAATCTTTAAAAAAATGTACCTTTCCTTCTACCTGCAGCAGCTTTCATAACCAGGAGATTTTCATTCCTAATGACCAACAAATCTCCCGACAGTTTCACAATTTTTTTTACCCACAAAACGACCAATTATTCGACTCAGTGGTCTGTCCAAATGAAAAATTCAAACAGCTTTATCGTTCGTTACTGTAATTTTTAAAATTCCAAAAAAAAATCCATATTTCAGTCCTCGTTTTTTGCACCAATCCCCCAATTTGTTAATTAATCAAGCTTCCTTTTTTCCACTCGATAGTATTTTGTTCAAATTTTTGTAAAATTATTTTCACATAAAATCATGAAATTTTCATGATTTTTTTTTCAGGTCACTCTGAACCCTTAAGCAGCTTCTGCATGAGCAGAAAGGGTCAAATGGGTGGAGTTGCTGACTGACGTATGTTTAACGACACTGATGGGGTCTCTCTGATGATGGTTTTTTCGGGGTGGTGGAAAAGCTTCTGGCGCTCTCTCGGTAGAGGTATATAGAAGAGAAGAGGTATAACGCTAAGTCGAATGTCGAGTGATGCCAAAGTTAAATATAAATGTGGCGGCAAGAGCGGGTCTTCTCTCTCTCGAAAGGGGCGCGTAGCGACGCCAATCCTGGACGGCAATGATCCAGTCTGTTCGTGCTCTTCGGCGTGGACCGGCATATCGTTAAGAAAAACGAACGATCTCGCTCGACAATATACGTATCCGTCTATCTCGCGACTTCCCTTTTATTATCACTTCCCGAAAAATTATTTGCCCGTCGTCGAACGCGGCTCGAGCTCCGAATTTTTCCTACCATTTTCCAACAGCAATTATCATTTTTTATAATAATTTTGTTTTTTTATTATTAAACCTATATCGAACGTACGCGAGATAATTTTCATTTTTTCGATCGATTATTTACGCAATTTTTTGCTTTTTTTTCGAACGGCAGTTTGTCACTACGTTCGCGGTTCGTGTGCACGGAGGTTCCAAAGGTGAGCTGTGATTATTCGATAAAGAAAAAAAGAAAAAAAAAAAGAGACGGAAAAAAAGACTTTGTGGATTTACGCGAGGAAGCACAGAGGTATTGTCGAAAAGCTACAGATTGTAAACCATCTAATTATAATCATGATTTAATGGCTATGAAGTGTTTTGTAAAAATTGCAGAAGAAATATCGATCGTTAAATCCATTAGGCTCGTTTCATTTTGTATCAGTTTGATCGATTCAGGAGGAATTTTTTTTTGAATTTTTTCTGCTCTTAATCAGCGATTTAAATTTTTTTTGAAATTTTTTTTCTGCTCTTAATCAGTGATTTAAATTTTTGTAATTGGAGTAATTTTAATGAATTTTAAAGTTGTTTTATAAATTCATTTTAGATACAAATTTAATGTGAAAAACTTGATGAATTAAATTTTGTTTTCTTGAAGGAAGATATTTTTCTTGAAAGGAAAACGTTTTTTTTAACACGGATTATAAAATATCTAATAATAATAATCACGGGTAATTGATTACAAAATATTTTTTGTACGATTGTCGAGCTATTCGATATTTAATTTTGTATTAAATGTTTTAATAGATCCAAGAAAAAAAAATAGATTCTTTGACAAAATTGATCCATGATTTTTTAAAAAATTTTAATTGGACTAATTTTTATCCATTAAATAGACACATTGTTCGAGAAAATGTTTTCTCTAGTTAATATCAGCTACCAGTTTCACAAATTAATTTTAATTACAATTTTTATCAGAAAAATTAATGACTTAAATCCTCGTTTTCTTCACGAAATATATATTTCTTAAGAGGAAAATTTTTCTGCGCGCTACGGATACGGAACCATCTAATTATAATAATGAGTATTGACTATAAAATCTTTTATTCACGAGTATCGTGTATTGCGATTTTTAATTTTGTTTTAAATATTTTAATAGATTCAAGAAATATTGAATTTAAAAAAAAATATATCCATTCTTAACCAGTGATTTAAAAAAAATGTAATTCGAGTCATTTATATCAATTTAATAGATACATTATTAAAGAAAAAATATATTTTTCTAGGCAGTATCAGCTACCAGTTTCATAATAGTACATTACGACACTAGTGCAATAATACTTTTTCTGACGTGTGAGTTGCAATCACAAGAGTTAAAAAAAAACATTGTTCTCACGAGTATCGTACAAAATTTTACTTCACAAGGTGCGAAAGAGGGATTTTACGTACGCGACGAAGCGTGCGTAAAACAGCACTTTACGCACCGAGTGAAATAATAGTACATTACGATACAAGTGCGATTAAACCTTTTCTTTTCTTTTGCTTTCACATGAGATTAGAAAAAGTTTCTCGCACGAGTTTCGTATACAACTCAATGCCACGCGGTGCGAGAAGTGCCTACTTCTCGCACTAGTGCGATAAAGTCGTATACAAAACTTGTGCGAGAAACTTTTTCTCAACTCGTGTGATTGCAGCACTCTTGAAGAAAAGTTTTAATCGCACTCGTATCATAATATACTATTATCGCACCAGTGCGAGAAGTGCCCACTTCTCGCACTGTGTGGCATAATAGTATATTACGACACGAGTGCGATTAAATTTTTTCTCAACTCGTGTGATTGCAACACTGGTCTTCGACTCGTGCTGCAAACTCACAACACTTGAAGAAAAAATTTAATCGCACTCGTATCGTAATAAACTATTATCGCACTAGTGCGAGAAGTGCCTACTTCTCGCACCGCGTGGCATAAATTCATTTTGAATACAAATTTGATCAGAATAAAATGAATGAAACAAATCAATCAAACATTGTTTTCTTCACGAAAAATTTTTCTTTTTTCAGAGAAAAATGTTCTTCTATCAAATCAACTATTGTACCTTATGACATGACTAATAAGAGTCGTTAACGCTGTCGCTTTAACGACGCGTTTTACGAATCTTTTAACGCCGGAGAGTTTCGGTATACGGCGTGAGCAAATTCACGAGGGTAAAAGTTACACACCCGAGGGTTCTGGATTGAGCGAGCCAGGCAGTTTAACGACCTCTTGGGCTTTTCTCGCACTCGTATATACATTTTCCTATATACGTTGCTATAGATTGTACCTCGGCTCGCCAAACCCAAAATGGAGCTTAACCCGGAGTGAGAGAGAGAGTGAGAGTGAGGAGAACAGGAACGAGTAATTGTTCGCTTCTCTCAACCGAATTTGGCACAACGACAAAGCCCCGCGGAAAATTGCCTCAGTATCTACATCCAGTGTTTAAAGCCACATCCTTTCTATAGCTTCTTGAGTCATTTACGTAGATTGTCGCTTGTGCGTTTATCGCCTGAAAATTTTTGTACAGGCTTTAATCGCACTGCGCAATTTCCTCGATAGATTCGCGACGTTATTGTGAAGGGGATCCAATAATAATGGCGACATTCGTGTCTATCTCTCACTAAAAACTATTTCTGATCGTCAATTCGGTAAGATTTTATTTTCGGATTGGTCGACGTGTCCGCGATATCCGGAATCTTCGCTTCTGTCGCTTATTCATCGCAATCCATGCCAGGAAAAACCTGCGAAAAATAAAGAATTGGGATTAGGAGGAAAAGAAATGTTTGCAAAGCTGGAACTTTGCACATTGATTCATCATTAAAAATCATTTTTTTTCGCACTTTTTTCTCATTAAAAGAAATTTAAAATCATTTTATTACTTGAATGCTGCGAATATAAATTAATACTTGGCTCGTGTTAGAAAAAAAAGTAGCAATCTGCGAAAAATAAAAAAGAATTGGATTTAAAAACTGGAAGAAAAGGATGCAAATTAGAGCTCTGCATGTTGCTTCCTCATTATTTTTAGATTTTTACAAAACTATGCGAGAGTATATATTTATCTGTCTTTATTTTTTCAGAGGGGAAGCTTTGTGAGAATTAAAAAATAATGAGAAAGGAATGTTCAAAATTCTACTTTGCATCCTTGTTTGAAGTATATACTTAAAAACCATATTATTTTTATCTACTCTTACTTTTACTTTCCACGGTATTTAATAAATAAAACGTTCACTGTTTCTTATATCTTAAAAAATAAAATACAATTGTGAATACGAAGATGTTTTGTAAAATTCAGAAGACGATTAAAACAAAAAAAAATCAAATTGCTATAAAATCCAAACGTCTTTTGAATTTTATTTTTTTGTCTGCAGAAAATTTAAGTTGATTTGGTGGAAGTTGAGGTGAATTGGAGCAAAACGTGAATTATTCGAAAAAATATAAAATTTCATAAAAACCAAAAACTCTTTAGACCATTTATCTCGAAAGATTCAAAATTTTTAATAAAAACCGAAAATGGTTTAGACCATTTAGAGTGTCCTGACATGAAAATCTCGAAAAATTAAAAATTCCGTAAAAACCGAAAATGATTTAGACCATTTAGAGTGTCCTGACATGAAAATCTCAAAAAATTTAAAATTCCATAAAAACTGAAAATTATTTAGACCATTTAGAGTGTCCTGATATGAAAAATCTCGAAAATTTCAAATTCCATGAAAATCAAAAATGATTTAGACCATTTAGAGTGTCCTGGCATGAATATCCCGAAAAATTATAAATTCCATAAAAACCAAAAATGATTTAGACCATTTAGAGTGTTCTGACAATAAAATCTCGAAAAATGAAAAATTCCATGAAAACCGAAAATGATTTAGACCATTTAGAGTGTCCTGACATAAAAATCTCGAAAAATTTTAAATTCCATGAAAACCAAAAATGATTTAGACCATTTAGAGTGTCCTGACATAAAAAAATCTCGAAAAATTTTAAATTCCATGAAAACCAAAAATGATTTAGACCATTTAGAGTGTCCTGATATGAAAAATCTCGAAAAACTTTAAATTCCATGAAAACCGAAAATGATTTAGACCATTTAGAGTGTCCCGACATAAAAAAATCTCGAAAAAGCTATTTTACCAAAACAAAGCTTCCCCCTACATGGACGCAAAATTTGTTATGGGGTTTCGAATGAGAGTTTGCGGTCATTGCGGAAGTAACGAACGGCGAGTAAAATGTGCTTGGGAGAGGAGGTCAGGGAAATTCTCGAGATTCGGAAGAACAGTCGACAAGGGCAATTGCTAAATGAAACTGACAACGATATTTGTGTCAGTTTCCGAAATATCCGTTTGGCTAGCGTGTAAACGAGTCATGGTAAATATGTCGAACGGTGGTGGTGGCGGTGGCGACGGCGGTCGACGTGCTCGAACGTCCCGCGTGTGGAAGAAGCGCCGTCGACCGGTTCGTAAAAATAGAAATAATGCTATATTTAGGCGGCCTACACTCGGTATCCGGCCAAAAAGCTTTACGATTTCGGACGAGCGGCCGAATCGTCTGAGAATGAGCTGTCGAACGTGTACCGATTATCACGGAATAATATATATGTATATCGGAGACGAAAAAAGGCTCCAAAGTATAATAGAACCTTGCACATAGCTTCCTCATTATTTTTGCTTACCCGTAGAGGAAGTTTTTTTTTTGTGAAAACATTTTTTTTCGAGATTTTTATCTCAGGATACTCAAAACGCTCTGAAACGTCGAGAAATAGTATATTGTGCACCAAGGGCGGAAAGTTGAACATTCCTGGCGACCTTCGAGGGTCCCTTTTTTTCAGACACCTCCACAAAGAGTTCGTACTCTGTTCCGTGATGAGAGGGGAGAAAGTCAGTGCTTTCCTCCCGTGGGAGCTTTTTCCTCCCTAGGGAGGAAAGTACTCACTTTCGCCCCTCTCACCGGGGAGCAAAGTACGAACTTTACGTGCAGGTGTGTGAAAAAGTGATTTGTACGAAATGTGTGTATGTATGTTTGTGTGTGTGTGTGTGTGTGTGTGTGTGTATGCACGTTAGCAGTCGCAATTTTTTAGATATCTTCTTCAAATTTGGTACATAGGTGGACTATCATATGACAACGTTTTGGGATTGTATTTGGCGCAAATCGGTTGAGAGTTTCAAAATTTAACAGCATTTTGAAATTTTTGAAAAAAGTCTTTTTACGCTATAAGTTTTGTAAATTACGAGATATCAAGTTGAAATTTTGTAAAAAAAAATGGACTAACGTTAAACCATCATCAGTGCTAAACTTGGCGACAATCGACAGAGTGGTTTCAATTTTATTCCAATTTGAAATATTTCGAAAAATGTCTTCAAACATTCCAACTCTTGTAAATTCTGAGCTATACGGCTTATACCATTTTTATGACATTATAGATTTATATTAATTTCATCACAGTATTCGAGTAGTGACTTATGTGTTAAATTTCAGTTTCATAAATAGAGCCATTCTCGAGTTAAAAAATTGGAAGAAATGCAACATTTTTTTTTTTTTTCATAATTTTGAAACCGCGTTGTCAGTTCTGTCAAAATTCAATATCAGCCAATATTATTTTGCTTTCAATTTCCAAAGCTTGAAATTTTCTCAATATTAACGTGTTCGCGTCCTTTTGCATAAGCGTGCAGGCAACACATTTTCGATTTTTTTTTTCGCGCAAACAAAATTTTGTTTTAAAACTTATAACAAATTTTAACCACACTAGAGTACATTTATTTCTGGACTGCTTTTATTTTTTCTACGTACTGAACAATTCTGAGTAACTTGACATGAAAATCTAAAAAAAAAAAAGAAAATCATAAAAATAAAGTTCCTTCTATGAGGAAGCAAAAAAAAAATACATAAACGTTGCTTTAACGATTTTTTTAGGCTTAGAGAATCGAGAAAAAGTGCTCGTAAAAGCTATAAATGCGGACGAAATTATTGGCCTTTGCTTAAACAAAGTTTAGATTTTCATTTTTTTTTTTTTTTTTTTTTTTTTCTTACCAGAAGATCACCGGCAGTAGGGACGAAATTTTAAGACCGATTCTCCAGTAAGGTGCGTTTATTTACGGAGTGACGGGGCGCAAGCTCGTTCGCTCGACGCTCCGAGTATTACAAGTAGCCCAAGAGCGAAAGAGCCTAAAAGCTCCTATTTATAGTTGCTATGCGGGGCGCACGCGGCTTCTTGATAAAAGTCATTGCTGTGACAGCTGCCCCCCCCTCCCCCTTCTATTACGTATATCTAGCACCTACGCATCACGCGTGTTATTTGGACATATTTTTTTTTTTTTTTTTTTTTTTTTATGAGAGCATCCCTTAATTTTTCATGCTCTATGTTGAGTTATTGAGAATTTTCTCGTGACAACGAAAAGCTCTGTAACATTTTGGAATGACAGAAAGCTTCGACAGGTTGAAAAATGGTAACCGGAAGTCTCGTGTCACTTTTCATTCTGGAGTATAAACAAATTTTACTCGGTCACTGGAGTGAAAAAATAGATGAAATAAAAGATTTTCTGTTCAGTAGGATTCAAGCATTTGTCTCTGTTTATTTGACGATAATTTGAATTGACGAAAAGAAAAATATTGCAGGAAATATTGATTTCACAGCGTGGAATTTTATTTTTTTTATTAAGTTTTTTGTTGTTGAGGATTATGAATTATTTAATGCAATATATTTTATATTTTTTATGACATGAAATTATAACACGAGGCAACTTAATTCTCTGTCATTTTTTTTTTTCGATGAGAATGTTGTGTTGCACGATGACACATTTTTTTATAAGTTCTCAATACACTGACAAATACTTTGCAAAATCGACAGCAAAATTAAAGGAGTTCCATTGGATAAAAAAAAATGCCATTTTAATATTTTTAATGAAAAAAGTTTTTTTGATGAACAATATAACGTATATTTATATTGTGTTTAATAATTCTTGGAAAAACAACTTTTTTTTGATTTTACATTTTTTTTTTGCCCGACCTCAAACTTCCACGATATACAGGTTTGGTATCCGGGAAAAAAGTATCCGGAAAAATGCTACCTGGAAAAAAGTCCCAGAGAAAAAAAAGACCTCGGAAAAAAGTTCTCCGGAAAAAAGAACCTGAGGAACCGAACATTTTTCCGGGGGACTTTCTTTCCAAGGTCTTTTTTTTCCAAAAAAATTTCTTTCCGACGTCTTTTTTATCCCTGATACTTTTTTCCCTGTTTTTCCCTTTTTTAATAATTAAAAAAAAAAAACCATTTACAAAACGACTGAATTAAAAAATCTGAAAAAATTCACAGAGGCTACCATTAAGTAGTACTACTACGTGGCCAATTATGGAACAGATCCTATAAAAAAAAAAGCTGGAGAACCCCTCATATGCTATTGAAATGCCCAGGCACAACAATCTCCTCTAAAGAATTTGTAGCTTTTCGGAATTAAATGACTCATGAACTCGCAAATCCACAACGACTTTTTAAACCTAATTTTGCTTCTTCTATATTAACCAATTTTCATTTTATTTCAAAATTTTCACTCCTCCAAAATGTACACTGAAGCTCTCAACAGAGACTCGCTCCTATAATATAGAATGCAAAAAAAAAAAATTGTCTTCCCCCAGTGAATAAAATATTTTTTAAAAATTGAAAATTGAAGTATTTCTGCTTTTGTATGAATTCCAGCGATGCTATCGAGTGACCGTGAGAAGGATTGCCGCGGATCAAAGTAGATATAATGTCGCAACATCCGTCGAGACCACCCGGGGGAGGAGGATGGCCCTCTCGACCAAATGCCCCGAGTCCCTTTCGTCCTGCCTCGCCCTACAGTCCTTGCCAATCGCCGCATCCCCAACTTAACCAGCAGCAGCAGCATCCCCGTTCGCGTGGACCACCGACTCCCGTCTATCATCATCATGGTGCATCCCATCCTATGTCCCCTCTGAGTTATCCACCGGGTATGATGCACCCGATGAGTCCTGTGCCCATTGGTGTGCCTATCTCTCCCGGGATGTCGCCGGTTTTCGGTTGTCCACCACCTGGATACATTCAGTGTCCACGACCGAGATGGCCGTCGCCGGTTTCCCCTGGAAATCAAGCGCCCAGGCCATACATACCGGTTCATCATCCTCAGGTAAAAGTCCAAATTACAATAGAGTTAAAGGGTGACTTATAGGGAAGAATGTTCGATCAATCAAAAACCGATTTTTTTGTGCTTTGAATCGGTGTTTTCAATCGATTTTTTTGTGCTTTGAATCGGTGTTTTCAGTCGATTTTTTTGTGCTTTGAATCGGTGTTTTCAGTCGATTTTTTGTGCTTTGAATCGGTGTTTTCAGTCGATTTTTTTGTGCTTTGAATCGGTGTTTTCAATCGATTTTTTTGTGCTTTGAATCGGTGTTTTCAGTCGATTTTTTGTGCTTTGAATCGGTGTTTTCAGTCGATTTTTTAAAACGATTTTCCTTCTTTTTTTTCTGAACGATCGAAAGTTAGATGATTTAAAGAAGAGATCAAATTTAAGGAAACTGAAATCAGACAAATGAATTTTTATTGGAGAAAAATATGAAGAAACTCTGAACTTATAAGATTCAACATTGTGGTCGACGAAAAAAGAAAAAATGTCTCTGCAGGCTTGCGAAATATGTATTGAATTCTGAAATAGAATATCCTTTATTTTTAAAGCTAAAAGTTGGCTAAAACTCCAAATTACAATATAGTTAAAGGGTGACTTATAGGGATGATTGTTCGATCAATCAAAAATCGATTTTTTTGAGCTTTGAATCGGTGTTTTCAGTCGATTTTTTAAAACGATTTTCCTTCCTTTTTTTCTGAACGATCGAAAGTTAGATGATTTAAAGAAGAGATCAAATTTAAGGAAACTGAAATCAGACAAATCAATTTTTATTTGAGAAAAATATGAAGAAACTCTGAACTTATAAGATTCAACATTGTGCTCGACGAAAAAAGAAAAAATGTCTCTGCATGCTTACGAAATATGTATCGAATTCTGAAATAGAATATACTTTATTTTTAAAGCTAAAGGTTGGCTTCGTTTGATGTTTGGAATTAGCGAATAATTCTCGTGACTACTTTTTAATAAAAGAGTAATTTAATTAAATAAGCATTAGTGTATATATAAGTAGGCGATTATTATGTAAATACTCGATGCCATTGAAAATGCCACAATTATGTGATAAAAGCTCTTTTATATAAATTATGCAAAGTGTCATTACAGTCTCATGATGCCTAACGTATGAATTTAATAAAATAAAATTCCTATTCCATTTGATACAGAAATATCGTAATACCAGGTAATACAGAAAATTAGCTGTGAATTTTATTTTAAAAATCTTCCGGATTTCATAATCAGCGGAAAGTTCTCAAAGAGATATTTATATTACGTTAGAGAAATAAAAAAATAATTATTTGAATCGGCAAAAGAATGAAAACTCAAAATCGTCAGACAAAATGAATCCCCTCAATTTGTTTTTTTTTTTGGGCAAAACGACGATTCTTAAGTTGACTAAAAATAATAAAAATTGATTTGTATAAGAGGGGGCATTGGACGGTAATTTACACAGCATGAAAGCCTCTTTAATTTCCTTAATATTTTTTTTACTGTTGTTATCACTGAAAAGAACACCTGTGATTTTTATTACATTTTTGTCTTGAATGGTTGTTGATAAAAAAAAAAAAATTAAATCAGCAATAAAAAAAATGCCAACTTCAATAAAAAATATGATTTCGGGATTAAATAAAATGAACTATTTTAACGAGATTCGTTAAACAAAAATGTTATTATTTTTTAAATAATAATTTACTGTTTTTTTTTTTATATTCCATTTTTACATTAAATTGCGTGAGATGACGAAGAAATTGGCAGTATTTTTTAAACTGAAGTCAGCATTTTTTAATCGTGCATTAATTAATTAAAAAAAAAATAAATCAAGAACGACTCAAGATAAAAATCTAATAAAAATTATAGGCGTTCTATTCAGTGACAATAAAATACAAAAATACTAGAGAATATAATGATTTTTATTAAATCAGATTTTTTTATGATCCGTCGTTGATTTATTTTTTAACACTACATTTTTTCAGTCTAAATTTTACGAAAGTTAGAGCGAGCAGCTCCTTTTTTTTCAAAAAATTCAAAACGGCATAAAATCGAAATTTTCGCAACAGATTTTGCTGCTACACTTGTGTGCCAAATTTGCACACACATACAGACATTTTTTTCCAGATCATATCATTTCCTGACATAAAAATCTCGAATTTTTTTTTTTTCTTTTTTCATGAAAACAAAGCTTCCTCTACGAGGAAGCAAAAAAATTGCAACCTCCTGATAATTGTTGAAAATTTGCGATTGCCAGAGTCCGATGGAAAGTGGTGGAGGTTCGCCGGTACCTTGCGGTCCACCGGAGTATCTGATAGCTCCGTACAGATCCGGCGATTACGAATACGTCGGAGTGCCTCTGGACCCATCGCGGGCTGACGACGAGGAAAGCGGACCCAGTACAGCCGAGATCATTGCCAGTCAAAGTCAAGACTACGTCGACGAAAAACTGGCCGAGTATCAAGCTACCATCCAGCTATTACAAGGTCAGTGAAAAAATACAACTATCGCGCGGCGTTGATTCTGAATAATGCGTTGGTCTCGCGAATTATCAATGGACAGCTAACTATATATATATATATATATGCAAAGATTCCTCGGTGTATTAGAAAATGTCCTTCGCCCACGCAAATTTGCTATAGTTGATGCGATACGAAAATTTGAATTTTCGACACTCTGGGAAAATCGTGGCAAGGAATAATCTTGGCTCGAGGGAATCTCAATGAACGTGGAGCAATGGTGCGATGCTTTTTGCTGTATACCTTTGCCAAGTCCACGGAGGAGTCGCAATACTGCGACAACCGATGATTTAACAGGCCTGAGGCCATCGAGATTGGATCTGTGGTCGGTGTAGTTGTTATATTGTAATGTAACTCAATCTCACTATTTCTCGTAATTAGCTGTTATACTTGAAAGTACTTCCTGTAATTCTGATCAGTTTTTTTTTTATATAAAATACAGGAATTACATTTTTTTAAATTATTTCTGTGTTGATAAATCGCGTAGGAAAAATACGATATTGAAAATGTGTATTTTCGATTAAATCTCGATTGCTGTTTTAGTCTTGCATTTAAAATGATGAACTTTGGTATTTTTTAAATCTAAAAAATACTGGAAAGCACTGCCTGTAATTCTATACCGACTTTTTTTTTTAATTACAGGAATTACATTTTTTTTAAAATTATTTATGTCTTGCTAAATCGTGCAGGAAGAACATAAAATGGGACATGTATATTTTCGATTGCTATTTTAGCCCTGCATTGAATATTATAAATTTCATTTTTTTTTTAAAAGTAGAATTATGAAAATTCATTTTTTTTTTGTTCAATACAATTTGTTTTACTTTAAGTTTCACAGAATTTGCAGGAATGTGTCTAGAGTCCATTTTTAAAAATCGGGAAAATCGAACTCGAGTACCGAAGCGTCGAAAAAATGGTTTTTGTCTCGAAAGCGCATCGTTTTTTTTTTTTTTTTGGCAATTTTTATTTATTAAAAAAAAAGTGGCCGATTTGGTGGAGAACGCCTCGTATATACGATCAGCGTGCCACCACCATCATCTCCTTGATCACACGCCGGAGTAAATACAGAAAAGAATAGAAGACAGCGTAGACTCGTTCGCGACTACTGTGTACGCGAGTGAGGAGCGCAGTATTATAAATAGAAATGACGGGCACCTGCCTCAGCCATTCACATTCGTATTCGCAATTCGCCGGCTTCTTCATCTCAGAATCGTTCGCTGCGCTTTTCTATACACTTTTACATCCGACAGTGGAATAAAGTGGGGATCAGGGCACCGAACTAGGCTGTTAAGGTGAATTGAAAAAATTTGATGAATCCAAACGCAATTTTAGCCACAATTAACTTCGTGATGATTTAAAGTTTTGGATGGTATTGTTAAATCGTATTTGTTACAAAAAGTACTTTTATGATACGCGGTGCGAGAAGTCGCACTTCTCGCACGCTAAGTGAAGTACCTACTTCTCGCACGCTAAGTGAAGTGCATACTTCTCGCACGCTTCGCCTCACTTAGCGTGCGAGAAGTCGCACTTCTTGCACGCTAAGTGAAGTGTCTACTTCTCGCACGCTAAGTGAAGTGCCTACTTCTCGCACGCTAAGTGAAGTGCCTACTTCTCGCACGCTAAGTGAAGTGCCTACTTCTCGCACGCTAAGTGAAGTTCCTACTTCTCGCACGCTAAGTGAAGTGCCTACTTCTCGCACGCTAAGTGAAGTGTCTACTTCTCGCACGCCTCGCCTGACTTAGCGTGCGAGAAGTCGCACTTCTTGCACGCTAAGCGAAGTGCCTACTTCTCGCACGCCTCGCCTCACTTAGCGTGCGAGAAGTCGCACTTCTTGCACCCTAAGTGAAGTGCCTACTTCTCGCACGCTAAGTGAAGTGCGTACTTCTCGCACGCTAAGTGAAGTTCCTACTTCTCGCACGCTAAGTGAAGTTCCTACTTCTCGCACGCTAAGGGAAGTGCCTACTTCTCGCACGCTTCGCCTCACTCAGCGTGCGAGAAGTCGGACTTCTTGCACCGCGTGGCATAAAGTTGTATACGAAGCTCGTGCGAGAAATTTTCTTCTCAACTCGTGTGATTGCAAAACTCAAACTCGTGAAGAAAAAGTTGAATCGCACAAAAGTATCGCAATCTACTACAAGATGGTAATTGCTAAAAAAAAATACTTTTAAATGGTACTTGCTACAAAAAGAAGTTGTAAGAGAAACAGGGTCAAGATCGCCATTGACCATTGCGATCTCCTTGTAAATAAACCGTGTCCCAAAGTCATTTGATCTACTAGCTCAAGATACCCGTTCCATTGTATGTTTATCCGTGTTGAGAAAGCAAAACGAAGTTGGGCGTGGGTGTATTGGGCGCGTTCCGTCTGCGCTTACGACCTCGAATACGGTGCGCGAATAATTTGCCCGGCTACGCCAACGTCTCTGAACATTACGACCCGCAAATGCAATCTCACAGTGTAATATATATTCCGCCCGATAAGACGAAAGCAGCCGTGTGGGTGCGATCGGAAATAACATTGTCAACTATCCGCAAACAAATTCGTAACAGTCACCCCAAGTCGAAACTTTACACTTACTGTAATACAAATTAATTTCCATTATACTGTAATTCACATTTTTATAGATATTTTATATTTTTCCTTCGAATTTTTAATCATTTATATTTTATTTGTTCATTTAATTGAATTTTAATTCATTCTGAGTTTCATTATTTAATGTACAAAAATTCGAAACGATTTGATGCAATTCTTCCAAGATTAGAGAAAGAACGAACAATGGAGAATTTTTTTTTGTTTAATGTAGCATTGACAATTTAATTGAATTTTACTTCATTCTGAGTTTCATTATTTAATGTACAAAAATTCGAAACGATTTGATGCTCTTCTTCCAAGATTTGAGAAAGAACGAACAATGGAGAAATTTATTTTTTTTTGTTTAATGTAGCATTGACAATTTAATTGAATTTTACTTCATTCTGAGTTTCATTATTTAATGTACAAAAATTCGAAACGATTTGATGCAATTCTTTCAAGATTAGAGAAAGAACAAACAATGGAGAAATTTATTTTTTGTTTAATGTAGCATTGACAATTTAATTGAATTTTACTTCATTCTGAGTTTCATTATTTAATGTACAAAAATTCGAAACGATTTGATGCAATTCTTCCAAGATTAGAGAAAGAACAAACAATGGAGAAATTTATTTTTTTTTTGTTTAATGTAGCATTGACAATTTAATTGAATTTTACTTCATTCTGAGTTTCATTTTTTAATGCACAAAAATTCGAAACGATTTGATGCTCTTCTTCCAAGATTAGAGAAAGAACAAACAATGGAGAAATTTATTTTTTTTTGTTTAATGTAGCATTGACAATTTAATTGAATTTTACTTCATTCTGAGTTTCATTATTTAATGTACAAAAATTCGAATCGATTTGATGCAATTCTTCCAAGATTAGAGAAAGAACAAACAATGGAGAAATTTATTTTTTTTTGTTTAATGTAGCATTGACAATTTAATTGAATTTTACTTCATTCTGAGTTTCATTATTTAAAGTACAAAAATTCGAAACGATTTGATGCAATTCTTCCAAGATTAGAGAAAGAACAAACAATGGAGAAATTTATTTTTTTTGTTTAATGTAGCATTGACAATTTAATTGAATTTTACTTCATTCTGAGTTTTATTATTTAATGTACAAAAATTCGAAACGATTTGATGCAATTCTTCCAAGATTAGAGAAAGAACAAACAATGGAGAAATTTATTTTTTTGTTTAATGTAGCATTGACAATTTAATTGAATTTTACTTCATTCTGAGTTTCATTATTTAATGTAGAAAAATTCGAAACGATTTGATGCAATTCTTCCAAGATTAGAGAAAGAACAAACAATGGAGAAATTTATTTTTTTTTGTTTAATGTAGCATTGACAATTTAATTGAATTTTCCTTTATTCTGAGTTTCATTTTTTAATGCACAAAAATTCGAAACGATTTGATGCAATTCTTCCAAGATTACAGAAAGAACGAACAATGGAGAAATTTTTTTTTTGTTTAATGTAGCATTGAAAATTTAATTGAATTTTCCTTTATTCTGAGTTTCATTATTTAATGTACAAAAATTCTTCTTCCAAGATTTGAGAAAGAACAAACAATGGAGAAATTTATTTTTTTTGTTTAATGTAGCATTGACAATTTAATTGAATTTTCCTTTATTCTGAGTTTCATTATTTAATGTACAAAAATTCGAAACGATTTGATGCTCTTCTTCCAAGATTAGAGAAAGAACAAACAATGAAAATTTTTTTTTTTTTTTTTTTTTAATGTAGCATTGACAATTACTCCATTCGAGACCTTCATAATTTTATAAAACGATGCCACACTTTGCTTTGCTTCGCGAGTCTCCATAAAACCAGGAGGCCAAGGTGGGAGTCACTTGAATACTCGATGCTCGCCACGCATTTATACAATCTGAATTTACAGGCCTCGCTATAACGAGCGTTTCTCACGGGCTTTGATGGTACGTCATCCAAAGTATAGTACATATGTGTCGCCTACACTTACATTCAACCTATAACACTGAACCGTTGTACCTTCACTGCGCTGCGCTTTATAACGACGCGTTTCTCTCTCAGCTGCATCCGTACCGTCGTTTCCTACACAATACGAGCGAGCATTTCCCATCAGCTTTCAACGTCGCAGTTGATTGCTCGATTTACCGAGTCTTTTTCTCATTGGACTCCATTTGTGTGGAGTATCTTCATTTTTCTGCAAAACAATTTTTTTGATTAATCGACAAAACATGTGCTAAGAAAATAATTAAAAACGCTGCAAAGTTGAAATTTGCACACTTGCTCATTATTTTCGAATTTTTACAAAGCCTGTGAGGAAGTATGTTGATTAAATTTTGGCTGCCTCGCAGAGGAAGCTTTGTACAAGATAAAATATTATGAGGAAACTACTTTGCATTTTTTTTTTTTTTTTTTTTTTTTGCATTTTGGGGACCAATTCTTCTGCATTTTTTACGAGCTTTTCTTAAAAGTTTTGTTAAAAAATCAGTTCAATTATTTATTTATATTTTAAGGGAAATTGCAATAGATAAGATGTTTTCAAATGTCTCTTTGGTATAAATTTCATAAAAATTGATATTGAAGAATTTCGATTTTATGGCGTTTTTAATATTTTGAAAAATGTCTGTAAATGTCTAACTCGGACAAATTTCCAGCTATCGGGCTGAAACCTGGTATAAAATATTATCGAGGTGGTGCGAATTTTGATACTAAATTTGGGCGAAATCGATGAAGTACTTAAAATTTTATAGAAATTTGCATTTTCGTTTTTTTTTTTTTTTTGAAAATGCTGTAACTTGAGAACAGTTTTAGTAACCAATCCTAAATTTTGTATAAAACCTAAACAGTGTGTAAATGTTTGATACTAAATTTGGGCGAAATCGATAAAGTACTTAAAATTTTATAGAAATTTGCATTTTCGTTTTTTTTTTTTTTTGAAAATGCTGTAACTTGAGAACAGTTTTAGTAACCAATCCTAAATTTTGTATAAAACCTAAACAGTGTGTAAATGTTTGATACTAAATTTGGGCGAAATCGATAAAGTACTTAAAATTTTATAGAAATTTGCATTTTCGTTTTTTTTTTTTTTTTGAAAATGCTGTAACTTGAGAACAGTTTTAGTAACCAATCCTAAATTTTGTATAAAACCTAAACAGTGTGTAAATGTTTGATACTAAATTTGGGCGAAATCAATAAAGTACTTAAAATTTTATAGAAATTTGCATTTTCGTTTTTTTTTTTTTTTTGAAAATGCTGTAACTTGAGAACAGTTTTAGTAACCAATCCTAAATTTTGTATAAAACCTAAACAGTGTGTAAATGTTTGATACTGAATTTGAAAAATGACTGAAATTTCAAAATTAATAAAATAGTTACAATATTACAGAAACTCGCATTATCCAAATTTTTAAAAATGTTATAACTCGAGAACGTTTCAAGTAGCTCACCCAGAATTTTACATAATAATTTAATAGAACGTATCGTTGTTTGATATTGAATTTCGAGAGAATCAGACAAAGATCTAATATTTCAGAGATTATTTTTTTGAAAATTCAACACACGTTTTTCGAAATGACCTGATATTTTGATAGTTGAATCTTAACAACTCATAAAAACATTGATTATACAAAAATATATAATAAAATCATTTCCCAATATTCAATAATTTATTATTGATTACAATTGAATTTGATTATTATTATTTATATTATTATTATTGAAAACAACGGTGCAAAATTGGACATTACAAATTGCTAATTTATTTTCCACCTTCCACAAAACTTCCTCTATGAAGAAGCCAACATTTTCGATCACATTACCATGTAGAGGTGATTCTGTGTTTTTTTTAATTCACTTTATTATATAAATAAAAAATTTATAAATAAAAATTTATATAAAATAAGTGAATTTATCATTAAAAAAAAAAAAAAAAAAATCGTGAAAAGCTGTAATGTCAAAAATGAGTTTAAAATTCTGTCTCGAATAAACCTGCGTATAAAGTACGCTATGAATATGAAGTACACGTGTGTGCATACTCGGATATGCGACCTGGTTACGCCCAAGTGGCTTCGATGCATTCCCACAAAACCAGCTAGATTTTCGGAGCCCGGCCCCTCTCCGTATCGCATCACCCGAAATGTTGCACGCGCATTTATATACACTGGCGATGATCCGTGGGTGAATAAACTGTGCAACTTAATACGCACAAACTTTCGAGTACTGGGCACCACGCACCTATCCACTAGTCACATAAATTAGGGGAACGTTACGCAAGAGTGCCCGCTGGCGGTGTTTCTATGGCTGGTAGGCAGGTAGCTAGGCTGCCGGGCTCGTTACCTTCCTATATGCGTCTAAACTTATATACTGGGCTTTGTATCAAGGTTTTTCATTTTTATTATATCGATTCCTAAGGCTTACATCATTTTAATGAAAACTGGCCTTTTGGTATTCGGGTTATGATATAAATATTAATTTTTTAGACTCTTTTTCTGCGATCCGAAGGACAAAATTTCGACAATTTCTCAGTAAATTAAAAAAATAAAAAATTTATGTTAAAGATTCGAATTTATTTATAAATTAACATGTGGTTAAAAAAAAATGACGTTTATTTGATTTGTTTAAAGCGCTCGAATCTCCTTCAAGGAAATTAAAGATTTCGCTGTGAAAAATCAGGAAAATGGTAAAAAAAAAAGTACTAAAAAAATAATGAAAACTGGCCTTTTGGTATTCGGCTTACGATAATAAATATTAATTTTTCGGACCCTTTTTCTGCAATCTGAAGGACAGAATTTCCACAATTTTTGAAAAGCAGAGAATTTCCACAATTTTTTAGTAAATAAAAAAAAATAAAAAATTCATATTAGTTTCTAAAGATTCAAATTTATTTAGAAACTATCAGATGGTTCAAAAATTATTGATTACTAATCAATTTATTTGATTAGTTCAAAGCGCTCGAATTTCCTTAAAGATTTCGCTGCGAAAAATCAGAAAAATGGTAAAAAAAAAAACTAAAAAAATATCTTTATCGTCGAAAACAATAATTCAGCGAAAGGAATATATTTTAAAAAAACGATAATAAATCTACTACTCCAGATGAGAATAATTCAGATATATTATTTTCTCAATGAAAATTTCATTAAATTCAGATGTATATAATTTAATATTTTTTTATCACTCCAAATATTTTTTACGCACTAATGTAAGTTTTTGTAAATCAAGAGCCGAATAAAAAGTGTCTGAATAAAAGAAAAAAACTGTAATGCAACAAAAAAATATTTCACATAAACAATTATTATTTTATACGCATAAGAAAAAAAATGTAAACCTTATAAACGCTATGATTCTCAATATTTGATATCAAAGTGAATTTCTTAATTTTCTTAATTCACGAGAAACCCCAAAAACTTTTAATTCTGCTCTTAATTTTATAAAATAGATAAAAATCCACAAAAAAATCTACCAAAAAAAAATGAATTTTTAAAAAATACACGTTTTTTTTTTGGTCATCCGTTTTACAGTCGTGTTACAACGCAAAAATGAGACCCCGAATTTTATTACGCTTTGCCCCATTCCATGTGTGTGTCTCCTCGTGTCTCATGAATTGGAAGAACGGTTACGCAACCGCCCTGTCAGAGAGTAGTGTCGGTCGCGCGCACTATAGAAAGTGCTGGCAGTCGAATTTGTGGGTCAATACCTCCAGCCGGCGGCTGATACTCGACTGCTCGACAGTGTACGATGCAACGTGCAGGCAACGCGCACTGGTACACACGTTCGGATCCCCTCATCCAGTACGTGTGGTGCTGTCTGGCTATCTGCTTCTGGCCTCTGGTAGCCTTTACTTACTGGGATCCTAAAGGCTTCCCCACTGTTTAAGCGTTATGTTTAACACGTCTTTGTAAATATCGCCTTTGGCCAAACAGACACTTTTCTCGCTTCTGCCATCACGTTTTTTATTTTTTTTTTATTTTTTTTTTTTATATTCAATAGCACCGAAATATTTCGAAAATATTATACAATTTGCTGTAGACATTATTTTTCAAAAAGCTTAAATTTTTTTTAAACTCATTACGAGTGAACAAATTATTTTTTTTTAAATTTCAAAATTGATATGGAGTATTTTTTTTCGTGCTGTTCAGCTCCGAGGCAGATAAAAAAAAAAAAAAGTTGGTCACGATGTCGATTTGTTCTGAAACGCCCCATATATACAACAGAGAATATAAATACTGCGATGATAACCCGTTGAACGAGCAAATTGTGACTCTGATCAGATACGATCTCGCGCAGTCTGATAATCCAGCTTCATTCTAGATCATGGACGCGACTATCCTGCAGTGTTTTCATTTTCAGTTTTGTTTCTTTTTTTTTTTTTTTTTTTTTCTAATACTTCGAAGCAGTAGAATAATGGACGTTAATCTATCGATTTGAGGGGGGGAATTATCTGTTTGGCTTGCATCAATCAAGTTTAATTGACCTTCGGTTGACGAGGCTGCTTCAGCACAAAATTAGAACCAAAGACAGGCTTTTTCTTGGAAAGCAATGAGTTCATCGTCTCGAAATGAAGTCACGTTCTCCACGTTGCCGTCAAGTTTTAGTTTGCCCAGCGTTAAGAGACGAGGCGATTTAAATTTTACTGCCCGGTCGTTGGCAACACACTGTCTCTACAGAATCTGACTCTACACGTCAACGACTCTACACATCAGCAACTCTAGACAATGATTGACCCTACGAAACGGCAATTCTACAAATGCCCCAACTCTACAAAATTCCATCTGTACAAAAAAAAAAAAAATTCAACACAGCAAAAGTCTCCAATGTAAAACTCTACACAAGCAATACTCTAACATAGGCAAAACACTCAATGGCGAAATTCTACACAGGCATTACTCTACACAGGTAAAACTCTCGATGACAAAATTCTACACAGATCGTATTCTATACAGGCAAAATTGTACCCAGACAATTCTCTACACAGGCAGAACTCTCCAAATATCCGATTCTAGACACAGTCGCCAACTTACAAACCAACCTTAACTTACGAAACCAAACCAACTTACGAAATGTTTTAACGGCGCACGTTTATTGGCTTATAAGTTGGTGACGGTGTAGAACCAGGGCTGTGGTGAATTTTGTCTGTGTAGAGTTTTGTCAGTGTAGAGTTTTGTCAGTGTAGAGTTTTGTCAGTGTAGAGTTTTGTCAGTGTAGAGTTTTGTCACTGTAGAGTTTTGTCTGTGTAGATTTTTGTCTGTGTAGAATTTTGTCAGTGTAGATTTTTGTCTGTGTACATTTTTGTCTGTGTAGAGTTTTATCGGTGTAGAGTTTTGTCTGTGTATAATTTTGTCTGTGTAGAGTTTTGTCAGAGTAAATTTTTGTCAGTGTAGAGTTTTGTCAGTGTAAATTTTTGTCAGTGTAGAGTTTTGTCATTGTAGAGTTTTGTCAGTGTAGAGTTTTGTCAGTGTAAATTTTTGTCAGTGTAGAGTTTTGTCATTGTAGATTTTTGTCAGTGTAGATTTTTGTCTGTAGATTTTTGTCTGTGTAGATTTTTGTCTGTGTAGATTTTTGTCTGTGTAGATTTTTGTCTGTGTAGATTTTTGTCTGTGTAGATTTTTGTCGGTGTAGATTTTTGTCGGTGTAGATTTTTGTCAGTATAGATTTTTGTCAGTGTAGATTTTTGCCGATGTAGATTTTTGTCAGTGTAGATTTTTGCCGATGTAGATTTTTGCCGATGTAGATCTTTGTCTGTGTAGATTTTTGTCTGTGTAGATCTTTGTCGGTGTAGATCTTTGTCTGTGTAGAGTTTTGTCGGTAGAGAGTTGGGGTACACGTGTAGAATTGCTGTTGTGTAGAGTCGATGATGTGTAGAGTCGAATTGCGTAGAGCCGCTCTATTGCCGTACCTTTTCGCTACGTTTCGGACATTACGCCGTGGCCTTCCAAAAATCTTCGACGTCAGCTCGACTGCGTAATTCCATCGACGTCCCACTCTCGCGGGATTTAATGATGAAATACGAAATCCTTGGTATTCAACGACTTTTCGAGAGACTGGTAACTGTATAAAATGTCGCAGCGCTATCGATTGCAGGAATCCTGTTGTGCATTTACGGTGGACTAATGAAAATGGAATGTTTCCTCTTATCGAACGGCTTATTATCGTTGAACTCGATCTCTGTGTTTACATTTATTACCTATATCTTGTCGCTGATCAATTAAAATCCTTCTCATCGGGAATTATCGACGTTTCGCAGAAATCCGACTGGTTTAAAGAGGATGAGCGATCCTGAAGGCGTTTTCTTCGATGCGTACGTGACTTTGTAATCAGATTCTCTCGCATCAGCTTGAAGAGAAAAAAATATTTCTTTAAATGCTTATGTATATAAATACTTGAAATTCTAATGAGAACAGAACTGTAGTTCAATAGATTAAATCTCGAAATTTTCTCATTGTGAATCATTAGATAGTTTTGAATATTACTGCTAATGATTCTAAATTAGACTACAGATATCACTTCAACGTGATCTTCAACGTATTTTGAAATCCACTAATGAGAAATTAATGCGCATCTTTACTTTTTATTTATTATGAAATTTCACAAATTAATTATGAGTCGATATATATATATATATATATTTGGTTCGAGCGTGAATTAAACATTATAACCTTCGTCGTTGGATCGAAAATAACAAGGCATCGAAATGGACTTCAATCTTGATTGTCATGAAACGAGAATTCGATTGCAAGCAGCAATTTCCTTGTCGATGGATAATAAATTAATACAACAATATTTCGATGATATCGATGCTTGTCTGCTGATTTTATTTTATACTCAGTAAATACTTGAAAAATAAAATATCAGAGAAAAATAAAATGATCTGAAAGACTCTTTGAAAAAAAAGAAGAATTTTGTGCGAATTTTGAATTTCTCTGTATGCCATTTTTTTTTTACATTTAATTTGTCTATGATTTTCTACATTCTTTGAAATTTTTGTAAAATACTTAACTTTATCTCTGAATGTATATTTAAATTTTATTTTTCTTTAGAATCGATTGCATTGGCCAAATTTAAGCGCAATAAATAAATAGATAAAATAACGAGATTCGAAACAGGAAAAGAGACAAAAAAATGTTTTACTTAATGCAATCGAAATTAGGAAAATTATTTAAGGTTCTTCCAGTACAGTCAAGTCAATTAAGTACTAAGATTAAAAAATAGTTAAAAATAGTAAAAAGAAAAAATGTGTTCTTTTTACTTTTTTCAAAATGTTCGTAATGCTATAAAATTTGAACATCTCAATTTTGAAGAAGATACATGAAAAATTACAACAGTTATCCTGGATACAAAGAAATCTGCACACACTTATTTTTTTTCTAAAGTACTTTTCTCGACCATTCATTCATTTATGAATGGCCCAAAACGTACTAAGATTAAAAAATAGTTTGTCGACATTTTTAAAACTTTTTTCTAAATGTACAAATAATGGCTATAAAATTTGAACATCTCAATTTTGAAGAAGATACATGCAAAATTACAACAGAAATCTGCATACACTTATTTTTTTTCTAAAGTACTTTTCTCGACGTTTTGGACCATTCATTCATTTATTCAGAGTATTCAGAGTATCCTGACATGAGAATCCAAAAAAAAGAAAAATGTGACAAAACCAAATCCTCCTCTCTGCTTCAAAATTGTAACTTTTTCACCCTAAACATTTCACAACCTTTCCACCATAAATTACCGACAATATTTCGATTACAATTAACCACTGAAAAAAATTTCAAAAACATTTCTTCCATATTCTCAGCTGTGTGTCTATCTCGAGTGCATTTCTCGACGTTTTGGACCATTCATTAATTTCTTCAGAGTATCCTGACATGAGAATCCAAAAAAAAGAAAAATGTGACAAAGCCAAATCCTCCTCTCTGCTTCAAAATTGTAACTTTTTCACCCTAAACATTTCACAACCTTTCCACCATAAATTACCGACAATAATTCAATTACAATTAACCACTGAAAAAAATTTCAAAAACAATTTCTTCCATATTCTGAGCTGTGTGTCTATCTCGAGTGCATTTCTCGACGTTTTGGACCATTCATTAATTTCTTCAGAGTATCCTAACATGAGAATCCAAAAAAAAGAAAAATGTGACAAAGCCAAATCCTCCTCTCTGCTTGAAAATTGTAACTTTTTCACCCTAAACATTTCACAACCTTTCCACCATAAATTACCAACAATATTTAAATCATGATAAACCACTAAAAAAAAATCTCCAAAAAATGTCCACAATATTCAGCCCTGCAGATCAACACTCCAGCCACCAAAACATCAAATCTCCAAATATTCAAATAAAAAAAAAAAAAATCCCCCAAAAGAGGTCCCTCCAAGCTTGAGCCAATACAGAAGGTGTAGAAGAAAGGTCGTCGTGGTCGGTCGGTTTTCCTTGCGGCGACTGAACGCACGCGACCAAAATGTCGAGGAGGACGAGAGCGAGAGAGTGAGCGACATCGGAGAAACAGGATAAAAGGGATTGATCGAGGGTTCACTCAGGAGGGGAATGAGGTGGTGGCCGTAAAAGTCGTCGAATAAGGACTAGGACACTGTAGACAAAGTCGGTTCTCCACGTATCGGTGTGTATACGTGTTGCCGGGTGGGAAAAAGCGTTGCGGCAGAACGCGGCGGTGGGGCTCGTGCGCTGCGTCGTCGCCGTTGTGGCGGTGTTCTCTGTGTGTGGCGTTATGGAAGCTTGGTGTCCCGCGAGAGAGAGAGAGAGAGAGAGAGAGAGGAGTGCCCACCGCCGTGGCGCGTTCACCACTGCGCTAGGTCGGAACTACATTCAACGAGAAACGAGCAGTATCGAACCGGCGTCTGAACAGGCCGCACGTACCTACTTACATTCCATATATGGCATTTAGTTACTTTTTACTTTTTTTTTCTTATCCAGCGCGTATTGCACGCCAATTGTAACAAGAGAGAGAGACGAGAGCAAAAAAAAAGCGGCCAATTGGCGGAGGACAATAAGATTAAATTTGCTAGATCGGAAAAGAAGAGAAGCTGTTGGTTTCCTTGATCTGCAAAAATCCTCGCGCATTGACAATTTCGCAGTGAGAAAAAAAAAATGAGCAGAAGGAATAGGTGACACAGTGTCGCGTTGATCTAGACCAGCGATTATTTGAATTTAATAAAACCGCGATAACGTGGAAGGTCAATTGATCCGCGTTGGTGGAAGGTAAACCCGGGGATGGGAGGACACATTCCTATGAGAAATACGCTACATTCCACGTTTTCTTTTTTTCTTTTTCTATTTTTTAATTTTTATCAGTTTACTCGATTGATTTTGCTGTTGAACTCTGTTGAAGATCGTCGTAGTGTTTACAAGTGAATATCTTATCTCTGAGTGACGCTGTGTGCGCGACACAAAGTGTATCGTAGAGCGGAGAGGGGTAAAGATAATCGAGGAAGGGTGATATATCGGAGGTTTTTAATATCCGGCTGTTTTTCGAGTGGTAATACGAAGAGGCGATTTAATAGAGCCGGCGAAGATCAGCTGGATCTACCGGCAATATATGACCGTGTGCCGCTCCTCTGATGCGCCAAAAAACCTGAGAAACTAGGAGCGTTGGTATCGAACCGGCTTTCAGATTCTCGGTTCAAGACACTCGTTTATTTTCCAATTACTTCTGTGTTTTTTTTTTTTTCTTCATTTGCAGCTGATAGGAAAAAATCGGAAGGAATAACACGGTTTTGCAGGATTATTGACGCACGATCGATGATTAAGATTTTCCAATTTTTCGCAATCCTAATCACACCCCAACGAATTACGTAAAGGCTAATGCGACCTAGAAGGAAATGCAGTTTTCGCCTCGAACGGAAATGCTGAGCAGGGAACATTCGAAATAAGAATAATATCAAGGGCGAAAAAGGGACATGTCGCACTCCGGTGAAAGCCCACCAGGGCGGAGCCCGACTGGTTCACCGGCAGGTGGTGGCAGCCCGAGAACACCACGTGGCGGCCGGCTCCGAGACCGTGTGAGCTTCTTCGAGCAAATCTGGTCGACCGGCGGAGCCACTCGAGCTGGAACCAGGAACAACGAGGATCAGCCTGATGACTCTTCACTCGGTGATGTTGACGGAGCTCCTCGAAGCCCTATCTCGCCGGTGGTTCTACGGTCATCGTCGAGGGCCAGCGATTCCTCGTTCGAGGAAAGCTTCGAAAGACTCGTCGAAGAAGGCGAGCTCAATGGTGCCAAGGTCGTTAAATTTGAGAAGATGACTTTTCGGAAGAGCGTCAAGGAAGTCACGACGAGCTCGAGCAGCAGCGTTGTCGTGTCCCGAAACCTACAAGGCCATCATCATCATCATTCACTTACCGAGTCCAGTAGAACTCCTAGCGAAGAACACGCCCTTGAAGACTCGGCTTATCAGAGCCATCATAGCCAAGGGATTCATGGCAGCAGTCATGGAAGCTCCGTTGGATCATTCGCGAGATTTCCCTCTGAGGAAAGCCTCTCTCAGCAACAACAACGACGAACCAGCGGCTGTCAGGATGACAAAGCACCCAGCGAGTGGTACGCCGAGTATCGCAATCAGAGCTTCCATAATGTTGCTGCGAGATTGGAGTATGTACGCAGTAAGAGCGAATACGACGTGCACATCGCTGAGATCAAAGGTACCTTGTTCCTTTTTTTTTTTTTTTTTTTGGAAACTGTCGTTTCAATTTTTGGTGGTCAGATAATGATACGAATTTTGGGGATTGGGGAGAGATTTTTTTTAATTCAGTTTGTGGAAACTGTGGTTTCAATTTTTGGTGGTCAGATAATGATACGAATTTTGGGGATTGGGGAGAGATTTTTTTTTAATTCAGTTTGTGGAAGGTGGAAAAATATTTTTTGGGTCGTATGGGAGGAGGTCTGAGTAGGATAAGTGAGAAAAAAGGGTTGGTTGGGTTGAACTGAAAACTTTTCGACCTGAAGATAAATATGTAGGAGAGTCGGCGAGCTTGGAAATTCACTATTTCTCAGCAGTGAATTGGAACACTGGCACATTTTTTTTTTTCTATGATCACTTTAGGTCCAGAAAATAATTGCAAATGAGTCGCGTTCTGAATCATTCTTGTGAATTTCTCGTCGTTAGTTAGAATGGCAGAATGACATTGAAAAAGGTGCGTCGATTTGGACGAAATTTGCGGCACTCGAGGAATTTTTGAAATCGCTGATCACTGTATTTGATGTTAAAACTGATTTCCATCGTCATAGAAACAGTTTTGTTTTCATGAAAATTTATGTTTCGACTTTTTTGGACAAATATTTATCTGCATGTTTCGACTTCGTGATTGTTTTTTTTTCTGGTCGTCGAAATTGAACTCAATGGTCCATTTTTGGAAAGCAATTTTTTAATTGAATAGTCTCCTTCGAAAATTCTGAGCCTTAAACCTTTCGAAAGTGCACGAAAGCTTTTTCAGATTCTATTTTTTCTGTTTTTTTTTCATAGTGATAAGAACGACAGAGGAAAAATAGAAAATGGTAATTAAAGACAAACTCGCCCAACAGAATTAATAGAATTCAAAAGCACTTCGACTATTTTCCCAATACAAAAATATCGTTGCATCAGGAAGGCAAATAAAAAACAAATAAATTAGAGTTAACGTATTCTACTGAGTCGGTGTACACGCAGTTATGACTTTGTCGCGATCACAAGAGATACGTAGTATCTTGTTAGATCGAGAAAGCCTCATAAGCTGAGTTGATATAGTGTGATTGATGAGCAGAAATGAGAGATGTGTTCTGCAAAATGCAGTATAATCATTGAGGCATTTTTTATCAACCGGGCTAATTTTCTTTCTAAGTATATTTTTCTCGCCAATTTCGACACTTTTTATTCTACTCTTAATTTTATGTAATCAACAATGGCATGTAGAGAACCTATAGAAAAATTGGCAGAGTGAGAAAAATATATTTAGAAGTGTAGAATAAAATGCCTCATGTAAATAAGGCTTTTGTATTATATTTTTTTTCACTAATTTCGACACTTTTTATTTTACTCTTAATTTTATGTAATTTACAATGGCATGTACAGAGCCTATAAAAAAATTGGCAGAGTGAGAAAAATATATTTGGAAGGGTAGAATAAAATGCCTCATATAAATAATGCTTTTTTATAATATTTTTTTCACGAATTTCGACACTTTTTATTTTACTCTCAATTTTATGTAATCTACAATGGCATGTAGAGAACCTATAGAAAAATTGGCAGAGTGAGAAAAATATATTTAGAAGTGTAGAATAAAATGCCTCATATAAATAAGGCTTTTTTATTATATTTTTTTCACTAATTTCGACACTTTTTATTTTACTCTCAATTTTATGTAATCTACAATGGCATGTAGAGAACCTATAGAAAAATTGGCAGAGTGAGAAAAATATATTTAGAAGTGTAGAATAAAATGCCTCATATAAATAAGGCTTTTTTATTATATTTTTTTCACTAATTTCGACACTTTTTATTTTACTCTCAATTTTATGTAATCAACAATAGCATGTAGAGAATCTATAGAAAAATTGGCAGAGTGAGAAAAATATATTTAGAAGTGTAGAATAAAATGCCTCATATAAATAAGGCTTTTGTATTATATTTTTTTCACGAATTTCGACACTTTTTATTTTACTCAATTTTATGTAATCAACAATGGCATGTAGAGAACCTATAGAAAAATTGGCAGAGTGAGAAAAATATATTTAGAAGTGTAGAATAAAATGCCTCATATAAATAAGGCTTTTGTATTATATTTTTTTCACGAATTTCGACACTTTTTATTTTACTCTCAATTTTATGTAATCAACAATGGCATGTAGAGAACCTATAGAAAAATTGACAGAGTGAGAAAAATATATTTGGAAGGATAGAATAAAATGCCTCATATAAATAAGGCTTTTTTATAATATTTTTTTCACGAATTTCGACACTTTTTATTTTACTCTCAATTTTATGTAATCAACAATGGCATGTAGAGAACCCATAAAAAAATTGGCAGAGTGAGAAAAATATATTTACAAGGGTAGAATAAAATATTTTTAATTTTTTTTGTTTTCATTATTTCCGATACTTTTCATTTTGTTCAAATTTTAATATAATCTACACTGGCATCTAACAGAAACAATAATAAAAAAAAAAAAATTGGTAGAGTTGGCAAAATATATATCGAGAGTCAAAAAAAAAGTTTCAAAAATAATAGTGGACCAATTGATAGAGAATGCTTCACGTGTAATATTAGATGCAGAAACCTCACGTAGCGCTCTTCTCTAGCCGAGTCATTGAGAGTTCTAATAGTAGTAGTGATAGAAGCAGCAGTGACTAACATCGTTGCGCCAGGTCTGGGTCGTGGAGCGCATTCATAAATTCCCAAGGATAGATCGGTGCGTACGCTGTCACTCACGATGCACTTGTTACCATCGGAGAAACGTTAGGATTGTGCCACATATGACCGATACGGAATAATCATTCTTGATGATGTCACTTCACTCGTGTATGAAGAAAACCGCGTTAAGCCCGCTTTATCGAGAAGAATTAAGGAAATTCATTCGACTCTCTAAATGACTGACTAAACAAGTTCTGAAAAAAAAAATTCTACAAATTTCGAAATTTTGAAAAAAAATAAAGCAGTTAAACAGTATAGTTCATTCAGTAATAATTTAGTTGATACATATCTTCATGCACTTTTTTTTCCAAAAATGAAAAAAAAAAAAAAATAGCTTATAATTTTATTGAACACATTTTTCTGTGACAATTAGTTCCAACGTGGCTTGAAGACATCAATAATTTTAAAAATTAATTTCAAACGATTAAATTTCGTTTCTATGAAGTAAGAAGTCAAAGAAGCAAAAAGTGCAATTACTCTTCGCTTCGCGTGCGAGAAGTGGGCACTTCTCGCACCGCGTGGCATAAAAATACTTTATTGCAGAAATAAGTACATAATTTATGTTGTTGAAATGACACGAAGTTGCAGATTGTTTTTTTTTCTGCCTATGGTAATCATTTCACGAGACTCAACCGAATCTAATTGAATGCAGATGATTATATGCACTCAACACATTAGGACGGTGAATTTTACCGAGTAAAATAAAGTTTTAAGCGGATGTTTCAGTTAGTTGGATAGCTCGAAACAGAGGACAAGCCGCTTATGCCAGTGATGATGATTCGTACGTGGGTGACGTAAGCCCGTGTTTAATTATGCACAGAGAGAAAAAAAAAAAAAAAAAAAAAAAAAAAAGAAAGAACTTGATGTGTGGCGCTTGCTGCAACGAAAGAGTTGACCGTTCATGTTAAATAGCGAGCAGCGTGTGCTCGGTTTACTCCTCTGAACCTCCCGGCGTGACGTATAGTAAAAATGTATAGTAAAAGCAAACTGCCAAGTTACTAATGATTATAATAGGGACGTATATGCTGTAGGTGGGTGGAGGCTAGACGCACCGCCTCAAGGACACAACGCTTGAAAAGAGACACTCCAACACGTGTGTGTATGTGGAAAGTCTCTTCACAAAACCTTTCTTCACTCTGCTGCTACCACTGTGCCTTTCTCTTTGCCCATTGTTATCGCAAATCTGGTGGAGCTTCAAGGTTTCTTTTCATGGCCACCTTGAAATAAATTTATTGGTTTCTTTTTTTTTTTTTTTTCTTAGAGATAATAGTTTAGAAAAAAATTAATAAATACGGATAGGCAGAGTGCTCTGGCTCGAATTTTTGAAAACTTATTTTTGGGCATTATAGATTTTTAGGATTGTATGTAAATGAATTTGGAAGGTAAATGTAAGCTTAATCCCTTTTTTTTGGTATGGAGAATTTTTAAAAAATTATCCTAAGTGGTATGATTCTAGTAAAATTAGGTAGTAGATATTTTGCAGGATATTTATTATAATTTTTTGTATAGAATTCGGATTTAGTAAACAATTTTTATTTTTTTTTAATTTTCAGGATTATATGTAAATGTAGACATTTTTTTGAAAACTCATTTTCAGGCATTATAGATTTTTAGGATTGTATGTAAATGAATATGGAATGTAAATGTAAGCTTAATGCCTTTTTTTTTGGTATGGAGAATTTTTCTAAAATTACCCAAAGTGGTATGATTCTAGTAAAATTAGGTAGTAGATATTTTACAGTATATTTATTATAAATTTTTGTATAAAATTCGGATTCAGTGAACAATTTTTCTTTTTTAATGTTTAATTTTCAGTATTATATGTAAATGAACATGGAATTTAAATGTAAGTTTAATCCCTATTTTCTTTTTGGTATTTAGAATTTTTCTAAAATTACCCAAAGTGGTATGATTCTAGTAAACTTAGTTAGTGCATATTTTACATTATATTTATTATAAATTTTTGTATAAAATTCGGATTCAGTAATTTTTTTTTTAATTTTCAGGAATATATGTAAATGTACACATTTTCATTTATAATAAAAAAAGAATTATACGACTTTGGGTAATTTTAGTAAAATTAATAAGTTCATATTTTCAGTACTGAGTGACAAAAAAAAGCGAACCTTGAATTAATCATGTCCCGATAAAAAAATCTCCCTGAACAGGCATTTTTGATCGCAACAGCTTTGACTCGTAAGAGTTCGAGTTTTAACGAATGGTAGAAGCACATTTGAGGTAGAAATGGAAGGAGTACGTCATGTACTCAAGGCAGTCGTGCAAAGCATCAGGCAGGCATGAATAAGGGTTGCATATAGACGTACTTGGCTGTTGGTCGACTGGATAATTTCTGATTGTTGTATTACCTAGTGGCCCTCCGGGGGTTGGTGGTAGTCTTTGCACGTACACACAACGAGAGTACTTTGCGGGACATCCACGTGCGCTCCCGGCACACCGCGAGCATGCAATCCCTTACCTCATCATCTATGAAACGCCAATTACTCTTGCCCCTCCACCTTCCACCAGCCCAAGTAATTATCAAACAATTTACCGTACAAATAACCCGCCGAATTGAACTAATGGAGAGTGATTGCAATGGCAATATGTCCTTCATACACTTGTGTCTTGTCTATCCACTTAACAATTTTTTTTTTTTTTATTTCATATTTAATTTCTCGTGACAAAATATTTCTTTCATTTCGGTGTTTGTCTAGGTATTAATTTTATAATCATGTTAAACAATACTTTGAGTTTAATTTTAATCTATTAAAATTTCTATGAAATTTTGAATTTTTAAAAATAAAATATTAAAAAAAAAAAAATTCTGAAAAAATATTTCGAAAAATCCGTTGTTAGGCAATCGAAAAAGAAACAAAAAAGTTTTATAAAATGTTGTTCTTCGAGCAATATCTAAAATGTAACCGCGTGTCAAACCGAAAAATTGACTCTACTTTTTCGAAAAAAAGTCTAAAAATTTTTTTGAAAAAATCCGATGAAAGATGAATGAAAAAGGAAAAGAAAAGTCCCCAGACTTTTTTTTCTCAAGTTAATAGTTTAGGCGCTACAGCTTGGTAAAGTGCATTTTATTGCAGATGCAGAAAATTTCAAGGTCATATTAGCTTCGAAAACGCTCATGATAAAATTGGTTATCGATTTTTACGGGGCTGCAAGCTTTTGAAGCGTATTTACGCGTGAATAAACTGCCCCGAAATTTCGATTCACTGAACAGGTTCACTGAAGTGACGCAAGGTAAAACAGCAAAGGGCACCCGCGGTATGGATGCTGGACGTGAGACCGCGTGCGTGTATCGTAATTAATACGGGACACACGAGTATACTATCACAAGGCCGTGTTGGAACCTAAGATTCGTCACGGATATCGTCTGCAGGGTCGTCGAATCTGGTCTATACGAAAGTGATCGACGTTGCAGTGTAAAAAAAAAGAAAAAAAAAAAAAAAAAAAAGAAGAGTTCAAGCTCCCTGCTCGTATCTTTTGCGACAGTATATATACACGACGAACAAACTAGGAAGCTGACCTACTTATGGTCTCAGAATTGCCTAACGATTTTTAATGACTCAGTCACACGTGTGACCCTTTTTTTTTTGTAACGAATTACATATAAAAAATATTCTTTTATCAACCTAAATCACTGTAATTTATGAAAAAATATTCTTTACCCCATCAAATTTTTTTTTTCCACTCTGGCATTTTGTTCTATATTAGGTTCTGTAGATAGGCTCTGTTGAAAATCAAGTTAAAGGTGAACGTGTAGACTTTTGACCTGTGTTGACCGATTTGGTGTTAACCTTTCATAATATATCGACCGGATGGTCGATATATCGACCAGACCCATCCTGAAAAGGTTAATTGTAACGCGGTGCTAAATTTACTCCCACCTCGGAACTTTAAATCGTTATAGCTTCGTAAAAACTACATGAAAATTGAATAAATTGTTAGCAATCGATGTAGAATTATGGCACAAATGAAATCTAAAAAACATCGTCGATTTTTATTCACTTATTTTGCAGATAAGACGATTTGAAAGTTTTGAGGTTATGAAGCAAATTGCCACCAGCTGTTGAACACCGGCCATTGATATGGTGCAAACTTTTTCGACACCGCGTAGGGTTAATTTATTTTCAGCAAATATATTTTGTCCACTCTGGCATTTTGTTGTCTATTAGGTTCTGTACATACACTGTTGAAAATTCAGTGTGTTAAAGGCGATTTGTGTAGACTTTTCACCTGTGTTGGCCGATTTGGTGTTAACCTTTTATAATATATCGACCAGACCCGTCCTGAAAACATTAATAGAAACGCGATGCTAAATCTACATAAACGTGAGGGTTAACATTATTTGTCTCTCACCTCAGAACTTTAAATCCTTATAGCTTCGTAAAAACTACATAAAAATTGAATAAATTGTTAGCAATCGATGTAGAATTATGGCACAATTGAAATCTACAAGAAATCTACTAAAAACATTAATAGTAACGCGATGCTAAATCTACATAAACGTGAGGGTTAAAATTATTTGTCTCCCACCTCAGAACTTTAAATCGTTATAGCTTCGTAAAAACTACATGAAAATTGAATAAATTGTTAGCAATCGATGTAGAATTATGGCACAAATGAAATCTAAAAAACATCGTCGATTTTTATTCGCTTATTTTGCAGATACGACGTTTTGAAAGTTTTGAGGTTATGAAGCAAATTGCCACCAGCTGTTGAACATCGGCCATTGACATGATGTAAACTTTTTCGACACCGCGTAGGGTTTATTTGTAACACTAATTTTTGAACAGAGTACCACATTATAGATTATATAAAATTAAGAGCAAAATAAAAAGTGTCGATATGAAAGAAAAAAAATATAATTGGAAAAAAAAAACGTGGAGCAGTTGATAAAGAATAGCTGATATAGTACTTCTTTCGAGTCTGTTTGCATACAAGTAGCATAAGTAAACAATTACGATAAGAATATGGATAAGAAGAAGGAGAAGTAGTCTTTAGTTTCAATGTGACGAGCATGTTCGTCTCGTCTGGATGAAAGCCGCGTCTGCTGACCTCATCCTCTCTCGCACGAGAACTTGTCCCACTTCGGCTCGCCAGCACGATTCGTTCCCACTTCGTCTCTCGTCTCAATTCGTCTGTCCCTCCTGCTCTTAAGGGGAACCATCGCTGAGACGGTTCAAAAAATAGCTGACTTTTAATTATTTTTCTTCTTATTTAATTTATTTTTTAGTTTGAGGGAAAGATTATGTTATTAAGCATATTTTTAACTGTGTGTTTGAAAAAATTAAATTAAAAAACCCAAATATTTTCTTAATTTGTGTGGTTGTCGTCAAGTGTAGTCGTTTTGTTTAATTTTTTAAATATTTAAAAATTACTATTTTTTTAAAAAAAGTCTGTGGAATGAAAAAAGAAGTGATTCTTTTTAATACGGTCGATATTTTGTCAAAAATCATAAAAAATGGTGACGCTTAACGATAACTATAATCGTACAGATTAGGAAAATATTTGGTTTTTTTTTAAATTTAATAAATTTAAGTCTTTTAATGGACCTTTTAATGGAATATGATGTATATTACAATTAGTTTCAATAAATCTAAATTCTATAATTTTGCTTTTAAAATTAAAAAAAAATAAGTTTATAATAAAATTTATGAACTATTATAAATTTCTATAATTTCTATATCTTAATTTTTTTAAAAGAATTTTTCTTAGAATACTTTCAATAAATCTAAATTACATACATTTTTGCTTTATCAATTTCTTTAATAATTTTATAGAAAAAATTACGAGCTATAATATATAACTATTACTTTTTTATGTACAAAATATAACAATAAATCCAAATTGTATAATTTTTTTACACAATCAAAAATATTTCTATACCAAAAATTATAAAATTATAAAACAAATATAAATTTCTATAATTCTGATGTCTTAATTTTCAATAAAATACTTTAAATAAATCTACTTAGGATTAATTTTCATATTTTTTCAATAAAAATGAGTGTAAAACAAAATGCAAAGTATGCTTAATAAAGCATCCTCCCGCAAATTCTTAAAAATAAATAAAAACAAAAAAAAGATTTTAAAAAAGGAAAACTATACAGATTAAGAAAATGTTCGGTTTTTTTTTTTAATTTGATAAACCCGCATCGAGATACTCAATGCACCATACGAAGATGATTTTTAATGGACCACCATGATGTATCTTACAATTACTTTCAATAAATCTAAATTACATAATTTTTTGCTTTATCAATTTCTTTTATAATTTTATAGAAAAAATTATGAGCTATGATATCTTACCATTATTTTTTTGTATACAAAATATAACAATAAATCCAAAATGTATAATTTAAAAAAAAAAATAAAAAATATTTCTATTCCAAAAATGATAAATCAAATATAAATTTCTATAATTCTGTTGTCTTAATTTACAATAAAATACTTTAAATAATTCTACTTAGGATTAATTTTCATATTTTTTCATAATTAGTGTAAAACAAAATTCAAACTATGCTTAATAAAGTATCCTCCCCCAAATATCTTACAAAATAAATAAAACGAAAAAAAAAAAAATTCCTAAAAATCAGCTATTTTTCAAGCCATCACAGTGTGGTGGTCCCCCTTAACGGAGTGTCTTCTTCCACACTGACTTTCGTATATATCTATAATCCCCTTGTGGTCTTCTCGCTCGATTCTTCTCTCGGTCGACTCGCCTTCACTCCCACCGACATCTTCTTCTTTTTCTTCATCATCTTTTTTTCCTTTCTTTTTGCGTAGCTCTCACACACACACACGAGTGGGAGAAAACCGGTAAAGCTAAAAATACGAATTTATAGGCGCGAGGACATTGAGTAAGCGCACACGCGTGCACGTATATTTCAAGTCAACGCGATAATAAAAATTGTATCCGTTGCATCGTGCAGTGTTTTTTAATTCATTTATTCTTTCTTTTTGGTAGAACTCGCTGACTTGCTAATAACTCGACTTTCGAATGTGTTGATTGGGACTAAACGTTTATGTTTAAACGACGTTTTGCAATTTTTTTTTTTTTTTTTTTTTTTTTTTTTTTTTTTTTTTTTTTTTTTTTTTTTCAAAAAAATATTTGCTCTCCACTTTTTCGAGATTATATTAGCGACTGCGATGGCCTCGTTTTAAACGCAAACTTATGACGACAAGTCTCCTGACTTCATCCTACATTTTCATATAATTTGTTTGAAAAAAGAAAAAATAAAAAAGCTGTTTTGTTACCGGATCCAAGTTTTGCAACCAGTCGAGAAGTTGAGAAACTTGAGAAACGATGTTACGACAGTTAGGCTTACTGGTTATGAGCCACGGATTATTGCTGTTGGAAATTAAATGTGCAGTGCACGCTACCGGCTTTTTATATACAGAGAACATTCGTTTTTTGCTTTACAGCCAATTTGTGTGTGTGTTTTTTTTTTAGACTCAAAATATTAGTCACAGAAAATTAGAATTAATGCATATTTTTTCATGTATTTTGTAAAGAAAATTTTATTATCGGTGACGATAGATAAGCCTTGACTTTTTAATGTTTCCTAGTGAAACCAATCGAGTAAATTCAAAGAGAACGAGTTAAATGGGCTCGCTTCTCTGGTTTTTAGCTTCGAGCATCTACGTCAATAATAATTTCACCCACTCGATGATTATCCCAAAGGATGACACTCTAGTCTCACCTTGAGACTGTTTAATCTACATTTCTGTTTCATCTCTCTTTTTTCCCTCGTCGTCACTCCTGTTTTTTTAGAAGATTTATGGGTGAAGTGATCTTGAAGGGATATGACTGATTTAATCTGTTTTCCACTGCGCTATTTTGGGATGAGGTGAATAATGGGTTTTGTCTAATTTTAGATATTTTTTTTAACAAAAGATACTGGGGGTCATTGATCTTTATTAATTAATCATAAGAATTGTTTTTTGCGGAATCCAAGTGACAATATTTAAGTCAGTGCTGAATTAAAAAAAAAATTCATGTGTGTCTGATTGGGAATTTATTTAAAAAGAAATTTGCCTGGTTTTCTATAAGTTTTTAGCTTTTTTTTTTTAGACTGAAAAACGCAGTTACGATTATCGTTAGAAAAATCTGCAAAAGCAATTTTTAATGCACAATATTATAATCACAGATTGCAGATAATTGAACTCCTCCTTCTTTTATCGTCTCTAATTATCTCTTTGAGAAGTCTGCAATCAATTCCACGAGCAAAATAAGAGTCTTCCAATATATCTTCAATTGCATCGTTGTCTGGAATTATATGAGGCAAAACACGTCAAGTCGGCCACTCCCAATCTTTAGTGTCAACAAAACATCCTCAAATTTATTCAGGATGTTGGTCTGGTTGAAGAAAAAACGTAGGAATTTTTACAGATTTTTTTATTGCATATTCCAGCTATTAAAAATTTCTGAAAATAATCATTGTTTATTTTTCAACGCCAATACTACATCTCGCACAAAAAAATCATAATAACATCAAATTTTGGATTTTCAGCTTACTTTCCAACAACATTTTTTGTAAAATTCACCGATTTTATTTTCTGCTACTTTTTAAATTAAATAAAGTTTCCACTTTTTTCCCTACGAAATGGCATTTCCGATTTAGCTGAAATTTTCAAATTTTGTTCTTTGAAATATCTAGAATCTTAGAAAAAATTGGCGAGATGCGCGGCAATCCAAAATTTGATGTTATGATTTTTTTTGCGAGCCGTAGTATTGGCGTTAAAAAATAAAGAAAAATAAATAAAAAATTTGAAAAAATTCCTACATTTTTTCTTCAACCAGACCAACATCCTGAGGAAATATGAGGACGTTAAGTTGACATGAAAAATTGGAGTGGCCGACTTGACGTGTTTTGCCCCATATATACGTGTATTTAAAAAGAAAAATTAACTGCACGAAAATACAGCGATAGCTTTATCGTTTCAAGAGACAACCAGTCTTTTTCGTTTTCAGGTCAATCCACTCGAGTGAACTATCGTTTGGATGGTCGTTTTTTGGTCGTACGTATAAAAGAGCGTCACGGAAGTAGAGTCACGAAATCAGGTATAGGACTCGTTTACGGAATGAGGGACCGCGAGGGGTGTATCTAAATTAAACTTATGCAATGTCGTGTCTCGAAGGCTCGATTACGAGTGGCTGTTGTTAGTCCTATGCTACCCTGTAAAAGCATCTTTTTCTATGGGTTGACGTAGCAAAGAAGAACGAAGAAGTATGGTTTTAGTGGTGCCATGCTGGCACTGCCGGGTCATGCGGTGCCGAGTAAAAAATCCTTCAAGACTCCAGGGCGATAGATCTGTATGATTTTTACGTCGGTTGCGCGCAGGGAAAAGAACCATCAGGATATACGCAACGAATCGACGCACGCGATCCTTATATCCTTCTGCACCTGCTATTTTTATGTCATTCCCGCGGTGCTTCTAAGCTGCAATATCGATCCTCGCTCTTACAACAGAACTATCGTCTTGTTATAATATTTTTTTAAGTTGACATGTCTTTGCTTGGCAAGCGAGCTTCGATATGGAGACACGACTTACGTTCTCGTTTGTTAAATTTTCCATGTAGCTCTCTTTTTTTTTTCTTTCTAATTCGTACAATTTTATATTAGATTGAAATCATAACATGTTGTTTTACATTTTTTTTTGAGTTTTTGTTTTGATTAATGAAAAAAATATGAATGTAAGAATTAGGCGTAAAGTTAAAGTAGCTAAATATGTTTTTAGGAGGCCGTGAGAATGATGATTATGCAAGGAATGATTCTTTTTTTTCGACCGTCTACTAAAATTTTGATATTATTCCTTGGATTAGAATTATTGAAATCGCAATATTACTTTTATCAGAAATCGTAGGATCAATAGTTAGAAGCAGCTTGATATTGCCTTCATAATCATCTCTTGTAAGTCTTGAAAGATTCACTTGCGAGAAAGGTATCGCAATGTGGCCATCTAACGGCCAACTGGCGAACCTCGGTAAATTTGAAAATTTTCATAGAAACTTTTGTGGTACTTTGGAAAGATTTTCTTCAGCTTATTAAATACTCAGTTACAGAAAGTTGTTATATACAAATTGCAACAAAATTTTTTCTTCTCTATTCCCAATTTCTCTAGTTTCCATCAAATGTTTTTGATGCTCGCAATTTTTTGTAAATTCCGCAAAGTTTGTCGTAGAAATAACTTATTTTTCGTTGATATGACATAGTGAGTTGTATGTATACATATATATATATTTTTTTCGCCAGGGATACACATCCCAATTTATACTTCCGAGAAAGTAACTTTGGCATTTTCGACTATTCGTTCTTTCGGCGTCTACCTACTTTTACGAGCTGATGAATCGGCAGCTGTGTGCATCAGGTGCAACGCGCTCCACTCATCAAGCGTATAAAAATAATCCGTGCTTTTAGACTCTGTAGCGCCGAAGAGACGGCATCGGCGTATATACGTGAACAAATGGTCCGTGATGTGCCACGGATTTTAATTCCCTCATTTTCGCAATTTATTTATAAATTTATACACATAATATGAAATCTTTTTTTCGTGTCATCTCTAACTTCATACGTATTTTTATCTGTCAACTTGACATTATTTTTTTCTTTTACGGACCTTTCATTAAATTTAAAAACTAACAAAATGTCTTTATCAAGACATTTTTTCTTATACATCTCATTTAAAAAACAAAAAAGAAAGAAAGAAAATTTTTTTAATCTCTGAAATTAGAAAATGCATTTTGTTGCTTTTCAAATTTACTTCCAATAAATTGCATTCAAACATTTTTTTCTTTTACACTTTAGCGCAAATTTGCAGCTTCAGCTCTTCAACAGAAAATCAACAAGCGATTATTCCAATAATTTTGAGACTTTAAGGAAATTAAGAAATGATTTGTAACGAGTAGCTGCAGAAAAATGCGTCCCAGTCGTGCAGTTTTAATATTTCTTTTATTTCCCAGATGCGCTTCTCGTTTCGCTATATGTCACCGCATCTGAAGAAGCAAAAATATAATTGCGAAATCCTCGTGCGTCCTACTTAGCGTTCGCTCGGCACCCTCTGCGCGTCCAAAGCTACATCCAAGACCTCATGACGATGTTCTCTATTTCGAACGCTATTTCGGTGAATTCTAAACTTCGATATATACGAACGTGCTCGATTCGTAATATGTTAAGAATTATTTTGACGTCGCGGGCTTTGCCCTAAATCTTGCGCACAAACATAGATCCCCAAAATGATATACTTTTTCTAACTTCTATTTTTTTTCTCCTTTCTAAATCCTCTTTTTTTAAAATTTCTTTCTCGTCTCTTTATACGAATGGCAATTCAACTAATTGTTAAGAATATTGTCGCTGCTCCGAAGAGATTCAAAATATACACTTACACGTTATCCATTTTTTTATCGCAACGCGGTAAAAAAAAAACAAGAAAAGAATTGCAAAAAAAATTGTCGTATCTCCATAATGTCGGAGATAAAGTATCCATTATAAAGCCGACAATACCGAAGTCAGTAGAAGTGGCGATAAAATGGCTCAGCGCGAATGCATATCGGCTATGAAAAATATATTGCGTTAAGAATCGCTGATAGCAAATCTCATCGCTAATAATAGATGTGATTCGAAAAATTCAAATTCCTTATGTAGACAAACACGAGATGATAAATTATTTTCATAGATTGTAACAACTTCTTGTTTTCTTTTTATTTTGTTTCAGACGAGCAGGAGCGCGTGCAGAAAAAGACGTTTGTAAACTGGATTAATTCGTATCTCTTGAAGGTAAATATCATTAATATTGCAGTAGCCTTCGAGTTGCTGAGTATAATTCGAATCAGATTTTTATCTGTTGATTTCTTTTTTTTCTTAAATAAATTTACGTCTAGAGAGCGAGAAGAATTTGCATTGAGTCACGTAACATCGTGATCAGAATCGTGGCGGGTTATTCGACAATTTTTTTTTTTTACATTCAACTTCATGCATTTTTTTTTATTTGTCTGTTTGACAAATTACAAATTAAAAAAAAAATTGTTGTGTAATTTTTGGAAGTAACTAATCCTGATTTGTTAACTTGAAAATATTATTTTTTGTTAAGTTTTGAAAAGTACCAAAATGTCTTTTTCAGTTCTACAAATTTAGAAACTTTTTTCCACTTCTAATTTTACAAAAAAAAATTGTCAATCCGCCAAATTCAATTTGCCAAAAAAAATCATAATTCTGCCAAATTTGAAAAGGCATTTTGTTACTTTTCAAATATAACAAAAAAAAAATCCGTAAAAGATAAAAAAGAATATTGTAAAATTTACAAAACGGTGTTTATAAAGTCCATACATGTCAGTCCAATATTTTGTTTTCAACTCTTGTGCAACTTTTTTCAACTTCGTAAGCTAGATTGATTCTTATCGCTTCAAGGTAAATATCATTAATTGCAGCACAAATCAAATGAGCACGTACTGGACGTCGTCCTGATTCATTTACTCGCGTTAAAATGATATTTTTCTCCTGACTTTTTTCTTTATCTGAAATAAATTTACGTCTAGAGAGGAGCGAGAAGAATTTGCATTGAGTCACGTAACATCGTGATGAAAATCGTAGCACAATTTAACAATTTTCTTGTCGCACCTCTAACTTCATACATTTTTTATTTGTCAATTTGTTAAATTTGAAATAAAAAAAAAATAGTGTCATTTACGATTTTTTTGTTAAATTTGAAAAGTACCAAAACTGTCTTTCTCAATTCGACAAATTTACAAATTTTCTTTTTCATTTTCATCTTACAAAAGAAAAAAATCTTGAAAATAAAATTTGTTACTTTTAAAATCTAGCAAAAAAATATCCGTACAAGATTAAAAAGAGTATTGTAAAATTTCCAAACTGGTGTTTGTAACTTCCATACACGTCAGTCCAATATTTTTTTTAAACTCTTGTGCAACTTTTTAACTTCGTAAGCTAGATTGATTCTTATATCTTGAAGGTAAAAATCATTAATATTGCAGCACAAATCAAATGAGCATACGCATTGAACGGACGTCCAGATTCATTTGCTCGAATGATTTTTTTTTTCACCTGACTTTTTTCATTATCTGAAATAAATTTACGTCTAAGAGAGTAGCGAGAAGAATTTGCATTTAGTCACGTAACATCCTGATGAGAATCGTATAGCAACGTCACGGTTGCTTTATAATCGACGTGTCTGCGTACAGGAAACTTCGTAGAACTTGGGCTCTCTAGGTTTGGCTTTTCAGTGCGCCACGGTGCCTGGCTCTCGATTCCCTTACTTCCGGATCCTTCAAAACAAAACTCTTTGCCTCTGTGGGCACACGCATGCCCTCGATCCAATCCTTGATATAACTTGACTTCCCTGGCTCAACAACCTCTGGCCCAGGCTATATACGTCAATCTTTATTATAGTTGCAACTCTCTTTTCTCTCGAACTATTCTGGTGTATAATGTGTCACTCGAACTTTTCAGAGAGTTCCACCTCTTCGAGTGGAAGACTTGATTGAAGATCTCAAGGATGGTACGCGTTTGCTTGCCTTGCTTGAAGTCCTGTCGGGCGATAAATTGGTAAGAATTTTTTTTTCAGTATATCAATTTTTACGAGTTCAAATCATTTTTATTACGTCACTAACGTAGAGATTTTTAAAAAATGTTTCGAGCTGTTTGCAGTATAATTTATATTTTTTTCAAATAGAATGTCACCTAATTAATGTTTAGATTATGGATAATAGGTGAAATTTTAAGATAATAGAATTTTCACTCTAAATTTCTATTTAAAACAGCTAACGAGACGTAAAAAATTAAAATATCTCTACCAGCATCGCCTTTATTTGGGGTTTGATTGAATTTTTATCAGGCTCTCCAAAATGATTCCAAATAAATAAAATTAAGTTTTAGATTTCGAGCATAGAGGCTTAATTAGTCGTAATCGATTATTTCGAGCATAGAGCTTAATTAGTTAATTAGGCATAATTATTCCTGTAATAAAATAATGCCTGCAAAGACGTAAAAAAGCCATGAATTTCAAATGGTCAAGTATCAACACCCATAAGGGATAAATGTTTCAATAAAAATCTAAAATAATTCCAAGATTTGTTGCAATTTATTTTTGGAATCGATTTGGAGGGCAGTACGATTAAAATCCGATCAGATTTCAAATAACGATCACCCTAATCTTTACAGTTGTTAATTACTACAATTAAATTGCTTAATTACTAGAATCAAATTGTCTAATTACCAACGATTGGTCCCCACAGCCAGTAGAGAAGGGTCGCAACTTGAAGAGACCGCATTTCCTCAGCAACGCCAACACGGCCCTCCAATTTTTACAAAGCAAGAAAGTGAGTTTACTTTCCTTTATCTCCAGAAAAAAATATTTCCTAGATAAAAAAAATAATATAACGATAAATACTTTTGACAAATTTAATTACAGATCAAACTAGTGAACATAAACTCGTCAGATTTGGTAGACGGACGACCGCCAGTAGTGTTGGGTCTTATATGGACCATAATCTTGTACTTCCAGGTGAGAAACGCAATTGCACAATATTATCGTAAAGCACACTGTAATAATTCGTTACGATGAACAGTAGATGCTTGAGCAAAAAAAAAGCTCGACACGTAGGGTATCATTATGAATCACTCACACACGTAATCTTCATTCTACACCATTATTTAATGAATCTTTCGATATTTAAGGCGTTCTCCATCGACTCGATCACTTTTTCTTTGCTTCTCTCGGATCTGTTCCATAATTGGTAATATAGTATGGTGCTACTTAAACTCTGTGAAATTTTTCAAATTTTTCAATTCCCTCGTTGTAATATATTTTTGATGGCATCAAAAAGTCTGTGAATTTTTTTTTCTTTCAATGCGACTCCTTTAATTTCGCTGCAGATTTTACAGGGTATTTGGCAGTGTACTGAAAGCGTATAAAAAAAATTGACATCGAGTTATATATATATTGCATTTTTATATTTTTTTGCCGGAGCTCAATCTTCCATTATATACGGGTTGAAAAAATAAAATCCTGTTTCCAAAACGAATAAAGTAAAAAAATCTGAGAAAATTCACAGAGAGTATCATTAACTTGTACTACTATATGGCCGATTGTATTAGAATAGATCAGAGAGAGTGAAAAAAAAATTGGTTGGAGAACGTCTCATTTATAGCAATTGGCATTTAGAAAAAATAAAAAAATAATAATGAAATACACGTAATAGTAGAAAGTAAATAAAATTCAATGCTAACCGTATGCGTATTTCAATGCGAACAAGCTACGATCGAAGGATCGAAAGAGGGTGAGTAGTAAGTTGAGAGTCAACGCGACAGAGAAAAAATGTAAAAATCTAAAAAAAATAAAAAGTGCACTGCATGCTTGTTGTTTCGCATCACAGTTGTAGCATAAGGCACCAAGCCAGGTATATAACGCGAAACTCTCGGCTCGGCCGAGTCTGTTGAATAATCAACAAACGCTCTCTGGCTTTTTTTGTAGATTGAAGAAAATACAAGGGCCCTTGAGTATCTTGGACACAGTTGGGGCAGTCAGAGTAGCCTTGAGAGTCTTGGAACTCAGGGCTCCGCCGCTAGCGAACGCAAACGCATTAGCAGCGAAAAATGGAAGCAGGGAGCTCGCAAAACACTTTTGCAGTGGGTCACCAATGCCCTGCCCAAGTGAGCTTTCATTTCAGTTTTAATTTAACAGACATTCCTCACCCAATTCAGTTACCGAATTTTTTTTTAAGACTCGGGATAAGATCGAAAATGATCGAGATTTAAATATTAACGATTTAAAAACAAAACAAAATCGAATTTTTTCGGTTTTTTTTTAAATAAGAATTGATTTATTTATTATGGAAAATATTTGAAATATAGGGAGGCTGGAATCCGCGTGAGAGATTTCGGCGAGAGCTGGAGAGACGGAAATGCCTTCCTCGCGATAATCGACGCAATCAGAGCGAACCTGGTGAACATTGCGGCGATGCGCGAAGCCTCCAACCGAGCTCGTCTCGAGACAGCCTTCCAAGTGGCCGAAGTCGAGTTGGGCATCGCTCGACTCTTGGATCCCGAGGACGTTGACGTGCCTCAGCCCGATGAGAAATCTATTATGACTTATGTAGCACAGTTCCTGCACAAATATCCGGAGCCCAAGTCCTCGGGACCGGACTCATTCGCCGCCGTCCAGCAAGAATACGATGCACTTCTTGCCTGGCTCAATGAGAGAACGAGACACCTCGAACAACTCGACAGAAGCAACGCTTTTCCACCGAGTTTTGCGGTAAATAAAATGCAGCGTTACTCAATTTCTTCATATAACGTGGTGGTCATTATAATGCGAAAAAAACCCTGATTTTCCATTCACTGATAAAATTTTCTTTCGACAAAGTTCTCTTCTTAATTCCAATTTTAAAAAACCCGTATTTCAAAAAAATACTTTTTTCAAATTAAACTTTTGATGTATTGTAGTTTTTTGAAAAAATTGTAATAAATTATTATGATCAAGTTTTTTTCCTGACCAACTTCGAAATTCCCTCGATATTTTTTTTACAGTTAGTTTCACTTAATTTGCAATTTGTTTCTTTTTAGGAGTATATGCTCGTACGAACGGAGACTGATGAAAAAGCCGTCTTGTACAAAAAGCTGCAAGGCTTGGTCGAAACTCCGAGTATGATCAGCATCACTCGCGATTCCTGGAGACACATACAGACTCTCTGGAACAAAATGGAATACCTCGTAAGTATTTCTCTTGTACACGAAAAATTCTGTAAAATTCAAGAATTTTACTTTCACCGAATACAAATATTAGTGTTTCAATTTCAATGACCTTTTTTTTTTTAATTCTGATTAGATGCTGAAATGGTTGTGGCTTCTGGATTCTTCGCTTCCTGGAGATTTAGGCGAAGTCGGAAGATGGCTGGCGCTTGCCGAGAATCTTTTGAACTCCGACGATGACATACCAGCGGATATGAATGAAGAAACAGCAGGAATAATATCGAACAAGCTTGAGGATCACAAGAAATTTTTCCTCGAGCTCGACGAAATGACTGATAAATTTCAGCGAGCTAAAAATTCTCCGCTCGCTCGTCAGGTGCCTCAGGAACAATTGGACAATATGACCGCGAGATTCGACAGTCTTCCAACACGTGCCGCGAAAAGACGAATCAAGCTCAAGTTTCTCGAGCACAAATGCTGCCTCGTGGCTTTCCTCTTTCTCGTGGAAACGAAGCTCAAGAGTTGGAGCGTCAAGTATGGGACCGAAGAAAAGGTCCATCAGATGCTCGAGCAGTATAGAAATTTTGTTTCCCGCAATCGCATATTCCAGGAATTTCAGAAGGCTTACTTGGACATGCAGCAGGTGGTCGACGAATATAAACGCGAAGGTGATGTTGGTGAGTATGTCGGGTTCATCGATTAACTAGGCTAACTACTCATACAAATGTTTCTAAATACTCGAAGAAATTCCAGCAGTTTTCTCAACTATTCAGTCGACTACCAGTTTACTACTACAATTAATAAGCTGTAGTTGAAAATAATAAAAACATTTGTAACAATATTTCATTTTACTTTCATAATATATGTTTCGTCATTTTTACAATTCCATTTTTCACTTCTTTTAAAAAAAAACTGTAAACACGTTTTTATGTAAATGTTGATTTAACAAATATATTTTCTAAAATGAGTGCAAAACTTTTTTTTTTGTTAAATCAGAAGTGATAAAAGTTTTTTTTTAACGGCTGAAAATATATTGCAAAAAGTACCCTTTTTTGTTGTAAAATTGAAATAAAAATTGTTTCGAATTATCGGAAGGTTCGATATTAGGAAAAAAGAAATAGATTTCTGACAATAGTATTTACACGTAAATTCGACAAAATGTTTGCAGATCGAGAGGAGGCCATCAAGATTGATCGCTTCATGCGCGAAACTGGTGACAAGTGGAAGAACGTGTCGATGGATTTGCGTTGCGTGCAATCAATGTTAGAAGAAGTGGTGGCTTATTGGCGTCGTTGGACCAGCGTATCGGACGAAATGGAGTCATGGCTATCGCGTGCAGAGCCTGCGCTCGAATTACCGGAAGAGGAGAAAATGGAATTCTTCCAGGACATCAGCGTGTGGAAGGACAAACACCAGCAACTCTCGGACAGCGTCAGCTTCCTGATTGCAACATCGGACGAGCAAGTCGCGTTGCATTTGAAAGATCGTTACAACAGCTTGTCAACACGGTGGGAGCGTCTTTTCTCCGAGGCCAAGCAATATATGCACGCCGGTGATTTATTGCGCAACCGAAAGGACTATCGTTCAGGCGTAGAAAGCCTTCAAAATTGGCTGAGAAACGCCGAAGCCGCTCTATCAACATCGCAGCTCACTTCGACGGAAAAGATCAAAGCTTATGGCGAACATCTTCAAGTACTTCACACCGAAGTGGAGAGCATTGAGGACCTCTTCAAGAGCATCAGCAAGAAGTTCCAAACACTGATACAAGATCTGTCGCGCGACGAAGTTGACAAAATGATGAATACACTGAAGAAGGAGAAGGAAGCGCTTGTCAGAGTTCGCGCTTTGATTCCAATGCAGTTGCATCTCTATCATCAGCTCCTGGTTCAGCAGGAATCTTTGGAAGCTGGACAGAAGGAAATATCAAATTGGCTGGATGAGGCAGAGCGTCTTTTAGCCGGTGTCAATCTAGCTGGCGGCCGTGATTTCGCTCTCGCACAATTAGACAGACACAAAGCCTTCTTCTCACGAACATTGTACTACAAATCGATGCTGGAATCGAAGAACAAAGTATTCTCAAGCATCGTAAAATCCGTCGATGCCCATGCCAATGTAGAGACAGCCGAAGGCGGTGCTGCTCTTCGAGCACTCAACGAACGCTTTGCCAGAGTATCTCAAACCGCTCAGCTCACCGAGCAACGACTCCAAGAAGCCGTTCGATGCTGGACGAAATTCCGCGAGTGTGAGAGACAGATTTCCGAATGGTTGACCGCTGCAGAAGGTCTCATTAATGACAAACGCATTGACAATCGTCAGTCGGTCGAACATCACAAGAATTTCTTTGGTAAAGTCAACGAGAGATGGATACAGGACTTGATAAACGCCGGACAAGACTTGAGAAATGCTTTGCCGGTTGAACAACAATCACCGATCGTCGAGGCTGTCGATGGTTTGCAAAAACGTTGGAAGGATGTTTTGAACTTTGCTCCTCTTCATCTGATGCGTTTGGAATTCCGTCTGGACGAAGTGACGTTCATGCAATATCTGAAGGAGATCGAGGTGGAGATCAATTCCGAACAGCAGGCACTGATTAAGAACGACGATGTCGAGAGCATTCTCGAGCGCAACAAGGAATTCTTCGTCAACAGAGGCGTTGTACTTGATGTCGAACGTTGTCTTCAAACACTGAAGAAAATAAGCGCTGCCTACACTCAGCTCAAGCCCACCGACGCGAGCCTAAAAGAGGCTGCTCAGAGAGCCGAAGAACTCTGGGAAAATTCGGCTCAGAGAGTTGAACTTCTCCGTGAACAGCTACGTCAGGTTCCCGAGCAATGGGCTGCCTACAGAAACAAGTAAGATTTACAACAATTTTTGCGGTAAAAGGCTACTAAGGAGACCGAGTTATCTAAAAATCATGGGAATTAAATGGTACAGCAATTGCCACAAAAATAAATCATTTTTGTAAGTGCATTTTGCTACAATTTTTTGTACTTTACTAGAAGAAAAATTTCCACTTACAATTTAAACCAAAAAATGTGTGCTTCTTCAGTGGTCATTTGTATCAGTGTCAAAGTTTTTATGTGTGCAATTAGTGCACTATTTAATTTCCATGATTTTTAGGTGACTCGTTCCCCTAAAATGTTGATCCTGTCACGTTCTATTTTCTTATCAATTGAATTAACTTTAATTTATTTATCTTAATAATTTCTAATGCCAATGATTCCCTAAATTAATCCCTCGATTTGTGAAAAATTCCGATTTTTACTAAAACGAATATTGTTTCCGCTCTGTTAATAGATTCGACGAAATGGGACGATGGATGGATCACGTTGACAATACTCTGAGGACAATATTGAAGGAAGTCAACACTCTCGAGGAATTCGAGACTGAAAAAACGATATTCCAGGTAAGAATACGTCAGTCTTTAATTTCTCTTTATTCAATCTAATCCCTCTCTTTGCTTGTAATGCTTTCGGATAGATGCAAACGTTGACGGTAATACAAAAAAAAACCTAACAAAACATTTAAAAATAAGTGCCTTAAAAGTGCAATTAAGTGAATTAATAAATGGCTTAATTTCTAATTACAGAAAGTCTGTCACGAGGCCGACAGCAAGAGAGAGGAGATGAAGTGGTTGGTCCAAACACTGGACAGCTTGACGTCAAATCGTTCGGATCGCGAGGCAGTAACGGAGCAGCGTCAGCTGGAGCAGCTAATAACGCGTTACAAAAATTTGATACCCACAATTGAGATTACAATGACGAAAACGGACATATACTCCAAGAGCTACACTTACAGAAAGGAAGTTCGTGAGGTTTGCACACTATTGCGTAAAGTGCGTGAACAAAGCACAGACGCTGGTCCAGAGAGCCCGGAACGTCTGAAAGACGCAGTTGTACACCAGGAAACACGTTTGAATCAGTTGGAACAGCAGCGAGCAAATATCGTCAGTATGCTGCAAAGAGGCAAGGATCTTCTGAAGGATCAACACGCTCCTACATTTGTTTCCTCGGAGGTACAGCAGCTCGAGCACAGCTGGAACGACACTTATGGCCAGAGCATCGAGGCCTTAAAGATCCTGAAAAATTCACAAAAACTTTGGGACACTTACAAGCAGCAAAAGGAAGAAATACAAAAGTTGATCGAGCAGGCAAATCAAGAGTTGCGAAAATTCGGAATCACTGGATTCCACGATGCCGCTCAAGTGGCTTCGGATCTTCAGACGAAGCTAGAATTGAGCTCGACTTTGCGTAAATCTACCGATGAAATGATGAGGAAATTGCGCGATACTCACACAAGCCTCTCGGCTATAATGCCGCCCGAGAGACGATCGATCTTGCAGAAGGAAATTACGGAGACCGAGGAACATGTCCAGACTGTTATTGAGACTGTTCACGAACGCGTGATTTATCTTCAGGAACACAACACTCGGTGGAATAAATTTCAAACGAAACTCAGCGATCTTCGCAGCTGGACGGTGCAAAGCGCACCGCAATCAATCGCCAACATTCAGGACTCTTCTGTCTCGCCGGAGGATCGAGTGAGGAAGACTGAAACACTACAGAAACAGATTCATGAGAAGATCACGATACTGAAGATTCTGAAGGAAGAATCGCAGCAACTCGTCAAAGGTTGGTTATAATTAATATTTTTTAAAATATTTGTACATCAGTCGACCGTGTAGTAATTTCGAATTCTATTCTTTTTTTCTTTACAGTAGACGATGGTGAAAGTCCGGAGGCGAAGCAACTGCGTGCGGACATTGAAAAGTTGCAGGGTTCGGTAGACGCGTTAAACGAGAGTGTAGAATCGCAGCGTGAAATAGCAACGCGTAATCTCGCCACCTGGAAGGAATACGAAGTTGGCATACAAAAATTGAAACCTTGGATCGAGCAGGCAGCAACGAAGGCAACATCAATCGCGTCAAAGCCATCGACCCTCAATCAAGCGAGAGAGATGCTGACAAGCGCGAGAACCTTCGAAAAACAGTGCGAGGAACGTCTTCCCCGTGTGCAAGAACTCTCTCAAGTGAGTCAACAGATCGCCGGAAGATCCGCAGCCCCGGACGAGGTCGACGCTGTTTACACACGTTGGAACTCAATTCACGATGTCGCCGTTCAGACAACAACGAAACTCGACAAGCTTGTGTCCTCGTGGAATACATTTGAGAGCGACGCCAAGGAATTCAATCAGTGGCTCAACGAGAGCGAAAAAACCTCGCTTATCGAGCCAAACGTGCAAACACCGGAAGCTAGCAAATTGGAACAAGACTTGAATCGCCTGAAAGACTTCAACAAAGTTATTTCCGATCGTCAGGCACAGTTAATATCACTGACACAAGTTTCTGATCACATAAGCCACGGATTGACCTTAGAAGGAGCGACAGGCTTGAAGTCACGTGTCGCTGAGATGAAATCAAGAGTTGGCAAACTCGCCGACACCGTCAGACATCAAATAAATCTCGTTTCGGATGCTCTGCTCTCACGTCAAGAGCTTCAAATGAAAATTACTGATTTTGATAACTGGATGGCCAGATTGAGATCCAGTATTGCAGAGATCAGCGATGTCAACGTGGACAACGTTGATGCTAATCTTCAAGCTGTTCATGGTTATCTTCAGGAACACACGGAGAAACAATCGAGATTCAACGCTATTTACGAAGAAGTTAAACGTTTGCTTAACCAGGCTTTGCCGCAAGAAGCAGCGGCCCTCGACGAGACTTATCGAAATTTGGCAGAAAAGTACAAATCTCTCGAGGACGATCTTCGTCAGCGTAAGAAGTGCCTTGAAAAATGGGCCGAGTTACTAAACTGGCATAACGAGGCCAACGCTCAATTGTCACACTGCAAATATCAATTGGAAGGTAGAAAACCGAATATAGGAGATCTGGAACGACTATCTAGCGAATTACAGAGCGTGCATACGAAAATTTGCTCATGGAAGGAACAGATTCCTATTGTTGACAGCTCAATGGGAATTCACATGCGCGACAAACAGGGAAAGCCTCTGACAGCCTCTACGCTGGTAAACGAGCTCGAGGCCAAGGCTGTTTCACTCAATACCGAATTGTCGTCGAAACGCGATAAGCTTGAGAATCTCGGAGCACGTTGGGACAATTTCCGCAAGCTTCAGCAAAAATTAACGGAGGAAATTGTCTCCACGCAGACTAAATTACAGCAGATCACTTATGAGGTTGATAGTTGCGAGAAATTGGGACCAGCGGTTGAAAAAATAAGCGATCTTATAGAGGATCATCAGCTGAGAGAGCCGGATAAGGATCTTCTTCATCACGAAGGAAACAGCCTCGTTAAAGAGGACCAAAAAGCTATGACGAACGTTCAAGTAGTCGTTTCTTCTGTAGATGCCAATTGGGAAAAGGTTAATGAACTGCTGAACGAACAGAGAAAGAAATACGCCGAGATGGAAGCCGATTGGAAAGCTTACACTGAAGCGAGAGAAAAACTAATGAAATTTATGGAGGATTCGCGAAACTTGAGTCAATCGAGCACGGAAATTCCTAATGACATTACGCAAGCAACTGCCGCATTGGAGAAGCACAAGAGAGCTTCGGAGATTCTAAAGAAGGGAAAACAATTTTTAGACAAGATGGATTCAAAGGCGCAGCAGGTTATTAAAGAAGCATCGTTGATGCCGAGTTTCAAGTCCGAATCCATTGAAACAGATCTCACGAAAGTCAGAGGACAGTATCAGGACGCTTATACGAGTATCGTCGAAAGAACACAGTCGTACGAGACTCAAGTGATTATTTGGAAGCAGATTGAGGACGCAAAGTACGAATTAACAAGATGGTTGAGCGACACGAATGAAGCGCTAAGCGGAGCCTGCGAACGGCTAACAGACGCGGAAAATGGACAAGTAAGACTTGCGAGATATCGCGAAGAATTGCCACCTCATCAATTGCTTCGTCAAGGCATCGCTACGAAGAGCGAGCAGCTCGTGAAAATCAACAATGACGCTGACATGCCAACACTTAAATCGCTGAATAAGCTTCTCGACGATCAGTTCAAGCTCGTGAAGGAATCAGCCGATAAATTGGAATCAATGACGTCGAGTCTGAGCGAAACTGAGAGAGGCATACGTCAGGATCTTAAGAAATCTGGTGACGCGATATCAAAGATTCGTGAAGATATTATCAAGTGCGACGATCTTACGGGTGAGAATACCAAGATTTTGGTGAGAATCAATAAGTGCCAGGAACTCAAGGCTGAACTTGAGAGATCTAACGCAAGACTCGCAGAGGTTGGCGAAAAGATAAAAGTGGCTTCGAGCTCGTATCCGGCAATCGCAAGATCGAGTCTGCCCAAAGAGCTGCAGGCACTTCAGCAAAGAAGAGAGGGAGTTGCGAGTCACGCGGACAAAGTTAGCGCGACTCTTGTCGCTTTTCTCACGAAGTTATATCATGAAAAATTCAGCGCTCTTCAGAGAATGGTTGGAACTCACAAGGAAAAGGTTCTCTGGTGCGAACCTGAGGAAAGCAGCGATCGTTATAATCTTGAAGTGAAAATGGCGTCACTGGTCGACGTGGGTGCTGGTATCGCGGATTGCGAGGCGAGGAAAGCCGATACCGACGCTTCATTGAGTTTGTTGGAGACCGTTGAGAGCAAAGAAACAACAGTTGCTCTGAAAGTCGAACGAGACAAAGTGGCTGCGGATCTTGAGGCTCTGAAACAAAGTTACGCAAAAATCAAGACAGTACTCGAGCGAAATATTGCACTTTGGCAGAGATACGAGCTTACCTCGGAAAATGTGGTTTCCTGGCTGAAGGAGTCGGAAAATAGAATTAGAACTGAAGGATCGTTGCTCGTTGATTTACCGGACGTTGAGGCGAAGATTTTGGAAATTCAGAATTTCCAAAAAATCGTTGTTGACTATCAGAAGGACGTTAAAGAGTTGGCTGCCCTCGGCGATGAGATCTTGAAAGTCAGTCCCGAATCCAGGGTTGGACAGTACGTCGGACATTTGAATACTCGTTATCAGGCAATTATCAAATTCTTGGCGCAGCATCTGAAAAAGTTGCAAGAGTTAAAGGATGGAAGAGACGAGTACAAGGGTCACGTTAAGGAACTTGAGGCGTGGATCGAAGAGGCTGAAAAGAAACTCAAAGTTTTCGATGAGATTAGCGGACCGAAGCCTATTACGTTCTATCAATCAAGACTCAAAGAACTCAAAGCGTTCGCCGATGACAGGGAGAAGGGCCAGGCTGTTCTCAATAAAACTGCTGAAGCTGGGGAAGCTCTCTTTCCAAGGATTACTCCTGATCACAGGGAAGCCATGAGGGCTGAATTGAGAAATCTTCGTAATCGCGTTGACGCTGTTGCCGATAGGGCTAACGTTATTTACAAGAAGATTGAGAGCGACATGATGCACCGCTCGTCATTTGAGGACAAATACTCGCAGGTAGGTTTAATGATGAAGGCGATTCAATCAGTTAATAATAAAGAAATTTAAAAAAAAATACGATTTTGCGTGAAAGCTTTGAATTTGAGAATTGAGAATTTGTGTATGATCTGAAATCAGCGTGAAATTTCCTACCGAATTTTAATGTTAATAGACTCCCTCCTCTTAGCGATTTAGTATCATTAGGAAGTAATTAGAAATTTTTACGAATGTTTAAAAATTTTCCAGGTGAAACAATGGCTGATCGACGCCCAAGCGAAGCTCGGCGACAAGCAGGATCTCCTTCCAAGCCTGCAAGAGAAAAAACTCGCGCTACACTCTTATCGCGCGATAGCCCAGGACGTGAGCGTTCATCGAAACATACTGAAGCAGCTTCAAGAGCGTCTTGGTACGGTACCGGACGACGAGGCGAGCGAGATGTTGGCAAACGTGATCGAGGCTTATGAGAAGCTTTCCGGTGACGTCGAGGATCGTATCGGAATTGCGGAGAAGCACGTATCCAATCACGAAGCCTATTTGCAAACTTTCGACAAGGCTAAAGATTGGATAAGCACAATTGTCAACGAAGCATCCGCTCTGCTTGAAGCTGATCTCACGGTTGAACGCGATTCCGCAAAATCGCGAATCTCCCAGTTGGACAATATTCTTCATCAAAAACCCGAAGGCGATCGTATACTCGAGGACTGCAATCAACAGCTCAACATAATCCTTGAGCAAACTTCCATAGCCGGACATCCACTGCTTCTTCAAGGATTCGAGAGACAGAAAAAAGTGTGGCAAGACTTTTTACTCCAATGCGTCACTACTCGCGATAAGCTCAATCGTCTTTTCGATCAGTGGGCAGAATTCGCTAAAGTCGTCGAGGCTCTCGAGGCATGGACGAAAAATATTGAGTCACAGGTGAAAGATCAGAGTCTGAAGAGTACCGAGGAGGCGAAACGAGCGAATTTACAAAAATTGAAGAAGCTGGAAGAAGAAATAGCGGCTAAAGGACCGGAATTCAATGCTGCCGTTGAGAGAAGAGAAGCTGGTGTCGAAGCCGAGTCCGAATTGGCCAGCAGAATATCCAGGCAGGCTACGAAATATCAAGCATTGAGGAATCAGGCCAAAGAAGCTGTCGCGCGTTACGAACAATTTGTCAGGGAGCACAATGCCTTCAATGAGAGATACAACGATTTCCTCGCCTGGATAAATGATGTCAGGGCTGAGCTGAAGAAGCACAGCGAGATTGTTGGCGATTTAGCAGTTCTGCAAAGTCGTCAGAAGAGCATTCGCGATCTCGGTGACACACGCACGAAAGAAAATGCTCGTTTCGAATCTGTGGTAGATCTTGGCGAGAAACTGTACGCACAAACATCGCCAGACGGTCGTGAAATCGTTAGGCAGCAACTCAGAAATCTTCGCACTCTTTGGGATGGTTTCAGCGAGGATTTGCAATCAGCAACGCAAAAATTGGATCAGTGTCTCATGCAATTTGCGGAATTTTCGTTGTCACAGGAACAGCTCACAGCCTGGCTGAGAGACGTCGAACGTGCAATGCATCAGCATACCGAGTTGAAATGTACGTTGGAGGAAAAACGCGCTCAGCTCCAGAATCACAAGATTATGCATCAAGAGATAATGTCACATCAGTCGCTCGTTGAATCTGTTTGCGATAAAGCGCAACAGCTCGTTGATCAGACTAAAGATACTTCGTTGAACGTTTATCTTCAGTCTATCAAACAATTGTTCCACAATATCGTTGCGAAGTCGCAGGATCTTTTGGAGAATCTTGAGGATTGCGCGGACAAGCATCATCGCTTTGATATTCAGTGCAAGAAATTCCGAGATTGGCTCAATGCTGAGAGAGAAAAGTTACTCGAGTGCAATGATATTACGGGCGAAAGAAGCGATATCGCGCGAAGACTCGCCAATTTGGCAGCTTTGAAGACCGGGCAAACACAAGGTGGCGAACAATTGATGAAAATTAAAGAGTTTGTCGACGCCGTGACTAAAAGCACCGCTCCCAAAGGACAGGGCGCTCTCACGAAACAAATCAATGCGCTTGAAGCTAGTCTTCAGCAACATCTCAGCGAAATTGGTAAGGAAATTTTGTTATATTTCACTTTTAGCGACTGCGTGCATCAGGACACTTTCAATTATCCTCGGAGAATATTTAACAACGAGTGAAAATTCTAATTATTATTTTTTTTCCGTACAGAATCAATAGAAGCTAAGCAAAATGCAGCTCTACAAAAATGGCAAGACTTTGAGGCTCAGTTAGACGTTCACACCAAGTGGTTCCGTTCCATGGAGGCGGCTTTCAGAGACCAACAACTGCAACCCACTTTGGTGGAGAAGGAGGCGAGACTTCGAGCTTTCCATGAGAAACGCGAGATAATATTGAAAGCAGAGCAAGAGATTGACGAATTTGTCGACAGGTCTCATAGTCTTCTTCATTCGAGTGGCGTTGAACGTATAAAACCGCTCGTTTCGCAAATTAGTAACAGGTAAGAAAATAATAGTAAGAAAATGTATAAACATTTTATAATAAAGAACTATGAAATAATTTTTTCATATAGATTTGTTTAAAAATGCTACAAAAATAAAAATAATGACTAATGAGAAAACAAATGAATTTTCTCCATTATATTGACCTTCGTGATTGTTTTCAATTAATTTTTATTGACAAACTTTTTTTTTAATCAAATCTTTATATTTTTTTTACCAATATACTAAGTATATTCAGAAAAAAATAATTTATGGAACAAATAAACAGAGTGAATTCGTAAATAGTATTGTGGTTACAATTCTAGAGTTTGAAATGCTTTTTTCATATTATATGATACCCATTTCTACTTTGCAAGGATTTTATTTATTGTGTTAAATAAATAATTTTATTCCTTATCAGATACCAAGCGTTGCACGTGTTGAGCAAGGAAGTGGTGAATCGTTGCGAGAGTATCGTGGACGAGCATCGTGCGTACGAGGCGAAATTGAAGGCGATAGACGCTTGGTTAATTCCTTTGGAGCAACATCTCGTTGCATTGAAGAAGGAAGAAATCGGTGGAAATCGCGAGGCGAAGGTATCGCGTCTTCAAGTACTTTTGGCAGAGCGTGAGCAAGCTGAGAATCGTTTGGCGAGTCTCAGCGCAGCCGGTGAGAGAATACTTCCGGCTACATCAGCCCAAGGTCGAGAAACTATTCGTCATGAGCTTAGACACGCTCGCGAAAGATGGGACAGCCTTGCCGAGGGTATCCTCGAACAGCAAAAGAAACAGGACGCTCAGTCGCTTCAGTGGTCAAGTTATCAGGAGACACTGCAACAGATACTCACCTGGCTCGATAATATGGAACGCTCGATGAAAGACTCGTCGAACGCTTGGTCGTCGCTTCAAGAAATTCGCTCGAAGCTCCTGAAGGGAAAGGTTTGTCCACCAATCTAGAAATAGTCAGAAAAAAATAAATAAATAAATGGGAATAAAGAAAAAAACTGAAATTCGTTAATTAAGATCTCAAAAAGTATAATAAAAACGTTAAATTTCTCTCTTTCAGACAATGCATCATGAGATCCTGGCGCACAAACGAATTGTCGAGGCTATTTCCGAAAAAGCAAATGCTCTCGCTCAGGTTGCTCAAGCTCCAACCGACATTCGTGAAACTGTCTCTGCTGTCTCGACTCGCTACGAAAAGCTCGTAGATGCATCTCAAAAGGGTATCGCCAATCTCGAGGGACTCCTAGAAATATTCCAACAGTTTCACGATCTCCAGAAAGCATATCAGGACTATCAGAAGCAACAGTGGGAGAGACTGGCAAATTACAGCGACTACACTGGTAACAAGGCGAATTTGCAGGCCAGATTAGCCAAGGTAATCGAGATTCAAGACAGCCAATCGGAAGGTGATCTTAAACTCAATGTTTTGGAAGAACATATCGCTCACAGCTCGCAGAGCTTGCCACCCAGATCCCAGGAATCCATGGAGAGAGACTTGACAAACTTGAGGTAAAATTTTCAATTTACTTTAATTTTATTTTATTTTTTCTTCTTGTTGCTATGAGATAAACTTGTAAATTTATGAAAATAAATGAGCTTTAAATCGATATTATTCTGCAGATTCGAGCACAAGAAATTTGCCACGGCAGTAAGCGACGTTGTTCGCAGTATCGAAGAGAGAATTCAACAATGGAGCGAATACGAAAATTCGCTGGAACGTCTCCTAGCTTGGCTCTCCGAAGCCGAGGCTTGTCTCAAGAATTACGCTTTGAAAAACACGTTCGACGAGAAACAAGAGCAGCTAGAAAAATATCAGGTAATATTTAGACGGAAGAAAAAACTTTTTTTCTGACTGAATTTCTAAATTTTTTTTTTTCGAATACAAGGTACTCTATATAGATGATGAGGAGTGATTGAAATTTATAGCTGAATATATGAGATATTTTATTGGGGGCCTTTGATGATAGATTGTAGTGATTTATATGAATAAAACCATTTCTTAGGAACTGCAAAAGTTAATGGAAATACGGACAGGGGATGTTAGCGAATTGATCAGCATCGGTGATCATCTGGAGCAAGTAAGAGTATAAAAATAAATGGAATCGATTGTAGGATGGCGCTTGGACGATAAAAAAAAACAAAAAAGAAAAATCTCAGAATCATTTCTGTGTCTATCGCCTGCAGCATTAATTCACGAAGGGCTTGGTTTCCATTCCTTCCATACTTTTCTTTGCAGCTTTAAAGCTTGCACTTTCAGGGAGAGCGAGCGAGATACGCAGCTGTGTGTAACACTTGTTGCATTTTTCACCAATCATATCGTTTCTATCGCTGATTTTTTCCAAACTATCGTATACCTTTCTTTACAGCTTTGTGGCTGCAACGTTGCAGTGACATATTTCGCATGATAAAATTTATCAAAATACGCCAACGATGGGTGCTTTTTTTTTAAAAGAAAGGGAATTGATTGCACAATTTTTAACTTTTTTTACGCCTTGAATTTTCGCAGTCCTTGATCACCAGCCTACGACATCACGAGGCAGAATTTGACAAGATGAGCGACGATTCTTCAGAACTCATCGAGATCAGCGGCGAGGGCAGATTTTCAGCCAGCGTTCAACAAGTCACGTCCAGATTCCAATCTATCCAAGCGACAGCCAAGGTACGATTTTAAAAATTGAATATGAATAAGATTTTACCCAAGTTTTTAGAAGCTAAACAAATCCATGTGATTATTTCATTTAAAACTGCAAAAGCATTCCTACTAATCACAGGAAATTAGCATCAATCAATTTAAAAAAAAATAATAATTTGTATAAATAATATTTAGAGCTTTTAGAATTGTTTGTTTCGTTTCCTAGATCTTTAAAATAAAAATGCGTACTTGGAAAATCGAAATTTGTACATACACACGTTTTTAAACTACAATTTATATGCTTTTACTTAATAAATCCTCTAATCGTAAATAGGAGCTTGTGAAGAAGTGCGAGCAGGCGGTTTCGGATCACGGTAGCTACCTGGATCGTTACAAGCAGTGCACTGAATGGTTAACAGCATCACAGTCGCAATATCAATCTACAAGAGGAAACGCAACGGCAACTCGTCAGCAATTAGCCAACAACATCGAGACTCTTCGAGAATTGATATCGCGACAGGCTTCAGCGACACTCCTGGTGAATAATACGGTCGAGGCTGGTGAGCGATTATATCCGAGTACCGGCGCAGACGGCAGAGATATTATTCGTCAACAACTGTTGGATCTTCAGCAAGCTTTAGAGAGCCTTTATGATGGTGTAACTGCAACAGAACGTGAGATACAAGTGAAAATATCACGCTGGTCCGGCTTCGACGAGTGTAGCGAGGCATTTGACAAGTGGCTTGAACAAATGGAAAGTCAACTAAAGCCCGAAATTGAATTAAAGACAACTCTCGACGAGAAACGAGCTCAGCTTCATATCTATCGTACATCACTTCACGACGTTCAGGCACATCAACAGGATCTCTTTGATCTCTCTGATAAGGCTGATAATTTGCCGGATCGTACAGAAAAAATTGACAAAATTTTGAAAAGTTTGACCAAGAGACACGGAACAATATTGAAGAGATTGCTCGGTTTTGTCGAAAGATACGAAGGCATAGTGAGCGATCATCAACAATACAGCAAAGCTGTTCTTGATACTCACGAATGGCTGGATGCAACTCACAATGCGGTCAATTTGTGGGGCGATGTTGAACTCGAAAGAGTTTCGCTGCACACGAATCTCGATCGTTTGAAGAATCTACAGCAAAGTCTACCGGAAGAGGAACCTAGAGTACAGCAAATACGTGCTTTGGGTGAGAAAGTTATACCGGGAACATTGGAGTCCGGTCAGGTGAATATTCGCTCGCAAATTGACTCGTCGCAGCAGGAATGGGAGGGTCTCGTATCTGCTATCAAATCTACTATCGATACTTTGGAGAACAAGCTTCAACAGTGGAACGAATTTGAAGCTATGAAAGAACGTTGCTTGACGTGGATACGCGAAACTGACACGAAACTACATGCTGTTGATTTGAAATCTACATTCGCTGAGAAGAAGGATCAGCTTGAACGGCTACGCACTCTTCAGGGCGAGGTATGATTTTGTATTTAAATTTATTTTCAACTTGTACGAAGCTTTTTTATTTACTAAAGAATTGTCGAGAATTAAGTGAACCTTTTAATTCACACGAATAATTTTAATAATTCTTTTTTTCGAAAAGTATGTTGAAAAAGAAGAGACATTTTAAAAATGTTGTATTCCTGCGACCACTATTTCCGACAGAATGAATTTTTGTAAAAACTCGATTTTTCGTATTTCCTATTCAAGCTGCTTTTTGAAAAAAAAAATTGTCAATTGCAAAAATTGTTAATCTTGATTATACGTTGAAACTATTTTTAAATTGTACGAATTTTGTTAAAAGGTACGAGCAAAGGAGCTGGAAATCGACGCGGTAAGCGAGCGTGCCCAGCAATTGCAGAAAAACATAACGTCACGCTCGTCGAATGTTTCGGAGCTCGGTATAAAGTACCAGCAAATATCGAGCAAGGTAAAGGAGCTGAACAATCGTTGGCACCAGTATGTCACCAATCACCAGGACTTTGACAATCAACTGTCCGAGTGCACGAGATGGCTCGAGGGCATCAGAGACAAGCTGGATTATTGCTCGGACATGAGCGCATCCACGCAGAAGGATTTGGAGAGCAAAATGGAGATCGTTCAAGATCTTCTTCTCTACAAAGAAGATGGCTTTGCTAAGGTACTGTGCATTTTAAATAAATATTCCAGAAGGATTTAACGAAAAAAAAGAATTTCAGAATGCATGTTTGCAAAAAACATTATTATTAGAAATAAAAGTATTTGCAAAAATTTTTTTTGATACACTTCTGAAATTCTTATGAAAAAGGTATATTTGTAAAAAAAAAAAGTAATATAAAATTCATGGTACTATGATTCTATGAATTTCAAATAAATATCCCAGAAGAATTATAAAAGGAATTATTGCTCAAAATATTATTATTTAAAATGCAAATATTTGCAAAATGTTGTCAGTGCTTCATTGAAATTCTTGTGAATAAAATTCTATTCGTGAAAACATTCTTTAACCAATTAAATAATTCGGAAAATCATACAACAATGCATTTAATATTGTCCATATTATAAATATTACTATTTTAACGAGTACTAAAATTAGCGAATATTTCATAAAAATTAATCAAAATAATTGAATTCTAGGTTCAGGGAATCGTGGAGTTGGCTCAGGCAGTTTTAGCGAATACCGCACCGGCTGGTCATCGCGCGATAAACGAGGCTTTGGCGAATCTTCAAGAGCAATGGAGCGCACTGGCCTCGAAGATGCTCGAAACAAAAACGAACCTCGACGACTCGATAAACAAATGGGCCGGGCTACTCGAGCAAATTCAGTCGATCAATAAAACCGTGGAATACATGCAAACGTCGATCGACGAAATATCCCAATTTCAGACAACGATGACGGAAAAACGCTCTCAATTGGAGCGAATAAAAGCGCTGGAGGAGAAAGTACGTTGCGAGAACATCGAAGTCGACAGTCTGAAGAGCAAAGTCGGTGAAATGATCGCAAGTGGACAGCAGGGTGTCGCAGCGTCGGAAGCTCAGGATATTCTCAACAGATTCGATACACTCTTTGAGAAGATAAAGTCTCTGTTGTCGGAGCGCGAAGATCAGTACAAAGATCACCGTTTGTACAAAGAAGCTCAAGACGATCTGGTCGCTTGGCTCAGTCGTGCTCGTGAAAAGATTCCGTCGATGAAACAGCGATCACTCAGCGACAAATTGGCAATCGAAAATGCTGTCGCTCCTCTTGAGAGCCTGCTGAATAAAAAAGCCCAAGGTGAGTTGCTGGTTGAACATTTGCAGCATACCGGACAAGTCGTGTGTGCAAGCACGAGTCCTCATGGCCAGGAAGTCATTCGCAATGATATCAGAGCTTTGACAGAAAGTTTTGAGAATCTATTCCGTGAAATACAGCAACAAAAAAATCAGCTCGAAGCTACGGTAAGCCAATGGCGTGACTACAAGGACGAATACGAGAGACTCAGCGACTGGTTGCAACAATTTGATATTCTGATAAAAGCACAGAAAAATTCGCTTCTTCCTAATGTTAAAGAAAAGGAAAAGCAGGTTAAGGAGGTGAAAGATATATTGGAGAATCTGACAAAAGGTCAGGAGCAAATTGACAAATTCAACAAAACTGCTAGTGCTTTGCTCTCGTCACATTTGGACACTTATATTAACAATCAGCTGCGTCATCTAAATTCTCGCTATCAAGTTCAAGTGAATCTGGCCAAGGATGTGCTCAACAAAATCGAAACTAATTTGGCTCAACACGAGGAGTACGAGACGAATTTGGGAAAAGCACGCGATTGGATTGACAATGCCAAGCAAATTATTCGTCAGGGAACCGAAGCTGCTTCGTCGAGCAGCCGCGAAGAATTGCAAAGTAGATTGGACAAGATTCAGGAACTTTTGCGTAAACGCGAGGAGGGACAGAATCTCGTTCATTTGACGGTGAATTGCGGTGAAAAAGTCGTGCGTAGCACACGATCTGACGGTCGTGAAGAGATAAACGCACAATTGAAGGAAATTCAAAACGATTGGGAGAGATTGGTGAAAAAGATTTCCACGACTAAAGTTCATCTCGAGACGAGCCTTTTGCAATGGGCGGATTACAGCTCTTCGTATTCTCAGCTTCAGCAATGGATAAATGATCGTGAGGCAAAACTTCAACAAGTTTGCGAGCAAAAAGTCTCGAAAGCGAAGAAGGGACTTGCTGGTCTTAGTTCATTGGCGATTGGCGAGAGAAAGGCGAATCTTCGTCAGACTAACAGTATCGTTCAAGATATCGTTGCGTTCGAACCGATGATACAATCGGTGACGATCAAGGCCGAGGATCTTCAGCAAGCTACGCCTGCCACGGAAATTTCGATAAAATACGAAACACTTAGCAAACAGGCGCAGGAATTATATGCAAAGCAGAAGGAAACTGTCGAGCAACATCAGGCCTTCATTGACAGTGGCAATGAATTCGTACAGTGGATACGCGTGGCAAAGGAACGACTTGGAAAATGCTCCGAGCCAACCGGTGACAAGGAATCACTTGCGAGTAAGATTAGCCAACTGAAGGTACTTCAGAGCGAACTTCCCGATGGACAGAAGAAACTTGAGAGAGCTTTGGAGCGAGGAAATGCCGCGTGTCAAATTGCCGATGCTGAGGACAAGGAAATTATTGAGGAAGAAGTTGCTCTGTTGCAGGAAGAGTACGACAATTATGTGTAAGTATTTCGTTAATAGAAAGATTTAAAAGACATTGATAATTTGAGAAACAGGGTCTACATAATTGTCATTTGATTACAGTGATTCGCTCAACAGTACCAAGAGCTTGTTGGAAGTAGGAATAGTGAGATGGACCGAATACGAAGATCAGTTCTCCGAGGCAACGGACTGGCTGACCCAGACCGAGCAGCTCGTTCAGCCTTTCAACAAACTTCAGGACAGTCTGGAGGAGAAGAAAAATGTTCTCGAGCGATTCCAGGTTCATCTGCAAACGCTTTTCGACTGGCAAAAGGAACTCGATCGTTTGAATATGAAAGCTCAGATGCTTCTTGAAACTTGTGCGGACACTAGAATATCCCAAGCGATAACTCAGCTTACTACCAAATACAATGCGCTCCTTTCTCTAGCCAAGGAAATAATGAGACGTTTAGAGTTGCATTATCAGGTTTGTTAATTCAATTATTAATTCAATTTAGAAGTATATTACTATTCGATTCGCTATTTAAATGTCTTTGTCCATTGATAGGAGCATCAACAACACAATACTCTGTACCAAGAGTGTCAAGACTGGATAGAACGCACTCGTGACAAGCTTGGCGAATGCAAAGAAGTACCTGCAACGCTTACCGAAGTCAATAACAAATTGCACACCTGCAAAGCCATAAGGCAAACCCTGGAACAGGGACAGAATAAGCTTCGTTACGCGCTCGAGCTCAAAGAAAAAGTTATTATGAATACTGAGCAAAACGGTGCGATTAAAATTCAGGAAGACACTGAAAATCTTAAGAGCGAATTCGACAAGCTTTTGGCTGATGTTGAAGAGGCCAGACAGAGACTTTCCGCCAGGGCCACAGCTCTTGAGGAACTCAATAAACTTCATCGACTGATTACCGACTGGATCGAGGAAGTCGAGGGCAAAGTAAGGCCCGAAGAGGTTTACAGAAATGATCTTAGCGAGAAACGAGCTCTTCTTGAGAAATATCGCACCGCACAGAGAAATATTCAAGGACACGCCGATACGATCGATCGCCTGAAGTCACGACTCAGAGAAGACGAGAGCATACCGAAAGGACCGTACGAAACCACGATAGGAAAGTATGAAGAACTTCGACGTCTTGTTACTGAAAAAATAAACGTAAGTAACGATTGAATTAACGAAAATTTTTTTTGCGAAATTTTGAAAATTTTTCGAATCATTTTTGTTATAACAAGAAAAAATGTACTTTTGTCGAATTTACAATTTAAAAAAAAATATAAGAGCCCACAGAAAATTGTTGAATTTACAAATTTTTGTTTGTTGAATTCGAGTTGCGAAAAAAAAGTTTTGTAAAATTGTACTGATTGTCAAATTAGAATTGATAAAAAAAACTCGTCATAACTAATTATTTGTTGTTAAGATTAGTGATTAAAAAATTGGTGGGTTTGTTGAGTTTACAAACAAAAATTGTAAAAACAACTAAAAAGAAAGTATTTTGTAAAGTGAAAATACGAATCTTGAACAAACTGTTTCTTTACTTTTTTTGTGAAACTATAAATTTGACAAATTTTGTATCAGTTTTTCGACAAAATCTTTTTGGTAAAATTAAAAATACTTTAGTTTCGTTTTTAATAAATTTATCTGCATCATCGTGGCGAAAAAAAAAACTCAAAAAATGTTTTCCATACCTTAATGTTGACGGAAATTTGTGTATTTTCAGAATCTCGAGGATCAAGTAGGCGAGCATGAAAAATTCCAGCAGGCGTACAACGAGGCGGCCGATTGGGTACGAAGAACCAAAGTCGAAATTCAACAGTACAGCATGACTCACGGTGAACGTGACAAGGTGGCTGAACGTGAGAAAAAGGTGAATGATATCGCTTCAACGATGCCTAAGGGTGAAGCTCTGATTTCGAAGGTGTCGGATTTGAGTGAGACAGTGATTTCTTCATCCGGTCCAGAGGGCCAGGAGGCCATTAGACAAGACGTGAGACAATTGCAGTTGGACTGGAAGTCACTGCAAACTCAATGCCAGGAATCACAGCAGACACTTGGAAATTGCATAAACATGTGGTCACAATTTACGACAGCGTTGGACGCTATGAAAAATTGGTTGGATCACTTCCAGAATCGTGTGAACGCCGAACAAGCGAAGGAAAATAAAACGCCGGAGGATCTCGCGCGATGCAAGCAATTGGTGGAAGAGGCGATTCGTCAGAAGCCCGTTCTCGAGGAACTCAATGACAAATGCGAGGCTCTTTTGGAAATGAGCGCCTGCAGTTGGGCTCGGGATAAAACCGTTCAACTTCAGTCAACCTACACGACACTTCTCACAGAAGCGCAGGGTCTTGTTTCCAAAGTCGAGAAGAATCTTTCGGATCACACCGAATTTCTCAAAGCGAAAAAGGAAATGGAGGACTGGCTTCGGACTGCACATGGTTCTATTCAGGATTGTGTCGGGCAGGGAGACATTGCTTGGGCTAAGGACAAACTCGAGACTACAAAGGTCAGATTTTCACCAAACAATATAAATTTATAGCATGATTTATAGCAAATAATTATAATATTTGCAAAATTTGCTTTGAAATTACAATAGAAATTACTATTTTAATCTATTCGATTGATTGTTATTTTAGAAAAATAACAATTTTAGAAAAATTAACTGCTGATTTACTATAGTTTCATCTCAAAACGTTGATTATTTTAATCGTAATAACTGAATTTTCTTTCTATTTCGAATGATTCATCAGATGGTAGCAACCAGAATAACTGAGGGCCAGCATCTTCTGTCGACCCTGCAGAATGCTTTCGCTAAAGCGATAAACACAGCATTACCCGAACAGCAAGAAGTGCTCCGCAAAGATATGGCAGAATTGCGTTCAAGTTGGGAGAAATTGAGCATTGATCTGAAAACGGTTCAAGCTCAAGTCAAATCCATTCTCAATAGATGGGAAGATCACGCGGAAGCGTACGAACGATTCAAGCAATGGCTCACAGAAACTGAGAACATAATTCGAAGCCTTCCGGACACCAAAGGTGAAATTGGCGAGATGAAAACATCACTCGAACGTTGCAAACATATTCAGGAAGAAGTGAGAGGCAAGAAAACCGATCTCGATCAACTTCTTGAAGAATCTGCAGCGCTTTCTGGCTGGGCGAAAAATAACACGACCTTGGAGCAGGCCAACATTCTCAAAACTCGATGGGAATCTTTGGGACTTGTCGTAGAAGAGCAAAAGCAACTTGTCGAGAACGAGATGCAGGAATACAACGGTTACCACAACGCTCTTCAGGACACTGAGAAGTGGCTTTTGCAAATTTCCTTTCAGCTAATGGCTCACAATTCTCTCTACATAACGAACAAAGAACAGACTGTTGAGCAGATAAAACAGCACGAGTCGTTGTTAGAAGAGATTCGTAAGTATCAGCACGATCTTGATGAGCTGAAAGCCAAAGGACAGGCTCAAATTGATCGCTACAAGACTGTCAATCCATCGATCGAAACTACGATACAAACGCAACTGCAAAATGTCCAGGAGAGTTACAATTCGCTTCTCGGCACCGCTGTGCAGATTAAAAATCGATTGGACGAATCACTGGCTAAATTTGAGGAGTACGAGAACACTCTGGAGAGTATTATGAAAAATTTGGATGCCTATGAACCAGAAATTGCTAGGGAATTGGAAGCTCCGCTTGATACTTTGGAATCGGCTGAAGAGAGTCTCGAAGGAGCTCGTACGCTTCATAATAAACTACAGGCTGAAAAAGCTCGACTGGCCGTCGCTGTTGAAGCCTGCGAGGCTGCTGCCGCGTGTGTTTCCAGACCTGGAAGCCCATTGGACGCTCCTCCTGTACAGATTCCTGCCAGAGAGGTTGAAGTTCGTACTCGACTCGAAGATCTCATCGATCAGGTATTTTTTTTCTTACAACCTTTTTCTTGCATTATTTTTTATATTAATTATTAATACTGCACCTTTTGATTTAGAATAGAATAGCCTGCTTGCCTGGCATGACTCACGTTTTATTTCTGTGAATTACGTGTTTTTTTTTTGCCTTTTTTTCCATGTTTTGCTTTTATCCACGCAGAATAAGGAGGAACAAAGTTGCAGCCTCAAAGCTCTTTTAGATAACCTCGAGCGCAGTGGTGTCGTAGTGAAATTAAACGGAATGTGTAATAAGGTGTGCATTTGTTTTATCTTTCTTTTTTGCCAGTTTTTTAAGGAGACTACAGAGCCTTTTTCAGTTGTTTTTCTTTTTTTCCAAATTGGAGGGACGAAAAGTGCACTTTATTTTAAGTTTCACTTATATTGAAATCTGTGTAAATAAAAAATTATTTGATTCATTAATTTGTTTTCATATTTATGTACGAAGAGATAAATATAAAAAATATCTGGATTTGTCTTGAATAACAGCTTGAAGGACTATTCGAGATTTTGGATCGAAACGTTAGCTACAAATTGTTTCTCCTTCGTTTCTCAATATCTCAAAAATATAATAGACGAAATTTTTTGAAATTTCCGCAATTTGAAAGTTTAAAAAATCTCTATAGTCTCCGTTTTGAGAATAATAAAGTGATAAGCTGCAGAAGAGTGTCAGATATTTAATACTAGATTTTCTTCAAATAACGTAGATGCAAACGCACTTGGCGAACGTGACGAAATCAGTGGGTGAACTAGAGGAACAAGCTCGCCAGAAGAACGCCCTTCGCAGTTGGGTGAATCAGCAGCGTGCTTTATGCTCCGAGTGGAAATCACGTCCAGCGAAACTTCGTTCCGAGGCAGCGCAGGCCGAACTCCAGGCAATGAACGAACTTCTGGGTAGCGTTGGTGAGCGTCGTACACGAGCTTTGACCGAACTGTCCATCAATCGAGACGGACAGGACGACGATCTCGAGGAGGGCTTGAATAAATTGGAGTCCGAGCTAATTGAAGCAATTGGCGAAAAACAAGCTGCTCAAGATCTCATCCAAAAGTACAGAGCGCAGGTTCAGGATATTCAGTCGTGGTTCGATTCGCTGTCGAAGAAAGTCGACGTGATCGAGAAAGGCAGCGGTTTGACGATCGGCCAAAAGATAACGTCCGTAAAGGAAATAACTGGTGAATTCGAGTCGCAGGGACCATCGCGACTCGAACAAGTGAAGAAACTCGGCGATCAAGTTATGGACTCTGTGAGCAATTTGGATTCTCAACAGATTGAGGAACAAATGAAATCTGTTGAGAGACGTTATGCTGATATTGGCAAGAAACTGCAGAGAAAGTCACAAGTTTTAGATATAACTGCACAAGTAATCGAGGCAACAAGGAAAGAAATTCAGGATAATCGGGAATGGATCAACGAGAAGAAACAGCAGGCAAGGGCTACCGGATTATTAGGATTCGAGAGCAAACAGGCTGAGGAAAAAGTTTCGGCGCTCAAGGTAAACAAAATTAAATTTGAAAATTTTATGACAAAAAAAAGTCATTAAATTGGGATGAAAAAAGAAGATTAAAATTATACTTATAATTCTGTTTTATTGCAGGGAATGTTGAAGGAAGCCGAGGGAAAAAATGTGGTGATCGATAGTCTTGAGAAACGCGTTGGGAATATGCAAAATGAGCTGGAATCCAGCGAACAGCAACAGCTGGAGGCCGACACGAAAGCGTTGCGCGTTGAACAGACCGAACTCTGTTCAATTCTGAGAGAAGAAATATCTGGAGCAATCGCAGCGGCGGATGCTCGACGCAAATTAGAAGCCGATCTTGAAAAAGCTCGTCTATGGATAAAATCGAAGAATAATGACTTGAAAAAACTGAGTGGATATCTTCCTCTTAGAGCTTCGAAGGTGGAACAAGATATTAGCCACCACAATGGCCTTGAAACTGATATTAAGTCCTTCAACGAGAGCAATCTCAACGACGTTCTCAAACAGGCGAATAATTTGCTGAAGGAATGCAACGAGGAGGACAGAGCTCGACTCCAAGCACTCTTGGACGGCATTAATCAAGATTATGACTCGCTGAAGAAAGAAGCCGCTGAGAAACAAGCTTCACTAGCTGATCTGCTTCAGGGACGAAAGGCTTTTGAGAATGAGATCGACAAGTGTCAAAGATGGATCAAAGAGGCGGAGACTGCCACTTCGTCGGAAATACGAACCTCCAGCGTGGATGTTCTACGCGAACAACTCGTCAAGGTAACATTTTATTTTATAGATCATCATTCGACATAAAAACGAGAATACTGTACAAAATCTATAATGATTGATTGAAAGAAAAGGGTGCAAAACAACTTTGCACGTTGCTATCTCACTTTTTGATCCTTGTTTTTAAAAAATGTAATTATCTATAGAATTTGAATGCCTCCATTCATATTTGCCAATTTTTCAATACAATATTTCTCCAAACTAAATTCTACTTTTTCCAAATGTAATCCATTGATCGAAATAAAAAACGCATTATTTAACTAAACATCCTGTTTATTTCAGTACGATCGACTGAAGCAAGAAGCCAAGGATTTCGGCGAAGACGTGGAAAAAATAATACAGCAAGGAAAATCAATTCTTCCGACGGTGAGCGACGCGGACAAGCACGAGCTGAGCGATCAGCTAAAGAACATGAAAGATTCGCACGCTCGCGTAGCAGGTATAATAAACGAGCGTGCGTCAGCTCTGGAGAAGAGTATAGCGGAAGCTGAACAAGCAGCGGCGCGTGTAGCGGAGGCCGTACAATTTATGACGGATATCCAGAAGGAATTGCAGGATTTGAATAAACCAATTGGCTCGCGAGTCGAAGACGTCGAGGGAATGCTAGACGCTTACGAGAGAATTCTCCGTGATCTCAAGGACAATAAATCCAAGCTTTCGGATCTACAATCGGCAAATATCGGTGATCTTCATGGAGTCGTAGCGCAACAAGATGATCTCATAAGAGCGCTGGAGGCGCAGATCGCAAGATTGCGACAGCTTTTATTACTGCGTCAACAGTTCATCGCTCTCATCACTGAGATAATGACGTTTATCACAAAGTACACGGGAATCGTTCACGATATTGAGAAACACGATGGAACCACCGAGGAGAAGATCAAACGTTACGATGACGTGATTTTGAAGATTCAAGAGTGCGAAGCGAGCTTGGCAAGCGCAACCGATAAGGGACAGCAAATTGCTGCGGATGGTTCAGCTGCGGACAGAAATAACGTAACCGAACAACTGCAGTCTTTGAAACAACAGCTACAAACACTGAGACGAGCGGTTGAGGGACAACGCGAACAACACGAACTCGCGGCTGCCGAGCATAAAAGACTAGCTGATGAAATGGCTGATATTCTCGATTGGCTTGAGAGCAAAGAGAAGGAAGTTAAAACGAGACCGTTACTCGAACGAGCTGTCGATAGCGTCGAGGCAGAAATCGAAAAGCACAAATTATTGTGCGCCAGTGTTGATGAATATTTGGACAAAATAAGAGCTGTGAAGGAATCGGTTCGTCATGAAGAAGGCATGCCTGGCTCGCTCAAAGAGATGCTAAGCGAAGCTACTTCGTTGCTGTCCTCGTTACCCCGGGAAATGGATGATCGTGGCACGTACCTCGAAAATAATCTTCTTATGAGACTGGATTATAATGTTCTTTCGGACAAATTGCACAGCTGGGTACGCGAGGCTGACATCAGACTTCAAAGCGACAAAGATGGCATTGACTTTGAGAATATTCTGAGCGATCTGGAAGAACATAAGGTTTGTTAATGACATTTTTTCGTCTACGAGGAAGGAAGAAAACTTTTTTTTGTTTTTCATACAAATTTAGCCGTGATAATACATTTTTTATCTCGCGTTTTAGCAGAATCCAAATATTGAGCATTTTGCCAGGTCGTTGAATTTTTATTTTATTTAAAAATTAGGAAACAAAAAACTGTAGCTAAAAAATGTTTTTTATTTTGAAATTTAGGTTTAAAATAAATTGTATCTCGAGAAAAATATTTTTTTATAAAACTGTGTATTGTAAAAAAAAAGAGGGAATATTTGATTTATAGTAATTAGAATTTATGGAAATGAAACTGAAGTTTCATTTTGCTTTATTTAAATTAAATTTTATGCGATAAAAAAAAGTATACCCAAAATTCCAACAAATTATATTTTTGTGTATTCTTTGTTTAAATTCCAGATATACTTTAGCTCCGAAGCATCGATACGCGAGCTGGTGTCACAGCAGATTCAACAGGCTGCCGACAAGATATGGCCGTCGCTCAATAGTTCCGAGCAGGAAGAATTGAGCGCGGAACAGCAGCAACACACTCAATTGCTAAAAAATACTCTGAACACTGCGAAATCCCAGCGAGCTCGTCTCGAACAGGGTGCCGAGACTTGGCGCGACTATACGCAGACACTCGAGCGTGTAAAAGCTGTAATAGCTAGAACAAGATTCACCGATGAGCCGGTTACGACTCTCGCTGGATTGCAATTCAATATACAAAAAATCACTCACGCTCTCAATGATATACAGGTAAGAATGACTAAAGAAAAACGGAGCAATAGATTACCAATTAAAGTAGAGATCAATATTTCTGGGCTAAAATAAATTAAATTCTTTTATAGAGAAATGACTTTAAAACTTTTTCTATCGTCACACAAATTCTTAATCTGTTTATCAGATTATTCGCCAAAAAGCTAAACAACAAAAAAAAAACATTCTCACGTTTTTCAATATCTCTCTTGATCCAGAATCAACAATTCGAGCTGGATTTGTTGAATGAACGTGGTCAAGAGGTGCTGCATCTTGCGGACGCGGAGAACAGGAAATCCATAGAGTCGCAGCTATCGGAAACAAGCGCCGAATGGCAAGAGCTGGTTTCCGGACTGGAAGGACGTCGCGACGCTCTTGAGGCTCTTTCAAGACACTGGGCTGAACTGGAGTCGCGATGGAGCCAGACTGAAACGCGAGTGACCGCTACCGAAGAGCGTGCTAAACTGGTGGACAGTGTTGTTCGTTCGAAGGCACAACTTTGCGACACGATTAAAACTCTAAATGTGAGTTAACACGTTTTGTATGTAAAATTGGAAAAAGAGGCGAGGGTGCTGCTTAACAAAATCTGCCCTTGATTTGTCTTTTAAAAATGCAATTAAATTTCCATTATACCAGAGGTAATGGAAATGAAGGAAATTTTCCAAAGATAAAAGGTTCCACACAAAATTCCATTCATCTTATTGCTACTCAAATTTTTCCATTGACTTTTCCATCACAATTCGCACTAAACGATATTGGCTGAGGACAGAAAGATTCCATACAAATTTTTCTCCTTCATAAGTAAGCCATTTAGGCAATTTCCATTATGCCTTCATGAAAAAAAAATTCCTAGCCGAATCGTGTCATTGAATTTCCATTTGTCATATGGACACTCAATGCCTTCCTTTGACATATTCTCCATACAATTCGCATTGCAACTATATGGTAACCATCCAATATTCCCACCGGTCGCCCTTCGAAATTCAACGATACATTTTGCTAAGGGTGGGAAAGGTAAAGTTGCACGACCAGGCACCGCAACGCAGGTGCGTGTTATCTCTGCTCAAACCCCCACAACAAACACGCTGTTAGGGGGCTGCAAAATAAGGGAACGCATCGCATTTAAACATCACCAACGACTTCCTCCCCCCAACGCAAATTCAACTGGGAAGTTTAATCAAAATCCATTGTTTCGTTTGCTGCAGGAGCTGATAGAGGAAGCAGAAAAGCTGCAGCCAGCTACGGAGGAAGTGAAAGCACTCGCTAGTCCGGTTCTCGCGTATCTCGCTGCCTTCACCGAAGCACCGTCACGCGCATTGGAAGAACGAATCGATAAACTTCAGAAGTCAGCCGAAGCGTGAGTCGATTTAACGATTTTAATTGGCAATGCTCGATGCGTTAAAACGCATCCCTGAGGGATGAGGCTCGAGAATGAATTTTTTTTAAGAGTTGGAATTTTTTAGAAGCCTTTTTATTCTATTATTTTCTTCGATAGGTTGTCGATAAATTGCGCGGTTTACAAGTTTTCGTATCATTTTCTAACGGAGGATTAAATTTGGTAGATAGTCAAGGTATTAATGCTACGTAGAAATGCATCCCTGAAGGATCATCTCGAGAATCACTTTTTTCAATAATTGGAATATTTAAAAAATGTTTTTAAATTTCGCAATTTTTCGTATCATTTTTTCTACGCGGGATGATATTTCTCAGATAGTCAAAAGTTATTTGCAAGGAAATTGAAAAAAATCGCGAGTAAAAGGTTTAATTTCATGAAACGAGCACAATCAGAGACCCTCAAGAGCAGCCAGGCATGCGCATGTCTGTGTGTCGTGTGAGCTTTTATGCTTTTTCCCATGTTTTGATATAAAAATGTTTACAGCAAATGTTTAAAGGTTCTTTTACCAGCTGGAAAAAAGGTACATATTATTGTGTAAAGACAATCTGTCTATGGAATTGCATATTTTATATCCAACTTCCATGGAATGGAAATTTTGAAAAAATAGTCTGATTATTTTTGTACTGTAATTCTCAAAAAATAGACAAAAAATCAAGTATGTTGATTTTTTTGTGCTTCCAAAATACAGTACAAAAATAATTTCTCAAATAATTTGATGAAAAGTTTACAATGATAAACTGTCTCTTGCAAAAAAAAAAAAAAAAATACAAGGAAGAATAAACGACAATTGTTGTTTCATAGTAACGAGAATCTCAAATCTCTTTTCACTGTTAACAACTCTGCTAGATCCAATTCTATTGACAAATTGCCAGTTACGCAATAGATCCTTTTCCAATAGAGGGTAAAAAATCGTTTTCGCGATTTCTTTACAGGATTATGTGCCGATCATGTGCCATTATATGCCGGAAAATTTGTTTCCCTGTGATCTAAATTTTTCTGAATATTCTTTCAACAGGTGTAAAGCATTTCTGAGTATACTCTATATTTTCTGAACACCGAAATCCAAACCAATGTAGCATTTAGATATAAGTAGAAGAAATGCGGTTAAAATGAGCAGTGGAAAGCATGTGGGTAATGCGGGTCACCTACAAATTTTTTTTTTCTTTTTTATACTCTGCACACTTTTGGAAGACCAAAATTCCCTAATAATTTTCAATTAAGCCTGAGATAAACTCTACAGCTTTATGTTCTTTTTTTTAGTTGTAAAAATTGGAAAAAATTATAATTTACTTGAGGAAATAATTTTTTAAATAACTATTGAAACCTACGGCGTTGGTTCAACTTCGTCTCTATCTCAAATCGCTACACTCACAACGGAAAGATTAATCTCAAAAAAATAATTTTTAAGACATTTTTTTTTCTTAGTGATCTGCCCGTTTTAGCTCTATCTTTACCGATAGTAGTGGTTACCTATGATATTAGATTCTATGTCGTCATCAGCTATACAGTTTACATTGAGAAGGATTTTTTTTTGGCTTAGCCAAATAGGAATGAAGTCAGAGAATCCCTGAGGAATTTTCGACATTGAAGACATGTGAAGTTGACATCATGGATTAATTAAAATACGAATGTTTGTCACGTCGGACGAATCGAGACTAAGCGAGGACTTAACCGACACCGACTAAACGCAAAAATACATGCATGCGTTGTGACGATGTATACGTATAGGCAAAAAGCGTGGATTGCAATCGTCGCAGCAAAACGTCATGAGCGAATCGGTCGTATGACGTAATTCGAGTAAACATTCATTCGGCCCGGTTCGAACAGTGGGGAAGAAGGCCGTTTGGTCTCTTACAACGAAGGCTGACGACCGTGGCATTCGACGTTGACGCTCTGTGCCTCTTTTCTCCTACCGACGATTAAATGTTACGCCTATCGTTAATTTAACCGGCGCAGATATTTTCACCGGCCGGTGTAACCACAGTAAACTTTGAGAGATCGTTCGAGCGACAAATCGGCTTCTATTTTAAAGCGCTCTCCGTTTCTATTTTAAATCTTCAGTGGCTACCCGAGTGTGTATGTGTGTGTGTTCGGTGCATTGTTGATTCTTCATTCGGTGTATATTTTCACGCACTATGATATCTTTACAACCGGAAATAAGTGCGCCGAGCGGATAATTGTTCGTTGCGCTTTGACAATGAACCTGCGACAATATTACACGTGCATTTCTATCAGAAGAGGTACTGTCGTTGAATAATATTTTATACATTCAATTGGTGATTGATAAACAAAATTTTTTAAAAATTATCTGATAGGTAGTATAGATTCTACAGCAATTCTTTAATTTTTTGTCATTTCAAGATTTTTTACCGGAGCTTGGGGCAAAATTCGTCAGTTTGTTTGAAATTCGGAAAATCGCGAAGGGCGCGAGAATTAAGTAGAAATAAATACTATTTGAATTTTAAACAATTGTGATATTCGAATTTTCGTGATTCACTTTTGTTACCAATTTTTTATTTAATTGGTTTTGAATCAAATCATTTGTATTTGAAGCATTCTTTATTAACTGGACAACTTTTTCATATAATTTTTTTGTAAATAGTCTGATTATGTTTGTACTGAAGTTTACGAGAAAAATTGATAAAAATTAAACGTGACGATCAATAGTTACTGTTTTAATAATGATTACTCTGGACATTTGATTTTCAGAATATTCATTCCAAAATACAGCACAAAAATAATGTCTGAAATAATTTTTTAATAAAGTGACAGTAAATTCTATTTGAACAATTTTGATATTCGAATTTTCTTGAGTAATTAGCTTTTGCTATTAAAATTATATTTAATTGTTCGACGCTAATAATTTGTATATGATAAATTATTAAACTTGGGTCTTCACCGATTTCGGAAATATACACAATTTTTTAAAATTATTTCGGAAAGAAAATCCGTAATTTTTCACTGATTTTCGCTAAAGGATTACTCAATTTTCTCTGATAATCAATCAATCAATAACCCCCAATACCCTACCTTTTTCGCGTAATTTCGTAAGGAAATCATACAATGCTACAAAAAAACTAGTCTTAGAAAAAATAAATTACATTTTATTAAAAACTTCTCAAAAATTAAATGCGGCATGATTAAAATTCAATGAGCCGTTTGATAGCCAAAAATTTGACAAAATATTCGGTCACGATATTTAAAATTCTATGACATTTCTCTTTTTTCTCTGTTATTGCCTTTTTTTTCCTAACAGTGTCCACCGCGATAATTCTCAGCAGAATTACAACAAAAAAATTATTTTAATCAATGAATGATAATCCATAATTAATTTACTTTCAAGCATTGACCTTTGACCCACGAAAATCAATTTTTTTTTTAAATTATCAGTAACAGTTCGCTGTCCTCGCGAAACTGCGAATAACTGTTTCGTATAGTGATCCAAATATCTATATACCGCCATAGCGTTCTAAAAATAGGATTGAAGTCAGAAACAGACGACACGCTGGCCCGATTCTAAAATTCATGTCGTAACTTTGCATTCCTCGTTTGCCACCCTTCGCATAAAACAATACAACGAATGTCAGACAACTATAATATTACATTTTTCCTATTTATTATTTCGACGATAATATAATAATAAAAAATTGCGTAGCTCGTTCTCGGTAAAAGATATGTAACAAGCGAGTGAGGAGCAAAGCGTTCGCGCGAAGATATTATTCTTAGTCATCGGTGAGCTGCTTGCATTTGGATTTTCAGAGCCGGCGTCGCGACGGTCGAGAGCGGCGAGCGCGATGGCACGCGGTTTCGAGCTTTCCTCGAGGCTGGCTGCTGCTCTCTCGAGGCTACCGCGAGAGCGCCGCGAGAGAGCTTTTCATCCGCATGCGTCGAAAAGCTTAGGGCGACTTGCCAGAAAAACCAAACCCGAGGACCCGCGCTTCAATACGTTTCGAACCGCGACCGCTGCTGTTTGGCTTGATTGTGCCGCGCCTAACTGTTATCCAATTTTAAGTTCAACGAAATCGAAGAAAAAGTATCCAAAGAAATTTCATTTGTTAAATTTATTTCTACAAGAAGAAAATATTCGCGATAACTCCTGAAGAAGATAATAAGCAAATATACCGAAACGGATCTGTTCACGTGATCGCGAGCTCGAACTATAGGTATTATCACTTTAATCGCCGAATATCGTATCCTATTTTACTCGTTACGTTGTATCGCCGGCTCCACGCGATACCTTCACTCAACTTTCGCGTTTTGTTGGTGTTTCGTCGAGGAATTTACTATAATTCGCTGAGATTATTCAGTGTAGCAGATATGGGCAATTAATCGGCGAAAAGGGACGTAATATTGTGTTTAAAGAAACTGAAGATTTCTTGATATTCCATATTTTTAAATTGAATTTGAATTTTAATTTCTGATAGTTCCACTGAAAATTCCATTAATCGACACAATCAGTCGATTATAGTATGAATTAGCTAATTATTTTAGCTCGGCGCTTCGCTAAATCACTTCCCAAGATCCGATTTTTATAAGTGCTCCTAGGAGATCATCCTCAGTCTTGATTTTTCTAAATCTCCTTATAGACTCCTGTAGGCTGCAATTTTTCCAAATTCCTCATAAGACCCTGAAGGCCTGTAGGTGATTGGAGTGTCCGTGTGAGTGTTCAAGGAAACACGCCGCCCTTTATTATACTGAAGATAACATGAATATTAATTTATGAAAGAATGTAAATACATTTTTGCTCATCTCTGCTCGAAACGTTAAATTTACGAGTGACATCAACACTCGTAAGCTCGAGGGAGTCTCAAGGATGTTAAAAAAAATTATGATAAAACATTGTACTCAAAGATTGGAGTGCAATCGAGTGGGAAGAATGCGAGATAAGTGTGCGGATGAGTAGCGACACGTTGTCTCGTTGACCATTGCTGACCGCAACACACGGTAGCAGGTGATGTCACGTTCTAAGAGGTGGAAAACAGATTGGAAGCCGGCGAAGGGGCAACCGACCCGACATTGACACACATGGCACGCTATTAAGAAGTTGCCACTTTCGCAAAATACTCCGAAAACCATGATGAAAATCTGAAACGCGCGAATCTCGGTCGGTCGACGTATCTATTTCCGTCAGTGGCGATGATTTCTTAGCCCATCGGCTCGCGCTACGTTTTATGATGTCATAGCTTCTTCAAGACACTTCCGGCTAACGAGAAACATGTGTCCAATATTTTTCAATTGAAAGGTTCTTTCCAAAAAGGTTCATTAAATCGTGGAGCGATAAACTGACTTGACAATCGTCACTCATGAATTAACGTCAACGTTTTTCTTATTGCCAAAGCTCAGAATACGTGACAGGTGTCACCAAAATGAATATTTGAATTATATTTGAAATTTTAGTATTTTATTTCTGGTAAAACTAAGTAGAATCTCAAGAGCAGTGAGCTCATGATTTCTCAATAATTCGTCGTAACTTTTAACCTGGTGAAGAGAATAATATAACTATTTTTAGCCTGAATGTTTACGCTTTGTATTGCGGCAAGCACGATAATATATAGTATTGAGGGTGTCATGGTTAAAAAAAAAATAAAAGAGGAAAAGTGGACTCGATGGACTCGAGTGAATTGCTGCATTGAGCACCGGGTATAGAGAAAAGTTTTGGGAGGTGAGAAGCGTAGAAGAAGATACGACTACGATAGTTTGGCCAGTCAGACAGACGACTTGTACACATACGAACGAACGAACGTATAGTTACAGTCGTCTACTTTTAGCCAAGGCTCACACTCGTTGGACACGTCGGCTCTGAAATCCGCCTGGGATTCTAGCCAAAGCACGACGGAGAGAGCAATAGTGGTGAACGCACTGCCCGACACGCATTTCCGATTCTAAATTCGTAACTGACTTCGTGTTCCCTGTAGACTTTTTTCAATTCCCATTGGGTCTCCTCTATATCCGTACCATAAATCGACGAAAAAGCTGATTGGCACCACGTGAACGAGAATTTAGCGACTATCGAGTTTGCCAATTTAATTTGTGATATGATCAGGAGCTTGTCGAGGATCACGTTTAAATTAATTTACTTAAATCGTGAATGTAATCGATTATAGTAAATAGGAAAGGAATAGTCAATGTTATATGATAATGGAGTTTAATATTCACAAACTAAACCGATATTTAGGAATTTGAATAGTTGTTTTATTCAATTTCCAGTCAAATTATGATTGACCTTTGGAATCACTTCGAGTTTATCGGTATTGATAATTCGATTTATGACACAGTAGAAAGAGACGACAATGTAGGAGTTTATGAATTTAGGTCCTTTCCAAAATTGCAGACTACTTCTCGTATATTTTTTATATTTTCTAATTTCTTCACTCGATATCTATAAGGAGCATAAATCGACGAAAAAAGCTGAGGGAATTTCCCGACGATAGGTCAAATAAATTTTTAATATAATAGGTAACCACTACGCCTGTCGGTTAAGAAAATATATTCATTACGTAAAAAAATCGATGAACTAACAGCATTTCTACAATATAACAACTGAATAGAAAATATAATATGACAACGAAGTTACTTTTTAACCAAAGCCGATGATTTACGAATATGGGGATTTTTTTTTCTTAACTTTACAGGCTTGTCGATTCGCTTCGGGATAAATCGAAAAAGGCGAGGGAGGATCTCGAAGCTCTCGAGAACGACGAGAGCGAGGTGAGACACCTGAAAGATCGTCTCGACGAGGAGGAGCAAAAGATCTCGAGACTATACGTATTCAGCGCAGATCAAGAATCAACGGAGAACGAACTCGCGGAATTGCGCTCAAGTCTCGATAGCCTCGTGGATAAAGCTAAGAGACTTTCAGGAAGCACTAAGGCGCGGTACCAAGCTAGCCAGCAGTTGGTACCAAGCGACTTGGCCCAGCAGTTGACGTTGCTCGAATTGACAGCGGAAAATACGACTCAGGTGATGGAGGAGAAGCAGAGAGAACAGAAACGCGCGAGAACCATCAGAACGGATTATCTGGCGGACGTTGATGAGTTACAAGCATGGATACGCCAGGCCGAGCTTAAAGTACAAGATCGATCGGTAGAACCTGTAAAACTTCGGGAATCATTGCGTCAAATACAATCGGAGCTTGGGCCGATGTCCGACAAGCTCGAGAGACTCACGAAAAATGGTCAGACGATCGTGGAAAACACGAGAGACGAGGAGGAGAAGGAATTGATCGGCAAAACAATCGGTAATTTGACCGAACAGCTCGGTCAGGTGAGATCCTGGCTCGATGAGAAGAAACAACAGGTCGGAGATATTTTGGATGCATGGCAGAGATTCCTTGTACTTTACGAAGCCGTCAAAGCATGGACCGAAGAAAAGAGACTCTTCCTTACAGAGCCTCTCACTCTTACCAGCCTCATACAGACCAGACAGAGGTTGCACGATTATTCGGTACGTCGACAAACGCTGGACCGGTTTATACTGCCAAAATATCCTGGAAATATAGTATCTTGTGACAAAATAAATTGCGTCATAATATTTCAAAATAATCATCTTACCGAGTTACTTTGCTGTGAGATATTATTTCCTGGGTATTATGACGGAAAGTCCGCTGGATTACTCGTCCATACGACAATACTGGGGCATTCCATATCGACTCGATTTCTTGGATTTGATCCACATTTTTTTGTGTTTATTGCTCCAACTGTAATAAAAAACCAGAATTTTTAGTATACTTTTTTTCTAACATTTCATATACTTATGATTAATTAAAACCAACATATCAAAATTTTTAAGCTTGGACCCAAAGTGGCTCAGATCACGTTTCTATTTTTTTCGAAAAGAAAATTGAATAAAATTAGATGCGTAAGTCAGTTAAGTTCAGTCCATTTTTTTTGGTGATTGTGACCAAATAAAGTTTCGTAAAAATCTAGAAATTGGAAAAAAACAAAAGCAAAAAACATTTTTTCGATATGAGAGTTACGACCCTGTTGATTTGTTATGGACTGCCCCTTACATTTTGTTGAATTACAGACCGCGGTTAAGAGCTGCAAACAGGTGAACAAGAATTTAAGCGATATGGGCAGAGAATTGGAGAGTATCGGTCAAGTTACCAACGTCGGTGATTTGCCGGAAAAACTAACTCAAGTCGAGGAGGCTAAAGTCCAAGTTGAGGGACAACTTTTGGAAAGGGTGTGTTAAATCTTCGCGATCTCTGCGTTGCAAACCACAGATGGAAAACTTGTTTCTTTGATATATTTGCATACTTATTTCACAATTTGTTAAGTAATTATTTTCTAAAAGTCATCTACAATATTGTCAAAAATATTTGCTTTTTTTCAACAGCTGGTAATATTTAAATTAATACACAAGCAAAGAAAAGTTACAGAACTTTTATATTAAATTTAATATACCTCTAATATTTTTTTTCATAAATATGCAAATAGACAACAGGTGTCCATCTCTGGTTATAATGCAAATTACCTCGTGCCCATTGACATTTACTAACTAAAAAGCACCTGAAACCCAATTTGCAGAACGCGTTGCTTCAAGAGACGAGCGAAGAGTGGGAGCAATGCGAGAAAAAAATGAAGGACGTAAAGGGTTGGTTGGAAAAAGCCCGTCAGAGTCTCGACTCAGCACAGAACAAGAAGAAGCCGTTGCGCGATCAGCACGCAATTCGCGAAAAAATGCTGAGCGACATTGCCATTCAAAAGACAAAAATAACAATATCGGTGGAGAAACTTCAGGTTCACTTCCGCTCGGGTCTCGGCGGTGACAATCGAATAAGCGAATCCGCCGAGGAGATGATTAACGAGCTCAATACTCTCAACGAAATCGTCAAGGAGCAAACCAACTCGTTGGAAGCTTGTCTCGCTCAAATCGACCAATATCAACAGGTCAGAGAGAAGAAACCGTGTTAATTTTCGCGGCGACAATATCATCGAACTTTCCCCATGAAATCTCGAAAATTTTGTATTTACAGGAAATTCAGCACCTTAGACAGCAAATAGTACAGGTGGAACAACAGCTAAGGACTGTACTAAGTCCAACGTATCTTCCCAACGACAGGGAGAAGGCATTGCAAGAGCAACAGGTAGGTTTATCAATCTTCTCTCTAAATTATCCTCTCACCTTGCACCGTGCAATTGTGCTGACGCAGCAATTGATTTGCATTTGATACCAATCCAAAACCACCACCACGATGTCACGCGTAACGCGACTATACATGATATCAAAGATTAATTAGTCGTGAATCTACGACGCGTACGAGAAGATTACACATATTTTATTGAAAACCGAGAAAAAAAAAAAAAAAAAAAAGCTCGCGAAGATAAAACGTCTCATCGTAACAAAACCCTGAATAATAATCCTCGAAACCATATTCACAATGTAACCATTTCTTGTGTGAATAACTCAAGTTAACTTCGTTCCTCAAACGTCGAATTTGTACGATCTCGCGTGGAAACATTTTGATGCCACCGACAGCGACAGAGATTGAGAAGAGATGAGAACAACTCGTTTCACGTTTATTTATCCCTCATCAAGGTGTTTCCATAGCTGCTGAAAAGAACCTAATAACATCGCACCCCCAAGTATCTCCAAGTTTTATTTATTTCTTCCGCTCTCTAATTTCAACATTCACCGATCTCGCACACACTCGCTTTTTCACATCACTGGCTAACGTCTTCGCAAGCACAGGCAACTAAAACACTCACGCAATCTCGCACTTATCGCTCGATAATCATTCCGACAGGCGAAACCATCAGAATATTGACTTTATAACACTTTTCTCATTAATCATCGAACCTCCTCCTACTGAAAATTCTCTTTAAAAAAAAAACCATACTAACACCTAACACGCGTCGAAATTTCTCTCTCATATGAAAAAATATATCGGCGAAATTATTATCTTGGTGGTATATTGCTTACAAAAGGTGTTGGTTGGTATCTTTGGTTTAAGGTTTTTTCTCTTTTTTTTACTCTCCTCTCACTCCTAGTCATATAAGATTGTTTGTTTGGTATTTTTTTCTTGTATTACAGAGATTACTTGATTTTGCTTGTTTGTGTTAACGTACCTCGTTATTATTATTATTATTATTATTATTATTATTATTACTGGTTATACAATTTATTTGCGCAAATGTCAAGCTGCGTCGAACGACGCACAAATCCTTGATTTAAACGTCGCGAAAGAAAGCTACTTTAATTCCACTTTTTGTTTTTCGAATTCACGGAAATCGTCAAACGTGGCACAATCAAGTTAGCTCTATACACTGACAAAGCGGCGCAAAAGCGTGATTGGCGCGAGTCGCCAACTCGTGTTTATATCGCCGCAAAAAAAAAAAAAAAAAAAAAAAACAAAGACAAACAATTCCATGACTGACATAATTATGCAGGAATTATTATTTATTTAATTTCTTTCACTCGTCGACTGGCATTTCATTTATGAATTTTGTTTGCTGCATCCCTTCCTTAATCACCGTCCGAAATCTCAATCCGCTCGTACCCTGAATGCGGTCTACCCTCTCCGTAAAAACAAAATCGTCGTTCGTCGTCGTCGTTCATCGTGTCACTTCGTCGCGTCATTGTAATCCACCTTATTATCGTCATATTTCGCCTTTCCAATTATTTCCCATTTCCTTCTCCGCCTCTGTCTATCACCTCATTCTCGCTCTCTCCGTCTCTCTCGCTCTCGACAACACAAAAAAAAAAAACAAAAAAATACCGAAAATCTTACTACCCGGTTGTAGATCTATCGCGAGAGGATAAAATCGCTGCAGAGTAAGATCCAAGCGCGCGCGGAACGCTCGAAATTGCTGGTACAACGTGGAACACCCGATCTAGATCCGCTCGATCCGTAGTCACGTCCGTCGTGCACGACAAAACGATTTAAATAAGCCGTTTTCGCGGTCTTCGTGGTGGAAGGTCGTCGAAAAATTCGAGTCTCTCCCTCTCAGCGAGACTATCACCTTGCGTCACTATGACACAATTTTAATTAAGATCTCTCGCGTCATTTTACGCCTCGATTATATAAGAAATTAAGTTACACTATCGTGTTATTATTACTTCTGGTACGCCAAGAGTGCCTCAGAGTCTTATACAGTTTTTCTATTGATTTTTTTTTTCTTCTTTTTCTTATACCAGTGCAATTGTTTACTTAATAAATATAATAAATATCAGGTCTTGTCCTGCAGTTACTATTATAATTATGAGTAATGAGAAATAAATTCTTCATGTGTATCTCGCGCGCTCCTTCTCGACAAGGAGTGCGTCTCTCGAGAGTGCCAAAATAAATAAAGATCGTTTTCACAGAGTCTCGCCGTAAAACGATAATATTATTATCCCAAAAAAGCAATCACCCTTCACTAATTAATTGCATTTAAAATATACAAATTTTGACAATAATAATACGCTACGAAAGATAGAAAGAGCTGCCAAAGTATAAGTTATATCCGCCTCTTCCCCACGATACTGAATTGATTGAATTGAAACAAAACAAACAAACAAACAAACAAAATGGAAATTGATGTATCCGTGTTCTTTGGCTGTTGCGCGTTGCACGCAGGCCTTGCAGACAAGGATCGACAATTGGAGACAGCGCACAAGATTCCTGGTGGATCAGATTCACACTCTGGACCCGTTCTATGTGCCGCCCAGTGCCGATACGAGTGCATCAGTAAGGCTAGCAGGTCAAATATCTTACGCCGACATAGCGGCCGGTCGTTCGAGCCCGAATTCGCGAACGGCGAGTCCTTACCGAGGTACGCATCAAGATCAGACTCTTCCTTCGCACCTGCTGGAGCAGACGCTTCAACGTTCGTTCGCCACGTCAACGAGCGAGCAACCGGCAAGCGAAACAAAAGTCGAGCAGCCAAAGCTTCATCATCCAAGCAAGGAAACAGGGCATCAATCGAAAGACTCGAAAACCACAGTCGACAATTCGTCAATCGGCAAACCTCGTGGAGCCGGTTCAAATCGTCGCGGACGTTCTCCAACGAGAAAGCCTGTAAGATCGAATCGCAAAGACGACACTGCAAGCAAAAAAGAACATCCGTTTGTGCAAATTCAAGTTGACCAAGTTGAGGCATCGTCCTCAATTCACGGACACGAGAGGGAAAGAAGTAGTTCAAGTAAATTGACCGTCACCGATGGCTCTTCGTCGGCTTTGGCACCTCGCGACGACAGGCGAAGATCTCCAAGTCCTATGTGGATTCCTGGCTCTACGTCATACGCTGATATCCTTCGTGGACGTATGCAGGCCGCACTCGCTGCAAATATGAAACAACAGGCTAATGAACTTAGAGAAATGGTTCGATTAACAAGTAGAGAACAGATAACCGTTACTGAGGACAATCAGTGCAGAGCTTCGGAGGTAGAAGATGCTAGAAACGAGCCAAAAACTACTTGTACACTTCAGGAGGTTCAGCCTGAATCTACGATACAGGACAGCGATGTTAATGTTCAAGTTCCTTATCAAAACGTTCATCAAGTTTCCATGGAGATGCAGCAAAGTCAATCAAACGCACCTGTTCATTTGCCAAAGGAAAGTCACTGGGCTAACGAACCTCTGGCAGATTATCAGATAATCGACAACGGAGGACATTCGCAGACAGAAATGTATGACTATGTTCATCCTATGCCAGAATTGGTTGGTTTTATAAATACTCAAATGGGCGCTTATCCTGTGGGATCTTACGTCTACACGTCGGGACATCAGCAGGTTCAACAGCTCGAGCCCGTTCCTATGCATCCCTACGAGGGACATATGAGTTATACCAATGAGCATTACGTCACTCAGGGTGGTTATATGCCAACGTCGGAAATCTATCACAGTCACGAAGTTATGCAGCAACAGCAGCAGCAGCAGCAGCAGCAGCAGCAGCAACAACAACAACAACAACAGCAACAAGAGCATTCGAATGAGTTGATTTACCAGGAAGTGATGGTTTCTCAAGCGGATTCGCAGTGCCTCGACGAGCAATCTAATGTGGTTTGTGAGAGTGAAGAGCCTGAAAGGGTCAGTGAAATTGTTGAAACTTCTGAACAGAGGCGAGTCTCTAAGGACGAAAAACCTGTTGTGGCATCAGTTACGAGTGATGAAACTTCGTCTAATTTGCAGGAAAGTTCTTCAGGTCCGTCGATATCTTATGCGAAGATTCTCTCGCACGGTTTGCCTCCTGTCCCAGTTAGAGATCTCGCTGCTGAGCAACTTAGAGGAAGGTCGCATTCTCCGCATGAAGTAACACCTCCAGAAGCTAAAATGGCTAAGAGACTGCCTATGAAGGAAGCTGAGCCTCAGAATCAAGCGAAAAAGCCAAAGGATCGTGACTGGGATACTATAAAGAAGAAGGAGTCGAAAAAGAAGCCACAGGAAGAGAAAATTAAACGAAACGATGAAAAAGATACAAAGGACAGCGGGAAGAAGGGTAAGAAGCATAATGAGCGACAGATTGCCTCGAGCAAAATCGAGAAGGAAACGGGAAGCGTGAGTGAGGAAACGAACATCATGACAAAGGCGCAGAAAACTCACGAGACGAGTAAGAAGGATGGGAAATCCGTGGAACAACAGAAACCCTCGGAGGAAACGGTAGACCATCCGCAGGAGAAAAAGCGCAAGCCAAAAAGGAAGAAGCACGAAAAGTCCGAGGGTGACGAGATTGATAAAGCTTTGAAAGAGATTGAAGACATGGATAAGCATCAGAAGATCAAGACACAAAAGGAAAAGTCGAAGGATGTTCCGAAAATGAAAGAGGATGTTATCGAAACGACGGAGAATGTAAAATTGAAAGATGAGACCAAGAAGATTGTTACAAAGACTGTGGTTACTGAGAAAAACGGCGATGTTGATAAATCATTGGAGCAACCGAAACAGAAGGACAGCAAAGCAAAGAAAACATCTGGAAAAGGCAAAGAGAACAAAGAACAGGCTCAAAGTACGATAATTTCTGACATTAAGGAAAGTAAATCTACGGGACATAAAATCATTGCTGAGGAGACGTCATCGATTCCGTTAGTTGCAACTAAAGGTAAAGATGATAAGAAACAATCTGCTAAAATCAGGGAAACAACGGAAGATGTGAAAACTTTGCCCTCAGAAATCACGACGGTTGTCCAGGAAAAAGAAACCGTTGAAAAATTGACTGGTAAACCTGTTGCCAAAGGCAAGGAAAAGAAGGAACGAGTTCCAGCACCAATTACAACTGATTCTAAGGATAAGAAGCAGCCGGCTAAGAAAGCCAGTGACAAAGAATCTTCGCCTACGATTGTTTCGGATAAACGCAAAGATGACGAGAAAACTGCAGTCACAGTGAAGACACTGCCTTCCGCCAAGTCTGAAGAGAAAAAGGATATCATAGAGGATGTTTCTGAGAAAACAAATGGCGACAAATCTGCGGAGAAGCCATCTGTCAAAGGCAAGGATAAGAAGGAACAGATTCAGGAAAAGAAAACAGTGGGAAAGAAGAGTGTACCCGAAAAATCTTCAGGTCCCGTGATTGCGGGTAAGAAAAAAGACACTGAAAAGCAAGTTGAAGATGTCAAAGTAATTCCCGTGGAGAAATCTGAAAAGACTAAGGAAGCCACAACTGTTGTTACAGATAAACCAAGTGATAACGTAACGGAAAAACAAGTTGGAAAAGGCAAAGGAAAGAAGGAGCCCGCTCAAGAAAAGAAACAATCGGAAAAGAAAAATGTAGTTGAAAAGTTGCCTACTCGCACAGTTAAGTCTAAAGACGAGGATAAACACGAGGTTGAGGTAAAAAAATCGGCTAAATCAGACACGAAGGAAGATAAATCTGCTACTGTAGTAAAATCAAACCTCGAGAAACCGACAGAAAAACCAGTTGGCAAGGAGAACAAAGAACAGGCTAAAACAGCTTTTTCGGAAAGTAAAGTCAACAAACCGTCGGAAAGTAATTTGGTTGTTAAAGAAATGGAAACATCAAACGTTACCGCTGAGGTTATGATTTCTGATGTTAAATCGGAAGATAAGAAGGAAGTTTCTGCTACTGTCGATAAACAGAGCAGCGAGAAACCCAAGGAAAAGGCAAGCACCGAGGCAGCACAGCCACAAGCGCCAAAACGGAAGAAACAGTCCAAGAGCAAAGAGAAGACAGGCATTGAAGCGAAAGAACCTTCCAAGCAAGATGAAAAACCAGTTCAGCAGGCTAAGGAGGAGGTAAAAGTAATAGAAACATGCAACGTAACACCAACGACTCCAATCGTCGAAGCACAATTTGAAAAACAGCCGCAGGAGCTGAAACCAAAGGAGGAATCACCTCAAACCGCCAGCCAAGTTTCACAATTCTACAATGAATTCGAAGAGAAGATTGTTTTCGAGGATAAGTCAAAGACCGAGCAAACGAAAGCAAAACCCGAAACTCCGAAAAAACTCACTTCTGCAAAAGATGAAAAGTCGAAAAAACAGCCTGCCGGTAAAGATGAAATTGCCAAGATTGACGAGAAAAAGCCGACTAAAATCGAAAATAGCAATCGAGAGGGTGTCAAGAAGGCAGAGATCAAGCTACCAGAAGATTCGAAACCTAAATCAGAAAAACAAACTGTTTCAGCATCCACTGTCAAGGGTGGGGTTACTAAAAAATTAGAAGACACGGCAAAGGTCTCTGAAACTAATACAAAAACAACAACCGTTACGACCGTCACTACTACTATTTCGGGAACCACTCAATCGGTAGAGTCCGCTGTAAAGTCTGTAAAATCAGTTGAAGTTTTAGAAAACGTAGGTACCACGAAGTTTGAAAATCTTGTAAACTTGCGTCCCGAGACTGTAGAAGCTAGTTTGACGACCACTTATGCGATAGTTGCTAGCGATCCCGTTGTCGTTAGTGAAACAATCCGCGAAACCGTAGATCAGGCTGTTAGGAATGATGAATCGCGAGTAAGTCAGGCTAGCACGGGTTCTGGTCCGGAGTTTGTTCTCGAAAAGGGCGAGGAACCACTTTTCGGTAGTATACAGGATAGGAAGAAAGTTCGCTCGAAAAACGGAAGTGAATCGTCTGGGGGGGTTTCTAACGTAGAGGAACAGCCTAAGGTAGAAGTGAAGACGATTACTAAGACTGAACAACAGGTACTCGTAGATCTGACACAAGAAGAGGAACAACTGATGAAGACCATGGAAGATAAACTCAAGAAAAAGAAGAAACGACCTGCTCTGCCTGATGAATTTATCAAGAAAGAGTCGCAGGCTCCAATTCCCATGAAAGTGGAAAGTAAAACTGCTGGAGATTCTGCAGGTGCAACGAAATCAATTCAAGAAACTTCAAAGGAAAAAGAAAAAGTTGACACAAAGCTTCAGGAACCGGAAAAGGGCCAGAAAGTTCTGGTAACCAAATCTGATGTTAAGGAAGAAATCGTTTCTACAGAGTGCCAAGCTGTAGTTGTTGGTGATGAAAAAGAAAAACCAACAATAGCTAAAGAGTCTGCAAAGCCAGTTAAAATACCGGACGAACCGTCCTGCAAAGTACAATCGAAAAGACAAGAAAAAACGGAAACAACGTCTCAGAAAATTAAAAAAGAATTGCCGAAATCGAAGGATTTGAATCAAGAATTTATGATTAAAGAGGGTCAGGCAACAATTGCTGATACAAAGGAATCGGAACTCACAGTTACGAAGGTAGAGAATGTGGACAAAACTGTTAAACCACTAGCTGAACCATCAAGCAAAACACCTTTGAAAAACCAAAAGGAATCAGGTGCGCAGTCACAAGACACTGAGAAAGATCTGCCGAAAATGAAGGAATTGAATCAAGAGTTTATTGCGAAAGAGTCGCAGGCAACAATTGTTGATGAAAAGGACAGCAAGCCCGCAGTTATGAAGCCAGGAAAAACAGCAAAAAGCACAGACAAAAAGACGGAAAAGGCTCCATCAGAAATCACGAAATCGCAAGTTAAAGCAAAAATTGAATTGAAGGCTAAAGATGAAGTAAAGGGGCAGAAACCTGAAAAGTCTGTGGAGGAATCTAAAGTTCCGCTACTTAAACCTGACGCAGTAAAGGAGGTAAAGAAGGAGCCAGAAGCTGCAAATACTGATAAAAAAGAAACCAAGAATGCAGCTAAAGAAACAGCAAATGCACCTAAAACTGAGAAGGCAGAAAAGGCTGGAACAACCACTCCAACCACGTCACAGATTAAAGAAAAAGATATTCTGAAGTCTCAGCAATCTGAAAAGGAAGTGAGAGGTGGTAAATCTGTGAAAACTTCACAAGATTCGGTGTGTACGGTGGATTTCATATCGAAAGAGTCACAAGTCAACGTAACTAAAGAATCAATTGGTGACTCGAAACCGCAGGACGCATTTAAGCAAGGAAAAGACGCCGTAAACGTTTGTCCAATTTCGTTGCCTAAATCTGAATTGTTAATTGATGAATTCACTGCGAAAGAAATTGAGGCAATAATTACTGAGAAAACCGAAAGCAAACCACAAGTCGAAGAATCTAAGAACATTGTTAAGCCTGTTAAAATATCTGAAGAAAAAGCGCCAAGTGCCACACTGCCCGAAGAAAAAGATAAAACAGATTCTGAACCTAAAAAGGAAGTTTCGACAAAAATAACCGAGCAAAACATGGAAAAACAACCAAAAGTTGTGGAAAAAGAAAATTTCGAAAAGTTCGAAAGCTCGAGCGTGCCAATTATTCCGACAGAATTCATAAAACCTTACTGGATAAATCATCACCTTTACGCCGAAGCTGAGAGGAATTTCTACCAGAACTACACGGTCGTTAAAACTGTTAAGGAAGTACAGTCTCCTGCTACGGAGAGACAAAAATCCAGCAGCATAGAGCGAATTGTTCAAGAGTCAGTAATGAAGGAGACTGAAAAGCAATGTGAGGCAACGGTGAATAGCGCAGAATGCAAAGTCACTGCAATCGCTATGGAGGCACCTAAATACGCGACCTCGGATTTATGCAAGATGGAATCACAATGGGTTGAAAAAATGCAAACAAAGAGTGAAGATAAGGTTGTTGGAGAACAACCAGCTTTGCCTGAAAAGAAGCTTGATATTTTGCCAAGTGTAAAACAATCGATAACGGAGACTAAAGTGATAGAAAAACCAGAAGTAAAGGAAGGAAAGAAGGCACAGCCTGCTGCTAAACTTGATGATACAAATATTTGTACAAAGCCATCAACACCAATCGAACCTGCTACGCCATCACCTGGTAAACAGCAAATCACTCAGACTAAACGCACAGAAAAATCAGAAGTCGAGAAGGAAAAAACATCGCATCCAGCTAAGTCTGAAGAAACAAATATTGAGCCGTCTAAGCCATCGTCTACGATACAACAGACCACCGAGACTGAAGTCACAGAAAAACCAAAAGTCAAACAGGAAAAGAAGACAGAGCCTCCAGCCAAGCCTGAAGTTACGAATGTTTGTACAAAACCGTTAGCACCAATCGCACCTGCTTTACCATTGCCTGCCCAACAGCAGATCACTGAGACTAAAGTCACAGAAAAACCAGAATGCGAGAAAGAGAAGAAAATACAACCTGATGATTTAACTGTTTGCGTAAAGCCATCAGGATCAATCGTACCGGTTAGTCCATCACCTGTTAAACAGCAGGTCGCTGAGACTAAAGTCACAGAAAAGTCAAAAATCAAGAAAGAAAAGAAGACACAGTCTCTTGCTAAGCCTGAAGATACAAATGTTTGTACAAAGCCGGCGGCGCCAGTCGAACCTACTAATAAATCGCCTGCACAACAACAGACAAGTGAAACTAAAGTCACAGAAAAACCAGGAGACAAAAAAGAAAAGAAGGTAGAATCGTCCGATAAGCCTGTAGACACAAAAGTTTGTGCAAAGCCGTCAACGCCAATCGATCCTGCTGTACCATTGCCTGCTAAACAGCAGACCACTGAGACTAAAATAACAGAAAAATCAGATGTCAAGAAAGAAAAGAAGACACAGTTGTCTGATAAGCCTGAAGACACAAATGTTTGTCCAAAGCCGACAACGCCAATCGAACCTGCTGTACCATTGCCTGCTAAGCAGCAGACCACTGAAACTAAAGTCATAGAAAAACCAGGAGACAAAAAAGAGAAGAAGGCAGAATCGTCCGATAAGCCTGTAGACTCAAAAGTTTGTGCAAAGCCGTCAACGCCAATCGATACTGCTGTACCATTGCCTGCTAAACAGCAGACCACTGAGACTAAAATCACAGAAAAATCAGATGTCAAGAAAGAAAAGAAGACACAGTTGTCTGATAAGCCTGAAAACACAAATGTTTGTCCAAAGCCGACAACGCCAATCGAACCTGCTGTACCATTGCCTGCTAAGCAGCAGACCACTGAAACTAAAGTCATAGAAAAATCAGAAGACAAAAAAGAAAAGAAGGCAGAATCGTCCGATAAGCCTGTAGACTCAAAAACTTGTGCAAAGCCGTCAACGCCGATCGATCCTGATGTACCATTGCCTGCTAAACAGCAGATCACTGAGACTAAAATCACAGAAAAACCAGGAGACAAAAAAGAAAAGAAGACACTGTTGTCTGATAAGCCTGAAGACACAAATGTTTGTTCAAAGCCATCAACGCCAATCAAACCTGCTATACCATTGCCTGCTAAGCAGCAGACCACTGAAACTAAAGTCATAGAAAAATCAGGAGACAAAAAAGAAAAGAAGTCAGAATCGTCCGATAAGCCTGTAGACTCAAAAGTTTGTGCAAAGCCGTCAACGCCAAGCGATCCTGCTATACCATTGCCTGCTAAACAGCAAATTACCGAAACTAAAATCACAGGAATACCAGAAGACAAAAAAGAAAAGAAGACACAGTCTTCCGATAAGCTTGTAGACTCAAAAGTTTGTGCAAAGCCGTCAACGCCAAGCGATCCTGCTGTACCATTGCCTGCTGAACAGCAAATTACCGAAACTAAAATCACAGAAAAACCAGAAGACAATAAAGAAAAGAAGACACAGTCTTCTGATAAGCCTGAAGACGCAAATGTTTGTCCAAAGCCGTCAACGCCAATCGGACCTGCTATACCATTGCCTGCTAAGCAGCAGACCACTGAAACTAAAGTCATAGAAAAATCAGGAGACAAAAAAGAAAAGAAGGCAGAATCGTCCGATAAGCCTGTAGACTCAAAAGTTTGTGCAAAGCCGTCAACGCCAAGCGATCCTGCTGTACCATTGCCTGCTAAACAGCAGATTACCGAAACTAAAATCACAGAAAAACCAGAAGACAAAAAAGAAAAGAAGACACAGTCTTCTGATAAGCCTGAAGACGCAAATGTTTGTCCAAAGCCGTCAACGCCAATCGAACCTGCTATACCATTGCCTGCTAAGCAGCAGACCACTGAAACTATAGTCATAGAAAAATCAGGAGACAAAAAAGGAAAGAAGGCAGAATCATCCGATAAACCTGTAGACTCAAAAGTTTGTGCAAAGCCGTCAACGCCAAGCGATCCTGCTGTACCATTGCCTGCTAAACAGCAGATTACCGAAACTAAAATCACAGAAAAACCAGAAGACAAAAAAGAAAAGAAGACACAGTCTTCTGATAAGCCTGAAGACGCAAATGTTTGTCCAAAGCCGTCAACGCCAATCGAACCTGCTGCATCATTGCCTGCTAAACAGCAGATCACTGAGACTAAAGTCACAGGAAAATCCGATGTTAAGAAAGAAAAGAAATCACAACCTTCTGCTAAGCCTGAAGATACAAATGTTTGCACAAAACCGGTAGCGCCAATTGAACCTGCTAATCAATCGCCTGCTAAACAGCAGACCACTGAAATTAAAGTCACAGAAAAACCAGAAGACAAAAAAGAAAAGGAGAGACAATCGTCTGATAAGCCTGAAGACACAAATGTTTGTTCAAAGCCGTCAACGCCAGTCAATCCTGCTGTACCATTGCCTGCTAAGCAGCAGACCACTGAAATTAAAGTCACAGAAAAACCAGAAGACAAGAAAAAAAAGACGATACAGTCGTCTGATAAGCCTGAAGACACAAATGTTTGTTCAAAGCCATCAACGCCAGTCGATCCTGCTGTACCATTGTCTGCTAAGCAACAGACCATTGAGACTAAAGTCACAGAAAAACCAGGAGACAAAAAAGAAAAGAAGGCAGAGTCGTTCGATAAGCCAGCAGACACAAAAGTTTGTGCAAAGGTGTCAACGCCAATCGAGCCTACTGTACCATTGCCTGATAAACAACAGATCACAGAGACTAAAGTTACAAAAAAATCAGATGTTAAGAAAGAAAAGAAGACACAACCTCCTGCTAAGCCTGAAGATACAACTGTTTGCGCAAAACCGTCAGCAGAGATTAAATCTGTCGTTTCAGAGAAACATTCGGTGGACACTAAGATCGAAAAGCCAGATGAGCCGGCTATTTCGGGAACCCCGAAACAGCAGGTGATCGAAAGTAAAATAGAAGATAAATCAGATGTTAAGATCGTAGAAAAAACGCAGCAATCGCCAAAGTCTGAAGATAAAAATATCAATGCGCCAGCAACAACCGAACCCACTAAACCATCGACTGTGAAACCACAGACGGAAATACCGAAGAAACAGGAATCTACTGAGCCTAAAGACACTAAACAACCACAGGAAAAACAGTTAGTCGATCAGGCTTCAGTTTCCTCCATCAAAGTACCAGAGACTACCACTAAAGTAGAACAAATCAAAAAAATTCACTTAGTGGCTGACGATTCATGGATGAGTATCTTGGACGAGCCAGTGCCTATCGACGATGATGACTTTGATGATATTCCCAAACAGAGCGAAATAACTACGCCAAAACCGCAAGTCGAGAAACCGAAAGAAAAGTCCTCTGTAAAAGCAAAAACTAAGGCAACGGAAGATAAAACAGAAGAATTAAAAGAACAAACAGAAAAATCCGTCGATCAACGCTCACCAGCAGTAGAAATCAAACCAACAATCGATTCTACAGACTCTAAATTTGAAATTGTGAAAGTACCAATTGAAGCGTGCATTCTCGTTCCAAAAGAAAGCGATAAAAAGCCACTCGTAGATTCTCAGGTGGTCCAAGAAGCAACGGTAGAATCGGCTGAAAAGAAAGCCCCAGCTACTGTCAATCTTCCCTCCGACGACACTTGGATAAGCATTTTGGACGAAGAAATAGTCATTGACGATGACGGATTTGAATTCCTCGAGATACCCAAGTCAGAATCAGTCGAACCAGAAGTTGAAACCAAGCAGAACGTAAAGACGGAAGAAGTAAAACAAGAAGTTCAGCAGGAAGTTAAATTTGTACCAGAGCAAAAGATCGTCGGAGAAACGGCTCCGACAGCAATAAAACCGCAGAAAGCAGATCAGCCAAAACCCGAAAAAAAGATCCCCGAAGAAAAGTCTAAGAAACAAGATAAGCAGCAAAAACAGCAGCAAAAGCAAAAACCTGATGATTCACCTAAGGTTAACATTGAAGCCACTGTGGTATCAAAGGAACAAGAAGCAAAATCTTTGTCAGAAAAGGAAACTAAAGGCTCACAGAAGTCTCAAAAGACCAAAGCAAAATCAACAAAGACGGAAACACCTACTTCTAAAACGAAGACCGAAACTACATTGATAAAAACAGCCGATGAAAAACTAGTAACACCAAAAGAGAAGTCACCAGCAATGCCAGAATCAGTGAAAGAGTTGGACAGGCGTCTAAATCCCAACGCGAAATCTTGGGCCTCTGTTGTCGGCACCAAAGAATTAGCGGACAGTGCAGATGACGATGCGGAAGTCGCCAAGACAGTCGAGGCAATGACTGTGACAACGGCATCAGCCGTAAGCGAGTATGTGACTTGCAGTCCAACATCGACGATGTCGTCAGTCAATGAAACAGACAATACGATTGTATCTAAAGCATCAACACAGGAGGACACAACTCGTCGAAAGAAGGATAAGAAAAATAAGAGGAAAGGTACCGTCGCTGAATCAAAGAAGCAGCAGCCAATCGCAGACGTAATTACTGAAATAAAATCTACAGTCTCTCCAATTCCAGTCGAATCGCCGGATTTGCATAGCAAAACAACCTACGCCGGTGTTGTCGCTAAATCTCACAGCTCATCGCCTCAGTCGCTTCCTACTGAGCACGAGATATTGAAACCTGAACCTATAAGACCGCAGAAACAAACTTCTACTCCTGAGACCTCTACTTCGGAAACTAAAGAACATTCGTTGAACGCATCAGCGGTAGAATTTGTGTTTCCGATCAAAGAACCTGTGCTTCATGATACTAAATCTTTAGAGTCCACAGGGCTCGCGATTCCAACCGTACCGGTAATTCCAATCGACTGGGCCGAGGATGTTGAAGAATTCACTGTAACTGACGATACTGCGAAACTTCAGACTGAAAAAACTGCCCTACCTGATTCTAGTAATATTTTCCGATCTGATGATAATTCTTGGGCCGCCATCGTCGCGAAAAATCAACACGAAATCACGGACTCTACCGGTGTAACTGTTACCGAGCATAGCTTTGTTAGGAAAGAGCCAATTTCGCTAGATCATCATGTTCAGATTGTCGTTGAGGAGGTTCCCGAACCAGAGCCTATAGAAAACGTTGTTCAGGTAGATTCGCAAGGTTTTATGGAATTTGTTAATAGAAAAGAATTGCGCTCGAGACGCTCGAGGTCACGATCGAGAAGCAGCAGGCGGGGAGAGAAACCACAGAGTTCTCCGATTCGTGAAGCAGTCGAACCACGAACTGATGATAAGACTGAAAGAAAATCAAGCAAGGACAAAGCTCAAGCCACGATAGCTAAGGTCGACCCCAAACCGGAAGAGAAAGAGAAGCAGCAGGAAAAGGAGGAATCAGCCGGCAGCCACAAACCTTCGAAGCCGGTTGAAAAGAGCAAGACAAAGTCAAAGGGCAAAGGTCCCAGCGATAAAATTGATACATCGACGAAAACTAAAGAGGCTGTGGCAGATAAAACTCCTTCGATCGACAAATCTAAGAAAGGTGGCAAGAAAGAGACATCAACTGAAAAAGTTAAGAGTACAGAGGAAAAATCTGAAGAAACTAAATCAGAAGCTACTGTTGAAGTGGTTGACAAAGCCGAGACTGTAGTTACTGATAAATCGAAGAAAAGTGGAAAAAAAGGAGCTCCAGCAGTACTAGCTACGGAAAAAGCTAAGATTGTAGAGAAGAAACCAATGGAAATAAAATCCGAAACTACCCCTGATTCTACAAAGCAGACAACATCAAAAACTGAAGAAGTAAAAATAGCAGACAAAGTCGTTGATGAATCATCTAAGACGAAGAAGGATCAGAAGGAGATAACATCTGAAATATTAAAAGAAGAAGATAAAAAATGTGTGGAAGTTACATCTGAGACTCCGACAAAAACAACTGATGAAACGGTGCCTGCTGAGAAAGGAAAAGCAAAGAACAAACGTAAGCAGAAAGATAAACAGACCATTGACACTGAAGTGTCAAAGATTACTTCCGAAGAGACAAAATTACCAGTTTCTGAGCAGAAAGAAACCATGGTCGTACAGGAAACGAAGATAACGGAGCCTGAAACGAAAGCTCACGAAACCACAACGAAATCGAAGGGAAAGAATAAATCAAATAAAAAGAAAGAAAAGGGTGAACCTGTGAAAGATGAAAGCAAGGAGCTTCCCTCTGAAGCAGTGAAACAACCAGTCACAGATTCGACAGTCACGCCAGTGGAGAAGCAAATTTCGACCGCCGTTATCGTTAAAGAGACCCCTCAGCCAACTGAGAAAGATCAATCGAAAACTGAACCAGAAATAAAGGAGAAGTCTGTCGTTGAACCAACTCTTTCGCCTGCAATCGATACGAAGTGTAAGAAACAAAAGAAGGGAGAGAAATCAACAAAAATGGATCAAACACCTGCAGTAGAGTCTAAAGCTTCTGAAAAATCCAAATGTGTAACTCCAGTACAACTTCCTAAAGATGTCAAAGGTGATTCTACAGAAGGATCAGTGCCCACGGAATTTATAGTGAGCACTGCAGCAGAAAAGGTGGAGACGAAAACTAAAGAACTTGACACACCTGAACCGTCAAAGATCGACATGAAAAAATCTAGTAAGCCTGAAGAAACGCCTTTAAAAGAAAAGAAGTCCACGAAAGTCCCAGAACAACAAGAAATTAAGAAACCTGAACCTGAATCAAAATCAAAGAGTGGCGAAGACACGAAAAATCAAGCAATCGACAAGAGCCAAACTAAACCTGAGGTACAAACAAAAGATTCTATAAATCTTGATAGTAAAATCGAAAGTGCTGTCATTCTACCAACAACAACAGAAGTTTTGGTGGCTCAAGAGGCGGAGATCAGTGTTTCACCGGTAGTCACATCAGCAGCCGAGAAGAAGATTGAAAAATCCAAGACTGACGTCGAAAAAGTGGCTAAAGTGGAAGAAAGTAAAGTTACCCCATTGGATGAATCCAAGTTAAAGGATGACGAGAAAAAAACTGCTGAAAAACTCAACGTCAAGCCGACAGAAACCTTAACTGGCAAATCTACCGACACGGAGACAAAAGTTGAAGTGGAAAAACACACCGAAAATAAAGCAAAGGAAGTAACTGAAGTAATCGTTGCTAAAGACAATGTAGAACCATCAACAAAGTCAGAAGAAGCTAAATCTGTCACTACAAAAGAAAAGTCAGGTAGCTGCAGTATTGACAAAAGTAAAGAAAATATCATCGATCCTGTCGTGAAAATCCAATCCACTGAAACTAAACCAATGGAAACAGTCGAGACCCCAAAACAGGAGGACGATAAAGCTGTACTTCCAGCTCCAACTCAACAGATTGTAACCGACACTATGATTATCAAAGAAAAATCTGAAACCGACGGTACACCAGCTTCTAAAGGTGTAAAAGCAGGATCCTCGCCAGAACTCGCAACAGTGCAAAATCTCCACGTAGAAGAGGAAAAAGGCAGTGCACCAAAGCTGAGCACTGTACTTTCCTCCGAAACAATGCCAAAGACCGATAAAAAATCTCTGGCAAAATCCGAGGCTTCGTCTGACCTGGCATTGCTCGATGCTACGGCAGGTCCCGACGCACCAGCAGAACCAAGATCAAAGGTACACTTCTACATAGACGAAGACGATATCGTAATAGTGAGTCACGAAAAAACCGATGAATTGAAAGATGAAAAATTAACCACCGACGAGTTGTCAAATTATATCGCGCAGGACTGTGGCTTTTGGCTAAACAAACGTTCTTACGACGAGGCAGAGCGAAATCTCTTCGAGAGTCTGGCGGCGATGTCGAAAAAGAAAGTTAAAAATGAATCGGACATTAGCAAGGACGATAAACGCGATCGCGACGACGATTCACACGGGGGTAATTCGGGGGGTGGAGGCGGACCGGAAGGTAATACGAACGGCGATTCTCATTCAAATTCATCGACACCACGAACTGAGCGTCTTGTCGCGGATTTACCGGGTGGAATGTGTAGCTGGAACGACTATAGCACGTATTTAGCGATCGAACGCGACGACACACAGGCCGATCCCAGGCTCGATCATACATCCCAACTCGTACACAGGATGACCGAGGATCTAATAACCGATCTGGATTCGCCCGATACCGACCCGCAAACAACAACCTCGTCCTTCTCCTTCTCCGTTCCCACGGAGACGAGCTCGAACGCGTGCTCATCAACCTCTTTTATCCTTGCAAACAGCAGCACCGCCCTTTCTCCACAATCCCAAATGCATTTAGGTATAGAGACAGGGGAATCTAAGCAGCAGTGGAGCACCGTACGGGAGGTGAAGAGAGAGACTGAGGCAGCAACCGCTGAAGCGAAAAGGATCCAAGGGATCAAGGTGCGACAAATCCCGCCAGTCCTCTCGGTCTTGTTGCATTATTACTATTTATTACTATTTATTATTTGATTAAACTTCGAGAGTTATTCGCCGCCTCTTTTTTTTTCAATACGTTCTTTATCACGTATTAAAGATGTTTTTTTGTTTTGTTCGATTGGTTTTTTTTTTCTATTTTGTTCGCTCTCTCTCTCTCTATCATTTGGTCATGTCGCCACTGGTGTGTTGTTCTTTTCATTATACAAGGCATTCTCGCTTCCTCTATATGGACCTTCTTGCCTTTACTATCCTTTTCCAGCCAGCCGCATGTGTTTCACTATATCTTCACACAATTTGTAGCACCTAACATGTTGCCTTCTTTTTATGCCTTGTATGTTTGACCTTAAGAAAGACGTAACTTGAAACTCGTTAGTTGTATCTTCGGTCAAGCATATACGCAAATTCTTATTCCCATTTTTGCCTTTTTATTATTCTTCCCGTAGTCCAGCTGTAATTTTCGGAATTAACGAGCTGGAAAATCTTGTTCGTCACACTGAGGACCTTAAAAATCGTTTGATTAAACGCAGAATTGATTTTAAAAAATGTATTAGTAAAGTAGAGAGAATACCTCCGTGCGGCGAACTTTGACGAAATTTTGTCCTTGTAATGCGTTTTTCTTTTGTTTTTGTGTTCTCTTTTTAACGTTATGTTCTTCGCAGGTTTGGTGAATTTGTATTCGAGCTAATAAAAAGAAATTAATGTACCGTGTGGACTTGTTTACCGGAGAATTTGCCATGAGTTCGGCATGGCCAACATGTTGCGCTTAGTTATGTAGTTGCCTGAAGTACGACGCGGTTTTAATGACATAGTGTACGTTGCAGGCTTCCGTGGAGGAGGAAATCGGCGATCTGAGAGCGGCTGTCGTGCGTTTGGAAAGTTCTTTGGGTTACTTGCCGTGCGACAGCTTGCAGTCCATGCTCTCTGCACTGGCGGTAAGAAGAAACTCATACGACAAGTCGCGACAGAGCGTTTAGTCATAATTTCTGACTTCTCACATAATACTGTAAAAAAAAAAAAGAAACTTTTTTGAGATCTTGCTCATTCTAAGAATGAGAATATAAAATATAAAATATAAAATTAAAAATTAAAATTGTAACTTTTAAAGTAAATGGTTTGCAATATTCCACCGCAAAGTTGCGATAATATTTAAATTTTCATGAAATATTGGAAACATTTCCGCAATATTTCTGCCACATTCTGTTCTATGTGGTGTGTCTGCGCGGCCATAAATAATTTTTTTTCTTTTGACACATCCCAACAATTTTTTACACGTGAATCTCATTCTTTACTTGAAACATTTTAATCGCAGGCAATAATAGAAGAACTGCGTCGTCTCGATTCAATCGCAACGAAGCTCCATGACGACTTGTGCAAGAACACCGCGGATACCGAATGGCAAAAATTATCAGCATCCCTAGCTGGAGTTCGCACGCGTATTATAACGCTAATCTCCCAAGCGGAGCAAGGAAACTCGGCTCTTCAAGAGGCGCAGAGAATTCAGGACAAACGCCAGTTGGAGGTCGTTGCATACAGGCAATTCCTCGACGACACTGACGCCTGGTTGAGAAAAATGATCATCACGATTAACGAGCATCACTCGTCGTCTTCATACAAGGTTTGTTCTATTTTCATTCGTTAGAAATTATCATTTTTTTTTTTGCTCAACTATTCGAAATGCAAATCTACTGTTTCCGAGATGTAACAATTTTAAACAAACAAATTTTGCTGTCGCTGTTATATACAGGCATTCGAAGAAGAGTTGTCTAGCCGAACGGAGCGAGTAATGGAACTTGAATCGTTGCCCGAAGTCAGCGCACTGGCGAAAAGTCTGAAAGAAACATTGCTGGAAATGGCTGCGCGCCTACAGCAAAAGCAGAAGGTACTCGAGGCTTACGACAAATCAGGAGCTTTCGCGCTGTTCGTTGCACTTCACGCTACGGTTGCGGGACTAGCTTTGAATAATAAACCGGAATTGGGACTTTCGGGCGTCTTGCTAGAGCAAGGAAGCTTGTAGAGTCAACCGAAACCGACGCGACGGCACCACGTTTCAAACCACTCTCTCATCGTCATCCGTACTATTTTACCCACTCTCATTTTGCATAAATATAATTTTTCACGTAATCGTCTCTCGCCGCCATTCCATTCCATCCGTTTTATCAATGGCGCATGTCTTGAGGAATATATTGATTCGGTACATTGGAATCTATGCATATTTCAAGCTCCGGTGCTTTGTTATGTAACAGAAAAAAAAAAGAAGTAAATTCATAACTCAGGTGCGCGAAAAAGAAGAAAAATAAGTGTTTTGTAAAATATAAAAGCAATTCGAATTTTATGTAATACACTTGTATTAAATAGAACATAATTGCTGGAATGTTTTTAAATAAGAGATGTTAGAGATTATTAAACTTTTTTTACATTCTGTGAGTCATTTGCATCAAAATTGTACTTTTAATATAGACGAACCTAAAATCTATAACTTTCAAATCATTCTTTATTTACTTATTTATTTATTAAACGGGAAAAGCCCTTTCTGTAATTGTTATTATGCATATAAACACAATATTAAATATATAAGAAAATATATATACAATTTTTATGATCCTGCAAAAAAGATGCTTAAATCCGTTTGTAAAGATCAAGACGATGTTCGAATTATCCAGCAAAATGTTGCAAGTTAACATATAAGAGAAATCTTCGTAAAAAAATGGTCCAAAAGCTCTGAAATTTGTATGGATTTCGGGTGAAACCAATCTGTAAGTGCAGCATAATTTTAATGCAAATGATTCAACAGACGTAAAAGAAACCGTCTCTCCTTAATGATTTTTTTTCGTGCATTGTTTAGCCACTGTTACTTTGCGCCTTAATTTGTTTTATATTAGAACTTTAATAAACGCATCGCTTTTCTGTCTCCGACAGATTATAATTTGTTCACAGTATTTAGGTTTTGCACGTTTACTGAAAAAGAATCAGTGGGTCTGTTTATATAACGTTATGTTAATTTTTCTATCTGTAACGCACAATTATTGTACTACTATCGCACAAATTACGTGTCACCGTCATCAATCATCGTCATCGTCGTGTCATTCATCGTCCTACCCCACGTCACTTGTATTATTTCATCATATTTTTTTTTCTTTTTCTTTGTAGTTCGCTACCATTACTCTTTTTCGTATCGTAAATAAATATTGCATCTTTTGTCTCTATTATTCGTTTTACTAGCTTAAGGTGATGGATATATTGTCATAGGCGTTGCATGTATCTAAGGAATGTTAATACACACCTCTGTAATATTTTTGGGCATTATTAAACTTTGTTCATTCATTTTCTTCAGTTTATTTATTACGTGTTACGCTGCTCGGGGTAAGAGAGAAACAATGTACGATTTCGATGTGACTACTACGTTCAACGTGTCCACGAAACTCTGTTGGAGACGCTTACATCAAACCTGCGTCTATCGTCGTCGCCATTTTTCTAATACGTACAAATCGTCAATAATCATTAATTTTCACGTAATAATGAATAATTCACCGACTCAGTCAACAATGGGCATAATTTATCTTTCTAATTTCAATCTATCATAACTTGCCTTTTAATTTTTTGTTAATTTTCAAATGAAATTATTGAGTCGGAACTAGCGATATTGAAGATAGTCATTAATTTATTAATCACCAAAAAATTCCAAAAACGTAAAAAAGGTAATTATAAGAATAACAGATAGTCAAATGGAATTAGAATAAATAATGTTCTGCCCATTCACGAGTTAAATCGCTTACTCATCGGCACCATGAAATAATTATATTGAAACCCGAGATCTAACCAATCATCAATTCATCGCACACTCACAGTACTCGACCACGAATCATCTTATATCAATAAACAACGCTTGTTCGCCGTATTGAACGATAAAATAAAATTCTACTCGACAACAAGAGAGCAACGTTCTCAAACGGCAAATTCTTGAAGCCGGGGAATTCCTTTTGCGACAATATAGCATCTTCCTTACCCAAATTCCCTCGTGATGTTCGCAGGAAGTTATTGAGGACGATGAATCAGAAGAAGCCTACGACGTAACATCAGAACGCGACGACGCGACTCTAGACCAAGCTCCCTCGATTCATTCCCTCGAGGGCGACGCACCCTCTTGGGCCGACGTGTCCCTTCAAACCGGACAAAGCTTACTCATGGACGAGCCAGTCGCAACTCAGGAGCAACAAAAACCATCTCAGCTTACAAAACAAACATCGACATCTCAGATACCTGCTGTATCGACTTCCTGCCAGAGCTTAATGACCGAACCGTTTGTTCTTTCATCGAGCGAAGCAAAGCCGAGCCAGGAGAGCATCAAAGTTTCAAAAAGAAGCGACAGCACTCACGACGTCATCGAAATAGCTACGAAAAATATTGCAAACACCTCAAAAAAGCCTCATTCATCCAATATCGAAGATATAGTCGTCGACATGAAGTACAAGGACGCTGAAGTTCAAAAAAGCGCGACTTCCGAGCTAAATATTCAGCACGCAGCGCCGCAATCCTTTGAAACGCTTTTAGTTGAGCCTGACAACGTTACCACCGAAGTTGTCGTTGATGCTGACGGAACTAAAAGGATAATCGTTCGTAAACTTCGAAGAACCCTCGTTACTAGCAACGAAACGAGTCAACAACACGTTTCCACCTTGTCGACAGCCGTTGGAGATGCTCAGCCGACTGTCCAAGCAATTTCTGAAGCTACTATGAGAGGCCAACATGTAACTGTAACGCGAACAAGACCCGACGGCTCTATCGAAGCTTCAACCAGACAAACTTATGGCGGAAGAGTCGCAACAGGCGTTCCCGGTAATCAAATTAATGTGGAGGAATTCGAGATTCCTCCTCAGTACACTCATAGAGTAATACAAGGAGAAATCGGCGATCTAGGGCAGGATATCGATCTTCAAGGGCCGGAATTTAGCATCGACGAGGCTGGATACTCGACTAAAACTTCCAGCGTACACGCAACTGTTCAGCAGGTCACTAGACGAGTTATTAAAAAGACTAGAAGGATAATTCGTAAAACGACGATAATTGATGGTAAAGAGACTACTACCGAGGAAATAATCGAGGAACCAGAGGAAATTGAGGTCGACGAGCAGGATATACCGCATATAAGCATTAACGTCGTCAAGAGAGAAGATGAGAGAGTATTTCAAGCTGAAGGAACGGATATTCGTAGTGGGGAACCTACCTTACATCAAACTCCAGGCAGTTCACTTCAGGGACCTTTCTTCGGGCCTTTCGCCAAGGAAATGACTCCTGAAGATACTCCGCAAGCCGAACAACAGGTCGTTCAGAGCGTGAAGGAGTCGAATGTTGATTCGGAACCTTCCGGTACACCCAGACAAGAACTTGCGCTTTCACCTTTGGAATCCTCACCACACTCTCAGATTGCAGAACCCGAGATTCTTGACGAAACTCCAAGAGACACACCAGCACCGCAATCCGTGGAATTTCACCTTGAAGAGACAAAAATTCATTTAACAGATAAACACGAACGTGAATACTTTCCAGTTGAGGTAAATGAAGAAAAATCAATGGAAACTTCAGCGTGTCAGGGATTTATCGATGCTGAAAGATTCGCTGTTTTACAGACGCCTGTCGAGGAAGCATCAGCGGCTGATACGGCGGCTGAGGCTTCACTAGAATCCGGTAGACAGTCGTGCGATGTCGTCGAAGATACACGTGCAACCTGTAAGTCTGTCGTTGCACCAGTTAAGAGTGAGACTGTCGAAGTAGAGCGAGGCACGGTAGTAGTAGAAAAGCACAAAGAGCACAGCAGCACTTTAGAAGCTGATGATAAACCGCAAGATGTGATTCTCTTAGAGGAAGATAGAGACAGAGGAGGATTGACCATCGTCGAAGTTTCAACAACAACTATTCAGCCAAAACTCAGCATAGACGATAACGTTCTTCCTGTAAACGTTGTAACTGACGATGTGGAAGGACTAACTATCGTCGAACCTTCAACATCATCTATTGAACCAAAAGATAGCGTAAGCTGCGTAGGCGATATCGTTGTTGTAGAAAGCAATCTAGTGTTCGACAAGGAAGGATTGAGCATCATTAAAGACACGATAACTTCCGTTGAACCAAAAGACAGCGGAGTTAGCGATAGTGTCGTTGTAGAGCGCGATATTAATCAAGTTCTCATCACCGAAGCTTCTACTACTTCCGTTGAGCCCAAAGACAGTAAAACCTCGAAGGCTGACAAAGACGGTACTTCGCACTCGAAAGAAGAAGAGTCTTCGGAAGATTCTACACCGCCCAAAAAACCAGTTAAACGCTCAGACATCGACGACTTTTTGGACGGTGAACGAAGGGATACCGGACAATATGCGGAGACAGAAATCAGGAAGCCAGAAGATCACAAATCGATTATGGAAAAGGTGGAGATTACTCTATCGGTGGAGAAGAGAGACGGGGAAGCAGGTTCCTCGGTATCGATGGTAACTCAGGCTGATCATCCGGAAGCTGCGGTGCATCATCTAGTTAAGGAGGATTTGGATATCAGGCTTCCAGCTGACAGGGAAATCGTTGAGACAATCGAGAATAAAATAGTTCAAACAACAGCCTTGTTAACTGCTGAGAAGGAAACGGCAATCACTCCTCCCGAAAAAGAAAGACAACAGACGCCACGCACTGTTGATAAAGAAGACAAGGAGACCGAGATTTCGGAAAAGAGCGAAACCGATTCAACGACTGATAGTAGAAGGGCTAGAAAAAAGAAAAAGCGCAGAGAAAGATCGGATTCCGTGGAGAAAACACCGATTGACAATGACGTACCTTCGGGAAGTTCGGTCGCAACCACAATTGCTGAATCAACTGATCTCAACATTCCACTCTCGGACTCTATTAAACAATCTAGCGAACAACCGCAGCCGGACATTATGGATATTACTGACCACTCTTCGTTGACTCTTTCGATCTGCAGAGATGAAAGTTTGAACGAGGAAAGCGGATACGAACCGGACGACAAACAAAGTACTCTGGATGAAATTTCGTTGATACAAGACGACTTGAAGAGGAGAAAGAAAAAGACGAGAAAACAGCAGAAGGTGAAGAACATTCCAGACTACGAATATGAGGATTCGGTTGAACCAAAAAGCACTCCCAGCGAGGAAACTCGGATTCCAAGTGACGAGGAAACTGCTAGAACTCCGACAGTTCCTGAATCAAGTTCTGAACAACCTGGAAAGAAGAGGGGAAGTAAGAGAGGTAAAAAAACGAAGAAAGAAAAGGAATTCGAACCAGAAATCGTCCATGACACTGTGCAGGGAATTGAAGTGGATACGCAGACATTCGTCGATACCAGAGACATTTCAGCTGGAAATATTACACCACAGATCGTCGAAACTGGTTTGCAAACTTCACCAGAGACAGCGCTGGAAACTCACGAGCGAGAAATGCAGACAATTGTTCTAGAAGACGTTCATACGGAAATGCAGACTTCACCGACTCCTATAATGGATTCTGAGATTCAAACTATAGCGATTAAATCGCCGGATCGTGAGCATTCTTCGATGCAGACAGAATCTCCGGTGCCTACAGCTACGGAAGAGGGAGCTGTACAGACAAGTCCAGTTGAGACTCCTGTGGTTCAGAGCCCTGTTGAAAATATTCAAATACCCAAGGAAATTGCGGAGATTCACGTTCAGACTATAGTGACTGACGTAGATTCTACGGAGGTTCAAACTTCACCAATTGAGCCGATTATCACAGCGGAGATTGAGACACAGACCTTCAAAGAACAAGAAATATCTTTAGACGCGGAACAACAAACGTCGCCGTCACCAATACCACAACAAGTATCGCTGCAGGAAAGTTCCATGCAAACGTCGCAGGAAATTATCGAAACTGCGGAGATTGACGTTCAAACTAGCAAACCGGCGACACCTGAAACTCCGGAAATGCATCATTTTGAAATTCAGACTGACGTCGTCGAACCAACTTCTTTAGGTACAATGGAAACGCAGACAACACCGGAAGAAGTGAAGGTTGAAGAGAGTTCGATGCAAACGGATTTGCAAGAAGTAAAGACGAGTGAACGTGACGTTCAAACCAGCAAACCAACGACTCCCGAAGTTCCGGCGTCAGAGAACTTTGAGATGCAGGCTAATCTGACCACTGATGTACCTTCGGGCACCGCGGAAACACAGACAACACCTAAGGAAAGTCCTCGAGTAGTGGAAACACAGGAGATGGAAATACAAACTAAATCACCGTTACCTACGATTGAAAATGTCGTGCAGACGAGTCCTGTTGCTAGTCCAGAGCATGTTAAACTCGCAGAACTTTCCTCCCAAACTGTTCCCGAAGAACCCATAATCACCATCGAGGAAGAATCGCAAACAACCGTTCCTGAGAAACCTGAGACACTTGACACTTTTGTGCAAATAAAAACAGAGGAATTGGTGCCAACGAGCGAAGAAAGCGCACAAATTATTCCTGATACTGCAGAAATAAGTTTGCAAACTGCGGTTATCGAAAAACCACTCATTTCTGTTGGACAGCAAACTACTGTCGAGTCTGTCGAAACTGCAACTATGCCTGATCCCGAGGTAGAATTATCAGTTACAAAACAGCAAGTAGAACCAGAACAACCTTCCCAGGTCGTAGAACAACAGCAAGAAGAACCTGAACAACCTTCCCAGGTCGTAGAACAACAGAAAGCAGAACCTGAACAACCTTCCCAGGTCGTAGAACAACAGGAAGAAGAACCAGAACAACATTCCCAGGTCGTAGAACAACAGGAAGAAGAACCAGAACAACCTTCCCAGGTCGTACAACAACAGCAAGAAGAACCGATTCTCCCGCAAAAAATTGAAATTCAACCAGCGAAAATTACAATCATAGAAAAACCTCAACGAAAGCCTGAGGAATCACAGAATCAAATCGTTTGCGAAAGAGATTCAACACCCGACACTTCCTTCGAGATTCACGTTCAGGCAACAGTAGAATTGTGTGGAAGTACAACACCGGACAGTTCTTTAGCTGTGGAAGGCGAATCAACCACGGAACCGACTCAGGAGAGCAGCAGTACGATCACAGAAGAATCGACGAGTAATCAAGGATCCGAGGACCCGAGATCAAGCAAAAGACATAAGAGAAAGAGAAAACACAAACAGACAGAGGGTCGAAAATCTCTGGAAAGAGATCAGAAAAGAGAGAGCAGCGATCTTGACGCGATATTCGGTCAAGCGCCGCAAACCAGCGACGCGCATCTCAGAATGTCTTACTCCGAAGTCGCGAAAAAGAACGCCAGTGGAGAACAGACTAACGTTCATCAGGGATCGGAAAGTGGAGAGGAAGATCAAAGCCCTGATAATGTCATCATTGGCCGAGTCTACACAGATTTAAAGTTCAGCAAGATTAAACCTCGTGAGGAAACGAAACGTGAACTACCAGCAGACATTCACATACCACGAGAAGAAGTTTCAATGCCCCAGGTAATTCCCATCAGCGAAGTCGTTGAAAGGGAAACGGAAATCATGGTCGGCGCCAGAGTAAGTGTCGATACGAGTTACGATATTGACAACGCAAATTTGGCGGTTAGCAAACAAGAACATGTTGCTGCTGAAAATAGAAAGGAAGTAATATCCGGCGCTTTTCCCGAAGCTATCAGAATTGAAACATCGCCGGAACCCATGGACACCAGCGAGGAACCACTTTCACCTACCGAATCTGTGTTGGCAAAGGGTGAAAAGCAGGAGAGAAATAAACACGAGATTAAAAGCTACGCAGAAGCAATTTCCGAGGATTCTAGCAAAAAATTAACTACGACTTCGTCAAAGGTTTTGGAATACGGTACTCCTGTTTCTTGGGAAGATCGTGGACTTATTCCTGCGACAAAGTCGCTGAGTCCCAGTGCTTCGTCGAGTAGTTTTATCGCCGCGGAGACTCGGGATCAGGGTGCGATGATACCGTTGAATCCTGTGTCGCAGAAAATTCACGCTACTCGAATGGTCTCCGAGCGTTTGATTAATCTTCCAAAGGCAAAACAGACGAGTCATCTGTCGAATATTCTTCATGTTGCTACTCTCGAGGATGTGAGAACGACCAAGCCTGTTGAAGAGCGCGCTTCCGAGGTGCAAAAAGAACTTGCTCATCTGAGAAACGCTGTTGAAGAAGAAAATATCGTTATTGTTGAGGAAAGTCTTATTACGATTGTCGAGACAATTTCCACTTGGTTGGAGACCATCGAGTATAGAATATTCTTGGGAAGAGAGAGCCCGAATGGACCTAGCCACGATGACACGCGTACTTTTATTGATCTTAGAGACGAAGTCAATCATGTGGAGGGCAGCATCAAGGAACTTGATAAAATTTGGACGGATCTCGAAGGGAAATATCCCGAGGAAGAGAGAGAGAGAATTCGCGAATGCATGGAGGCATTGGACCATCAAGTGAAAGCCATCGAAGATGTAACGAGCGACGGTGAACGTTACACCAATGCGGAACTCGCACGATGGGACGAGTTTATCAATGGAGTTAACAACGTTTATAGGTAAGCTGTGGATTTTTTTTATATAATCAGTTTTTAAATACCAGTCAGTTTTAGTTTGAACACTGACAAAAAAAACTTCAATCTAGTCTGTAAGGGGAGGAAGTGAGGTGAAATTTACGGATATTGAAAGATTAATATTTTACATAAATATTAACTTATCATATAAAGAATGAATCCATAAATTTGATTTCACCCGCTTTAATACCCGTTTCCTTTTGAAAATGTTTACAAACAGTTTTCGAAATCTTGATACTTGAATGACTTAAATGGTTGAGGTTTTTTTTGTTTGTTTTTAAAAGGTCATCAGAATATTTTCTGCTGCTTATGAATCGTTAAAAGTTTTTTTTTGCATCAATTTAATATTTTCACGTAAAATTCTGTAACATTTTTCCAAAAATCTGTAAAACAAAAAAACGGATAAATTTGACAAATATTTTATTCGGCTATTTTATTGTAGTTGCATCACAAAAGCTGCAAAAAACTGAATTACGTATTTTTGTAAAAGCGGTAACTTTAAAAAAACTAAATTGTCTTTTTTTTTAATAATTGATTAGACTCGTCGAGGAACAGGAAAGACAACTCGACGACATAGTTGAGAGCGAAGCGTCGACAGTGTGGAAGCTCGAAGAGCTCGATAAACTGGAAAATACGAATCGCTGTCACATGTGGAAGACCGGAAAGCTTGTGGCCGCGGCTCGAGGGCTTCTCAGAGATTATCCTGGTAAAGTGATACCAGAGGAAACGTACGTCGCTCACGAGACAACAAGCCGCATCGAGAATAGCATTTGCGTGGAGCGCGAACGACTTCTCCAGCTTTTATCACTAGCCGAAGAGTACGAACAGACGCTTCAAGAATTCGCCCAGATCACCGAAATAGCCGAAGAACTTTTGGCCAGTCCGATATCCGTTATGAGTCTTGAGCATCTGCAAGAGGAGATGCAGAAGCACCGAAAATTCTTTGTTAATCTGAATCACTGTAGAGCCATTCTTGAATCGTTGGAGGGCAACCTTGACCCGGAGACAAGAATGAAACACTCGAGTCTTCATGAACGTTTGCACAGCCGGGCGATTGCTCTGTTGGATTTGGCAGCTTCGAAAGCACAACAAATGTCACTTGCCGCATCGCGCTGGATCGTTCTTGAGCACGGCGTCAAAGAAGAAAGAGGATGGTTGCAAGTCGCTCACCAAAGGGTTCCCGATTTGCAAACAGTCACGTCCTCGGATTATGATCAGTACATTTCGCTTTACCAGGTACGCAAATAAAAAAAAAATGCTAAATTGCTCCATAAAAAAAGCTAATTTTCCTCCTGCAAAAAAAAATTATTTTGCATCCTAGAAGAAGCTTTTTCAATGCATTTAAGTAACACCTGATCTATTTTCAAATTGCAGGCACTTTCTTCGGACATAGCTACGCACCATGCTCGCCTAGTTCAATTATTGGCCAAAGCGAGCGATCTTCGCGAATTGATAAACATCGAAGATCCTGAAGATCGTTACGGCGAAGCGTTGGACGTAATACTGAAGCTCCAGGACGACGTGGAGTCGTCGTTGCGACGATTACTGGCATTCCGGAGTAGTTGGGGCATGCAAGAAGTTCTCGTAAACAGACTGGAGAAATGGATATCGACTGCAGAGCGCGAGCTCGCTTCTGTGCAAGATCATCCAGACGGACACATGCGTCGTTTCTGGGTAAAGATTTCGTATAATTCATTTAACAGAGCCATCGAGTGCTGCCATATTTATACACTAGAATATCGAGTACTCGAAAAAAAGATGCGATAGCGGATCCCCGAAAAGCACTTTGGAGAAAGCACTGCTAAACGCATTTGGGTCAAATTATTCCATTAGCTTTGGCTTGTTGCCACATCAGCGTGCATAAAGCCCTAGAGATACAAATCTTTCTCCACCTAGTCTCTCCTCTATCGAACGAAACAGCGCCCTGTATTTCGAAAACTTTCTCGGCTAACATAGTCTCTCAGTCTTCGTCAAAAGAATAATTAAGTTGGGTGTATCTGTAATTTGAAGTCAAATGAGAGTTACTTTTACCACCGAATTAAAACGAAAACATATTTAAAAATTTCAAAATCATAAAAATAATTTTACTAATTATGTTATGAGATGCGTATATAATATTTGATAGTTAAGAACAAAATTTTTTATTCTTAAACACGTTTTTATATTAAACTGTGTTATATAAGAACATAGTTAAACGTACAATTTATGTTGAAACCATGTTTTTAAAAATTAAATTGGTGTTTGTTTTTCATTGTAAATTTAATTTTTTTTTCAAATCAAGAACGGTGCAAAATAAAAATCTAATAAAAACCACAGGTGTTCTTTTCAGTGATAACAGCGATATAAAAAAAATATTAGGGAAATTGAAGAGAGAAAGAATATTTAAAGCTTTATCGAACATTTGTCCACGACGATACTCGTTCCTTAACCACATCTTTCTATGATCTATTGATTTCAGGAATTAAAGGCGCAATACGAATTGCACAACAATATGCGGAACGAGGCAAACAATTGTTTCGAGCAAGCGTTACGAATTGTGCCGCTTTCGGACGAGATGCTACAGCGACGATTCCACGGTGAGTTGCAGGATCGTTGGCACGGTGTTTCCGAAAAAATCAGTGGCATACAAAAAGCCGTGGTAGATACAATATCCTCGGAAGATGTGCCAGTTAACGAAAAACTTGGTCTTCTTGAGAGAGAACTAAACGAGCTGCGAGTTACCATAGATGGTTTCCATGGAGTTTTAAAGACGGAGGAGGAACTCGAGCTTTACGTCGAGAGATTGACGGTTTTGTTCGAGCGTGTTTGTCTCATTCAAGACGAACTTGGAAGATTGGGAATGTTGCCGGCTGCAGAAAGCGAGAAAGTCGGTATTTTGCTCTCACTGGCAAGTCGAATCGAGAGTCAAATTGGCGAGGAACTCGAAGCAGCGCAATTGCTTCGTGAAAGACTACAATCATTGCAGCGTGGTCTCGCGCGTGTTCGTAAAGCTCACGCGAGACAATCGATGATACTCGATCAGTGCGAAGAATCCGAGAAACAGGGAAGCGAAGTTGTTGCAGCTGGAGTCGAACGATGCCAATCGGTTGCCGAAGAACTGGAACTTTTGTGGCAGGATATAATGGCACTTCGGCAGCTTCTTCATACTCTACCAGGCGGAACGAGAGTCTCCGTGTCACCTGTCGGAATTGAACGGCATATTTCAAATCTGCAGGACGTTCACACGGAATTGGAATCCCGATGCGCAAGACTTTTGCTTTTACTTAAGAACAGACTCGCTCTGTGGAGACGATTCGAGAAACAGCTCGAAATGGTGCAGCAATCGGTTCAAGAAGCTGATTATATGATGGAACTTCTTACCGTTCAGGGCACCGTTGATTATGAGAGGCTTCTCAAAGCTACGGAGCGTTTAGAGGTGAGTCCAGCTTTTAATTGTATTTTTGTCATCATGGATTGGAGATTTTTGTGTTAAGCGTGTCGCTCTGTCTTCGCTTTACAACAAAAGAAGCCGCGTTATATAAGTTGATCCGGTTATCTAGAATAATTCACGAATTATTATCAATATTTCCATCAATAAAATTAAAACTGTACTGTACTGTAAAAAATGTAAGGCTATAAAATTTAGTTTTTCAACTCCGCTTTGCAGTTAATTTTTTTTCGAAATTCCGAACTGGATTCCGACTATTGAAAAAAAATATAGACATTTGAAAACTTTAAAAAAAAAAACTTATAACGTGAGAAATCGAGATACTTAAAAAAATTGCTTTAAAAAAAAACATAGTCATTTGAAGAAAATAATTTTTTTCTTCTTCAGCTCTGAAGCTTTGGAGAGGTAAAAATTGAAAAACATTAATTTCCCTATACTTCATTAGATAAAATATAGTTAAAAAATTTCATGTGTGCTAAAAGGTAAATTACATTAAAAAAAAGTCGGACGAAACTGCTCGATTCAGGACAACTATATATATTTTATTAATCATTTAATTGGATTATAAATATTCTTAAGATCTTTAACTAATTTATTCGACCTCTTTTTCTTATATGTAATTCGAAGATAGAAAGGCCTGCTTGACGAGAAACGACTCTATTATATTATCAGCCTTTTGTATCAATAATTATCGTAATTTTGTCATTTCCTCCCTCCCTGCTTCAATTCCATTGAGCTTGAAGCGCCTTACATCATTCAAAGTGAATTCGCGACGTACATATTGCATTTAATATACTTGAAAAGAGCCTGATAGGGAACAAATAGCAAAACGCATGCGCGATTTTAGCCGCGGTTACATTATCGCGGGGAACGAGTATCGCGGTGTCCTATCAGTAACGGACGAACCGTGCGCGGGTTCAGTTCGTAAACGGGGCCGCAACAAGACGAATTAACGCGAAAGTTTCCGTCGCTCTTATCAATCGGATGTAATAAAGTGGATTTTTTTTTAATGGACTTGAAGCGAAAAATGATGACATAACTTTATGTCCAACTTAAATTATAATACTCATGAGACGAAGGAAACGAAGAAAACTTGCGTAAGAGTGGCAAAATATAATATTTTGTGAAAAAAAAGTTATCTCATTCATTGGAGTATCGTGTTGCGCACTGATTGAAAATGTGTATATGAGGCATTCCACGCCAATTCAGTCACACATATTTTTTAAATCACGGGATAACTTCGAGAATAATCAAGGTTGAAGTACTAAACAAATTCTCCAGTTTCATATCTCTACGACGTCCCGATTACAGAAAGAAAAAAAAACCGATTTCTTTTTCTATCGGCGATATCTAAACAACTCATCGCAAAAATAATTTAAAAAAAACTCAAAGAACTTGTTCTTTATCGTTCTTTCGAAAAATAGTACATGGAATAGGTTTTTAAAATAACAGTTTTCAATGATATTTTTTTTTTGACAAACGTAAAAAGAAAAAATAATGTGAAGCGTAATACAAAGCAAAAAATGTCATTCAAAAATCTTTCTTTTTTAAATTGAAACAAATCGAAATCGCAAACTAAAGAATAAAAAAAAATGAATTTTGGGTTTTTAAAAATCATTTTTGTGATCGTCGCCTAGATATCGTCGATAGAATAACAAAAAAATTGAATTTTTTTCCCGAAATCGAGACGCCCTAGAGGCATAAAACTCTGAGAAATTTGTTTAAATCGTGATTACTTCAACCTCGATTATTTTCGTAAATTCACCCGAAACTTTGATAATTTTGATGGTTGAATTGGTGTGGAATGCCTTATATACGGATCTCTCTTTGGCTTTCTCTGTTTATACGATACTCCTCCAGAATCTATTTAAAGCCATGACACCCCGTTCGAGAGCCGCTGATATAAACTTTTCATTTTTAACCATGAGCACATGCTAGAGCTCGTTGCAAAATGCAAAAGGCAATGCGTAGCCGGCCGACAGTTGCGCCGTACACAAGCTCTATTACTGATCCACCGAGCGTATAGTTACCGCACGATTAATGCATGTGTCCATATCGGACCTAGGTTCATTTTTATGCATTTATTGCACCCAAGAAACAACGCTCTACCGTCTCGAGAACAACTTATTACAATTTCATTAGATGATGTCAATCGATTCTGTTCGATTCATCGATCCGACTCTGTGACATTTATTTTCTTCACCAGGCGTTTGTAAGCTGAGTAATTCCAAATAACGGGGTTCATGAGCCTCTGGGCGAAACGTTTTCACCGAGACTGAGTAAATAACGGCAAGCCTCTAACACCTAACTGACTATTTAGTGCCATTCTGCAAGTACTTGGCTGTAACGGCCTCTCGTAAATGAATTTCACTCAAGGCCTGCCAATTATCCTTCAACGAATGAGAACTTTAGGTGTTTCCATTAAAAATAAATCTTCTCTCTTCAATCTTGCAAAATTTTCAAGTAATTTTAGTTGTTTCTTGGAATTTACCTGAGTCAAGTAATGATTTCTCGTTCCTCTGTTGATTATACCTTTTTATTCCAATTGCTTTCAGCGCATTTCCAAAATAAACTTGTTTTTCAGTCACGTACGCTGTAAAAAAAAACATCTATTAGAAAATTAAAGCGGAATTATTAAAAGTTTTTATTTATGAACCGGTGTTTAATTCAACATACAAGTGTGATGTAAAATTAAAGTATTGCATTTAAAAAAAATTTATGAATTTAACATAAAAATTTCAAGCATTTTTATTAAATTTAATTTAAAAAAAAACTGTAACTCTTTCACAATATTTTTTTCTTCTTTGTTTTGATAAAAAGATTATTATCTGTCTGCAATAATTGAAAAAAATCTGTAAATTCACAAAATGTAAGAAATTGTTTTAACTTATTTAATTAATTAAAAATAAATTACTTAGAAAATTGTTACTCCATTTTCACGGTTTAATAACACGCTTTTTTTCGACATCGAATTGCATTTCATTCAAAGCTCGTTAATCAGAGTGTAAACCGAAAAACAAGCTGCGTGATGTATATTAGAGTCGGCGTTTCGCGTTATCACATCGCGCATTAATTCCCGTAGTTTGAGGCCCTAGCTCAAGAAATCATGCACATCGAATTAAAACACCTAGTTGCAAACGAGGCTGCTACGTAATTTCTGTTGTGTTCATTTTTTCTTTCTTTCTTTCTTTCTTTCTCTCCTATCAACTGGGTCAGTGAGTTTAGCGTAGGGGAAGCCCACGTGCACGTGGGAAACAAGTTAAGCGCGTGCGTGGTGCTTTAATACTTGAATAGAGAGTGCAGAGTGTCGACTTGTACATCGACAGTTCGCGGGTGTCGTGTGCCATCCGTCAGTAAACCGCGAACCGTTGACGCGGTATGAAGTTATCGCATTCGGTGAAGCGAGAATCTTTTGAAAAGTCACGTGGCGTTGTCGACATCTCGTTGTAATATAACAACCTATTCATTACGTTGAAACGTACGTAGAATTTAATGTAAATAATCAAACGTGACTGAATGGATCCACTGAATATCTGAACGGGGTATGAATTTTCAAATTACTCCCAAGGACACAACCTGTGACAAAAAATAAAAATAAATTCAATCTGAAAAGCACGTATAAGACATTAATTTAACGTTTTCAAGGTAAAAACTTACAAGCATTATTCTTTGCACGTTCAAGTTCTGTTATAAATAATTCTTGTCGGATAAAGAGCGAGAGAGGAAGCGGTTTCGACACTTCCGGAGATTCGCGTTTATTTCAGATGTTTAAGAGTCAGTCAGAAAAAAAAAATATTTTTAGAGAGTTATATTGCTTTCTCATAAAGGAAGCTTAGCTTTCGAAAATTTCGTGATTTTCATGTCAGGATACTCAGAATGGTCTAAAACGTTAACAAAAGTGGTTTAGAAAAAAATGTGTAAAAATGCAAAATTTCGATTTCGCTTTAAAAAAAAAATGATGGCTATGATGGAACAAGTTTTGGGTACAAATTTTACACGGGTAGGTCGCGAATATTTTATGACATTATGATTTTTTTTTAAATAATCACATGCGAAGTATGTAAAAGAGAAAGTATAGGAATGCAAAAAAAATCGTCTTCCTCATTTTTGTATAACTTAAATAACATTAAATTCCGTACAAAATTTGGCGAGCATCTATCCGGTAATTTAAATTGTATCAGAATTTACATTGTCCGTGTTCTTTTCGTACTGTTGATCCGTTTATTTGCACAAATATCGTATCGACAAACCAATTTGGTTAACTGATTCCCTTCTAAACCAAAATTGGGTTTTCTTTTAAGAGGTATTTTTACCATTTCTAAATTAGTGGATAAATTTGAACTGGGGACCATAAAAAGAAATCCCTCCGTTTAGCCGACGTAGAATGTTGATACAAAGAAAATGAGACATCACAGAGTGAAACCCTTTGAGCGGTCAATTCTGAGTCACACGCAAAATTGAAAATACCCAAATCTAGTTTACAAGAGAACTGGTTGACCAAATTGCTTTTAAACTGACAACAATAAAAAAATTCTTCATTCCAGTCCTTAAATGGTAGATACATTTCATATTTACCGGTAGACTTGAATAAAAAATACTCTCTGAAAATCATTTTTTTTCGGACTGACTCGCCAGTTCATTTAAAACCACGATAAAGCATTGCAAGCGTTTCTCTCTTTCTTTCTTTCTTTCTCTCTCTTTCTCCTTCTTTCGAGGTGTCTAATCGTTCGTGCAGTAAATTCCTCCGTGCTGAGAAGTTGCGCGCTTATATCCTGCCCGGAAACGAGGCTTCCGCGCTCCACAAACTCGATGCCGCTGTGTATATATATGTGGGAGGAGTGTAATGTGCGTGCCCTCTCTTTTTCCGGGAGACATTTCTCGTTTCTCCGAAGGGTATTTTCAACTCCCAAGGATATTTCGTCATTAAAAAAAAGTAGTATAACTGCAAGAGCCGTCTAGCCTGACCTGCGAACAAAAAAAATCGAGTGCACATCGCATTAGAGCTTCGAATTTAACGAGAAAATGAAAACTTTAATCGCTAATACTGCGACAATGATTTGCCGTTCTGGGTTTAATGAACTATTTATAGGTGCAGCGCGAATCGCTACTAAAAAAGAACTATATACCGGATGTTATCTGCTCGTGCGGGACCTGCATGCACGGCACGAGCTTCGGTCATTGTATTTAGTGCATTGTTTAACACAGCGGACAATAGGGAATAACGATTGCAGAAGAATAGCCGCGTTTTTTCCTACTTTGTGTGTTAATTTCAGCAAGGAATTAACAGGTGGACAAAAGCTGGATAAATAAAATACACAAAGTGGCTTCTTTTCTCATGAATTATTAGTAAATTTTAAAGATTCTTATCTATGTTTTTAAAGGCTCATTAATACTAATAATCTCCATGTGGAGTAAAGTGTTCTGAAGATAGAAACAAAGTAGAACCTTGCAAATTGCATCCTTATTATTCTACATTTTTTAAAAATGTTTACATGTATGCAAATTAGAACTTTATAAATTATTTTCTCTACAAAGAAGTTTTCTCTTCCAATATAGGGAAGTACGTTTGGGATCTAGTTTGGCTTCCTCATAGAGGAAGCTTTGTAGAGAAAACAATTTGCAAAGTTCTACGTTGGATACATGTAAACATTTTTTAAAAATGTAAAATAATGAGGAATCAATTTGCAAGGTTCCACTTTGCAGGCTTGTTCGTACATGAAAGGCACTTTTATCGATATTTGGACCGATGCACGAATCTTATATCACAAAAATTGAAAATATTTTATATTTTCTTGGTTTTTTAGTCAAATATATTTGTTATAAAATATAAAAATATTCAATACATTATTTATTTTTAAATACAATATTAAAAATATTCTTTAAATATCATATATCAAATATATTTGTTCAAGATGCACCACGGGAAGGTAAACCAACATAAAACCTGAAAAAAAAAAAAGAAAAATAAAGTAATTATAATATATAATTTAATTAATAAAAGAGATTTTTCGAAAAATAAAAAATGTTATAAAATTCGTACTTCTCGACCGATTTGGGCCAAATTTGAATAGAAATCTTGTTTTATCATAGTCTAGAAGTAAAACAAATTTAAGGACATGTGAAATACCGACTTTGCACCTCAAAATTTCGGAAGTGCCATTTTTCTCGAATTATGAACAGATCGAAGCGAAAATTGAAATACAGACTCCAGTAATGTGAATCTCGTGAATGAATTAGTCAGAATTTTAATTTTCGAAACAGTATAACAATAGCCTTGGAATGGCGTTGTTTCGAAAATTGCAGCTATCCCTCTCGCACTCACGTGTCACGTGGTACATGTTTCGCATGCCTTTAAGCCCGATATCTCGCAATTTGCGCGAGTGAATGCTCGAACGACATTTTTCAAAAGTTAAAAAACGTTATGTGTCCCAAATTCGATTGAAATCTGTCTAAAAAGTGGAAATTTTTTTTTTCGCGACAGCAATGTTTTGCTCTTTTTTTAAAAATAAAATCGAAATTTATCAACATAGCGAGCGTTCCTTAAAATAAATTTATCTTCAATACTAAATAATTGCGAAATCACCTGATAAATTGCAGCCGGTCATCCCAGAATTTAGAAAAGTAGAAGTGTTTATGTTTACATTAAAAAAAAAAAAATTAAAATTGCAATAAAATTTGAACCGGTCTATCGATTCTCGCGAAACACGTCGACAAGATAGATCGAGTGGAAAAATTCTTAACTAGGAAGCTGCAAGATTTTTGCATAATTGAATCCAATGAAGAAGGGATTGTGTTGCTCTCAAGGCTGACTGTGCTAATCCACTTTAGAAATAATTACATACTCGCAGCGTTATATGAGGATGTGACAAAGTCTGCGACTCATGCGCGACTCCAGTAATATGAAGCAAAACAGCACGTGCATTAAAAGCACGAGGAATATAATATATTTTTAATGATGTACGAGTTTTGCATTTAGTGACTGATAATTTTATATTCGTCTATGTTTGCGTGGAAACACAGAGAGACGGGTGAACGAACTGTGATACACTGCAACTAAATTAGTTGACCAGCTGACCGAATTCACGTGTGGCATCGCTTCCCGTTACCCGATAATGTATTTATAGACCGTACAACTATTAGCTTAACATTGAACGCCTTTTTTTTCCAATACATTTTCCGCGCCTCTTTTCTTTTTTATACAAATTTTTTTGCTTTCTCATAGAAGAAGCTTTGTTTTAATGACAAAAAAAAATTCTTGAGATTTTCATTGAATTTCGACTGAGTCTATAAATAGTGTTTCGGTATTTGTGGAATTTTGAAATTTTTCGAAAAATTACGTCAGATAAAGAATTTTCCGAATATTTCTGCTTACGAAAATTAAAAAAAATGAAATGGCATTGGAAAAAAAAATTCACGAATGTTTCGTTTTTATTTACGTTAACTTCGCGATTATACTTTATTAGTTTCGGCTGTTTATGAAAAAAAATGAAAATGGCGTCGAAAAAAAAATTCACGCACGTCTTGTTTTTATTTACTTTTACAGGGCCTCAGCGGTGATTTGGGTGCGCGCGAGGTACTCATTGGCGAATTGAAAGCTGCGGCTGAACCTTTGCGGGAGAGTTGCACCGCGGAGGTCGGCGAAAGAGTTGACGCTGCTGTTAATGAGGCTGTTCAAGCCTGGGAGGACACGAGGGCCGAATTAGACGCCCTTTGCACGAAATATCAGCACGCCGTTAGACTCTGGGAGCAGTACAGAGACTCGAGCGCGGCGGTTAAAGCTTGGGTCGACACACAAATGGGAAGCGTCACAAACTTGCCGCCCGAGGAAGCCCGCAAGCAAGTCAAGGTAACGTAAAAATATTTTTTAATAGGACAAAAAAGAAAGATTCAAGGTTAAGAGAATTGAAGAAAAATTTCAAAAGCAACTTACATCGTGTTTTAATGGAGGGCATTTGAGGATAAAGCAAAAAAGTGGTCGAGTTGGATCGAGAACGCCTCAAATGACTCAATTTTTTTGTTCCAATATAATGCTTCTCATATCTTTGTTCTCTTCTTTGACCGCCAAAACCCCGCTTCTTTAGCAGACGACTGCGTTCGACGCGCCACACGACGTCTACTTAATTAGTGAAAATGATGAAGCTGCGTTTTTGTTTTTGTTTGTGAACTTGTTACGTTAAAAGAGCAGCGGACAGATCCTACATTTTTACCTCCTGTGAAATACGAAAAGCGGGCTTTAAATTCTTTGTCAATATGCTACACAACATTTGGAATATTATTTCGGTAAATCGTCAACTATTTACGTGTATTTTATCAATATGATTCGAGTATTTATTTATGTTGCAATATTTTCATAGTGTCGACACTCGACACACGATTCATATGTCAACTGAACAACGCACCGACGCACTTATCACTTTGTCTTGTATTATCGTGTTTCGCGGTTGCAAATTTTACACAGGAAGTAGCTATATACGCCTGTGTTTGGCAATGACAAGAGTTATCTCTCGCAACGACAAGTCTTATCAAAGATTACGAGCTTTTGTTCAACAGAATTGTTTAAATTCACCAGATCGAGAGAATAAGTTACAAGTGAAAGTGATCGGGAAGCGTCATTTCTAAATTCGTAGAGTCCACAGTGATAACTCTTATCAATGTCTTCGGTAAAAAAGAAAAAGTGCTTTGATCTTACTCGATATCTGCATTCACTCGTTGTTGCAATATAAAGAGAAATAATTTTGCAAGAATTAAAAAACTCCCGACTGAAAAAAGACGCTTAATTGATAAATAATTAAACGCCATATTTTTCAATTTTTTATTTACGCATATTGTTTATAAATTAAGCACCTTTTTTCAGTTGGGAGTTTTTAAATTTTTGTAAAATTATTTTTATTTCATCCCTCTTAAAGTTATTCGAACATTTCTTCCATGTGTGCTATGAAGTGACTTACAGAATACGCATCAATGGCGGCCATCTTGCGATACTTCGATATATATTCAAATAGGCTATTTGAAAAATTAATTTATCCGCGCGAATCAACAATTGATCGCGTGAATTTATGAAAAAAGACATTGGGCGCTAGTCATAGAATCGACGTAGAAAATTTGGTTAAGTCATTTTTCACCGTTTTCGAGAATATAGGCTACAAAGAAATCGCTCAAATCAGCTGATCGCCGTGAAACACGTGACTCCTGTCTTTTTTGCCCCTGAGGGGCAGTCGGGAGTTAACATTTTTAGAAATAATGAGGAAGCAATGCACAAAGTTCAACTTTGTAAGCTCCTTTACTAAACTAAAAAACTAAATTAAAAAAGTATCTTATCATTAATAAATATATATATAATTTCTTGCACACTTCTCGCAATCTTCTTAAAAATAAAACATTCACTATTTCCTGTATCTTAAAAATAAAAATACAATCGTGAATACAAAAATGTAATGTTTCTCAAAATTCAGATCACGTTGCAAATGATAAAAAAAATGTTTTGTAATTGAAAAAAAGTGTCCCACGAAAATTTTTTTTCTAAAACACATTTTTCGATTTTTTAATTAAACCATTTTGTGTCCCAACATAAATATCTCGAAAAAAAAAAATGTTCAGGAAAATGTTCCTCTATAATAAAGCAAAAAGATAATTCATAAAAAAAGAAATACTTAAATATTTTCAAACATTGAAAAAAAATGTGTCTGTCGCATATCTAAAATCCTCTCGGTTCATCACCCAACTGATTATTATTATTTCGATAATAATGAAGCAGACGTGTCGAGGGAGGAGCATTCTAAAAAAGAAACCATAAAAAATGTTCAAACATTGAAAAAAAAAAAAAAGTGTTTGTCGCATATCTAAAACCCTCGGTTCATCACCCAACTGATTATTATTATTTCGATAATAATTAAGCAGACGAGTCGAGGGAGGAGCATTCTAGAAAAACGATAACGATTGTGTATATTAGTGTTTTCGTGCTAGTTTGGCTTAGTCACAGTCTCAGTACCCGCGATAACAAACACACGACATCTGGTTAGAAGTTTTCGAGGCCTGCAGGATGATCCGGATCCCTTCGGAAGTAACCGGCCGGCTCTGAACACACCCCAAGTGTAAAGCTTTTAACCAAGGACGCCCTGTGGATAATCCCCGCGCATCGGAGTAGGGGAATAACGTTTGCGTCTCTATGATGCATCATCCATACTTTCTACACGCGGCATGTATAATCGCCGTACGGCACGCGGTCAGTAGCCCCTCTGCTCTGCTTCTGCTCTGCTCTTCAGGGCATCCAGAGGTCGTTGTATACATACATTGTATCGTAGGGAGAGTAAGCTAAAGCCCCCGGCGTCTATATGACTCTCTTTCTGTACTATACTCGATGAATCTCTCGTTCCACCCTTGCGTCAGAGCTGACGGGGGCGGCTGCACAGAGAAAGAGAGCACGAGGCTGTAGGGAGTGCGTTTTCGCCGCATCGATCCTCAACTTACAGACACGCCAGTTCGGTCCAGACTACCGTGACGTTAGCACCGCGCTTTTCGTCTCTGTTAAATTTTTGTCTTTACGTAAATATTTATAATTTACGCGGGTGAATTCTCCGGACAAATTTCATTGATGTCACTGTCGAATCATTATAATTATTTATTTATTTATTTATTTATTTATTTATATGAATAACAAAAACGGATGTTATATTAAAGTATAACATTTTTGTGATCATAGTTCAATCGATTTGAGATCACTTGGGATTTATTATACGTAGTGAAAAAAAAAAAATAAATAACTAGTGGCAGCTTTAAAATCTCTTAACGAGGACATTAAAAAAGTTAACGAATTAATGGGAGATTATTCGCTTGCTTTGATAGCTTCCGTAAAAGGCAGATTGTGACGTCTGTCAAAGAAAATAATATTCTTTAATACCGTGAAGTGAAGTGAGCTGATTTCGTTGCTTTTGTGCTCGAAAGTTTCGATCCAAACTTTCGTTTGGTAGTGTTGAAGTGTTTTTGTGATTTTCAACGCCAGCTTTTTTTGTTCTTAGTGGTGTTGACTTAATGCATCAGATAAATATGAAATTTCGAAGAATCGTGCGATGGCATTAAAATGAATTTTGAAAAATTGTCCAAGTTTTGCCGGTGTTTGTAAAGAAGGAAGGATATGTGTGTGTGACTATTATTTATTTTTCTACAAACTGCATTGGTCGATGAATCAGTTTAAAGCAGTGACTTGCTCTTCGAAGCAATTGAAAGGGATTAAAAGAGGGTATTTGGTGCACGCGCGTCGTGGTAATGCAAGATGAAGAGACGAATGTGTTTTTGCGGCGAACTACGGCAACGGCGAACGATTGGGCGTAGAAGTTGCGTGGTTCAGCACATGTGCGCGATTTACTCGCTGTTGTAAAGGATTACTCTGTCTACAAAAAAAAAATGCTGCGTTATTTGTAGAGACTGTTATGATGACGCGGTTTCGAGTTTGAATCATACGATCATGTGCACTCCTCAAGAATTAAAGGTGAAATTATGTTTTAATGCAATGAATATATGGGGCATTCCAGAAAAAAAATTACAGGGCTGTGCTAGTTTTTTTTTCTGGAAGTATTTTTTCTTTTATTTTTTTGATAATTGCAATTACCAAAAACTATACGACGATGATTAAAAAAAAAATTAGGGATGCCTAAAAATAGCATTTTTTCCGACTATTCTGATATGATGATCTTGAAACTAGGATTGAAGAGAAAAATAAGAGGTTCATGACCTTGTCAATTTGCTCTGGAATGCCCCATATCTAATTTTTTTTTTAGAGAATTAATGTTTCTGTGGAATATCGAAGGTTTCGAAATAGGCCGGGTCAGAAATAAATATAACCCTGGAGATATGTGGGTCACCATTGACGCATGTTTTTTTTTTTTTTTTACGTCATCTGGAAAAATACCTATTTATAGGTTTTACGAAAACAAATAATTGTCGCGAATTTCAAGGACAATTTTGACAAACTGCATTTGCTTCAAGGGATGTACGTACATTTTTTATATTTAATCGATAAAGGGGAACTGTATCGAGTTGGAAAATAACTGATTTTTACTTTTTTTTTAAATTTAAATTGTTTTTTAAGAATTAGGGGACGTTATTGATTACACTTTGAAAGACACCAATTTTTATTGAGAAAGAAAATCAGTATTATAACAATCTTTTGTCATTTAATAAGATTTTTATCATTAATCGTAGCTTTTTTTTTGAATTTTGAATATTTCTATTTGTGAGATCTCAACAATTTTTTTAAAAATTCAATTTTTTTTTATCAAAACTTTTTTTTTTATATAAATAATCTTAAATTCTTAAATAATAAATGAAATTTAAAAAATCTTAAACTGTATGTTTCTAACTATCGTTAAGCGCAGCCATTTTTTTTTATTCATTTATTCATTTATTAAGTTACTATTTTTTTTTAATTTCATGAAAAAAAAAGTAACAAATTTTTTTTTACAAAAAAAAATGTATAAATTTTATTGATCAAAACTGCTATTTCATCAAAAATCTATAAAATAAAAAACGGCCATAGCTGCAACCATACACATTTAGAAAATATTTGGTTCTTCTTTTCCGCAATAATCTTAGGTTCTAAAATTCTCAAATAATCCTTAAACATTTATAAAGAAAAAATAAAATTAGTAAAAGTAACAGTGATGTTGCCCCTTAAATTCTGAATAATCTTGCTTCGAGTTTACGTTTAAAAAATTATATTGTTTGTGTATAAAAACTGCAAAAAAATAAAATAAACACAGAAACACTGACATAGCTAATATTATGCTAGCCTATCTCGTTGACGCTCGGCTGAATAATCTACAAAAGTTTCTAATAAGAAATCAGCCGGAAATATATATACCGAGCAAACGGAAAAGAAAAAAAAAAAAACACAGATGGCATGTTTTGTCAGTACTAATGATAAGAGGATAAGAGTCGAGCAGTCTGAGAGTCAAGACAGAGGCAGACTCGTTTCGTTTACCAAGCTCTACAATTTCTCGGCGTGTGTTTTACGCGCGGTTAATTACTATAAAATAAGGTGGTTAATTTTCAACTTCAATTTATTTATTTTTGGTCTCCCAGCTCAAAAAGTAGTGCCAAGTAGTAAAAGAAAATCCTCCTAAATCATGAGAATATTTTTTGTTTCCCAAAATTTCGTAAGTGACCTCCAAATATTTTTCTTTTCACGCTCTAATGATTTAGCAGGATTTTTTGTTTCAATATTTGGCAGTACTTTTTGAGTTGGGAGATTAAAATGAAAAAAAAAAAAATTCAGTTCAAAGTGAACCACCCTAGCGTATAATTATTTTCTTCCACCCGAGACTCGACGATATAAAAGTTTGCTTGGAGTTGAACAAAAGTCTCAGGGTGGAAATCATTGGTGGCCGAAAGCGTGAATTCGTCTCTCGCAGTTTAGTAGGCTAACTAGACTCAGTATAGAGATTCGAGAATTGCAGGAATGGAATGGAATGGGCGAGAAGAACCAAAAAAAAAAAAGAAAAGAAAAGAAAAAAAGATAATGGAGGCTTAAGTTCGAGTGTAAATTATGCCCGTTCGTAGACGGTACAGAGGGAATGCCGTGTGGATCTATAAATACCGCATCGTTGCGGCATAATGAACACACGCGGTCCGCGCGCGTATACTTATACTTACTTCGCGAAAACGTGTCTGCTGAGTAAGTAAGCTCTCGCGTTTCGCGGTTAGCTCTTCACGCGTCTCTTCGGCTTTCCCTTCGTATACCTTACATACCTAAGCTCTGTTGCTACGAGAGCTTTCACCATCATTCCCTTTGCCAAAAACACTTGAACTCGTGAAATGTCGAAAAATCATAATAAGATATGTTCATCATTTTTGGGTTCCTCATGGAAGTTTGCTAATAAAAAATCTGTAAAATATTGAGGAAATAATTTGGAAGGTTCTACTTTGCAGGCTTATAAACATTTTTAAGAAGCTATAAAATAATGAGAAAGCAATTTGCAAATTTCTACTTATCAAACTCGGTTGAACTCGGAAGATATTTTTCAAAAATTTGGGTCCAATTTTTTACTGAAACCCTGTCCAATGGTAGTCCATATGTGAATCAAGTTTGAGCTAAATATACAACAAATTTCAAGTGTCTTTTTTTTTCATGACAGCAATTTTTTTATTTTTCATCAAGAAAAGTTTACCAACTTATGTCCAGAAATGAAAATCTCAAAAAAAAGAAAACAGTGTTCATGAAACCAAAGTTTTCTCTCTATGAGGAAGCAAAAGGTGGAGTTAAGTATGTAATTCCGTTAACTGAATTTTCTGTTTTGTTCGACAGGTTTGCGAAGAAACGCTAGCCGAGCATAAGGAGCGATTGGCAGAGTTACGTGGACTGGTGGCTCAGATAGCATCCGACGTCGGTCTCGACGCTGGCGGTCCGCTCCAATGCGAAGTCGAGGCGTTAGGACGTCGTCTGGAGGACGTTCGTGAATCGCTCACAACGCTCGCTGACACGGCAGATGCGAGAGCGCTTAATCGCGAGCTCGCGCGCGGTGACTTGTGCCAGACGAAAAACTTCCTGGACTCTGTTCAGCAGGTGCGAAATCTTCAAGCTCTACTCATCACTTTTCACTTTGTTTTGCGTTTGTTTAGTTTAGATAAAATTGAGCGATTGGGCCTCCTCAAGGATTCGATCGAGCGATTATATGGACTTTTCCCTGAGTCAGGGCATCTCGAGCGCGCGTTCCTCGCGAGTTGAGCTCGGCTGGTGCTTGGCACAGCTCAATCATCCTCGCACGAGCCATATATTTTAATTGTAGTTTCGAAACAATTTGTTGTGTCAAGGTCGAAGGGCTTATCCAACGGCAATTACATCGGTCACGAAATCCGCAACAGCTGAATGGCCTGCTGCTGCTGGTTTTGTTGGAGGCGCCAACTGATCGCCCTGGTGTATACCTTCTACTTTAACGCAAACTTTCCAAGTCGAGGAGTAGTATATTTCACGAGGGAGAGAGAGTACATATATTCCCGATAGAATTTACGAAACTCACGCGTATGTTAGCCTCGCGGGGAACCTCGATTACGCAGATAAAGCCCCGCGATTAAGTTTAAATGCATGCACAGAGCGTCACGATTGGCTCAATTTCCTCTACTGTACTATACAACCAAGTTTAGAAATGATGAGCGACAGATTTCTCTGACCTGCTGCAAATCTTTCGGAATTTTGTATTTGCCGACAACTTTTGAAGCTTTGAAACATTTGGGGTTTTCATTTGCCACCAAAAATGCATTAAATACTCGATATATTAAAGACTTCACAGCGGCTTAAGTAACAAAAAAAAAGAACAAATATTTAAAAATACTTGTTCCTAAATTGTACTGCAGTTTGTCATTCTTAAACTAAAAATCCTAGTCTCATCTTTTCTGTATTTTAGTTTACCTAAAAATTAGAAAAAAGCTACAAATAAAATGTAATCGAAAAATATTGAGAACTTGATGATTTATTCACAGAGTTTAACAACCGTGGGCCAAGGAGAATCTAAGGAGCAATTGATACTACTGCGAAATCACTTGTTTTCACTTACGCGAACGGAGCCGCAGTTGCAATCGATCAAAGATCGAGCGCTGGAAGTAGTGCCACAAGAAACATCAGTTGTCGAGGTTCTTCAATTGTGGCAGCGAGTTTTTCGCGAAACATTCCAACAGTATCATCGTTTGTCAGCACGTTTGGTGAAATCGGAGGATGTTTCCGCAGCGTTGCATCTCTGGCAGGAGTATCTCGGTCACGTTCAAGAATTTTTATCCAACGATGTTCCCGCTGACTACAACGGTCTTTCGGAGCACAGAAATCTCTGTGAAGTTCATAAAAATCTTCTCACAGACCAACAGAATCTTATACTCTCGATCAGAGCAGAAAAAGGTCGAGATTTATCGGCTACCGAGCAATTCAACGTCCTAACGAATCTCCACAATGAAACCCTGGCAAGAATCATGGAGAGACACGCAGCAGTTCGTGACAGACTCGCCGCTTGGGACAAATACAGAGCCGACCAAACAAAACTTCTCTCCTGGCTGAAAGACATCGAGCGAGAAAGAAGCAGACTACAATTGCGTTTCATTCACCTTCGGAGACTCGACAAAATACTCTCACGAATCGAAGCTCTCCTCGACAAAGTGCCAAACGGCGAAGCGCAGATCGATTCTCTCACGTCACAACAAGAATTCCTATTAATCGACTGTGAGGAAGCTCTCGCTGTGTCAATTCGCATGGAACACGCGGCGAACACTCAACGAATCGCGAATCTTCGCGCCAGTCTCGAAACATGGAAAGATTTCTTGTTGCGTATCCGCAAATTAAATATCAAACACGTTGATCAAACGGCAAATATAACCGCTGTATTCCAACATGTTTCGCAGGTTATAAGCAACGCTTTTCATGCGGCGCCTACGAGTCTCGCAAATACACGACAACAATTGGATTCACTCCAGCTACTGAAAACAAAACTCGTTGATTCGACTACCGATCTCGAAAATTTAGGTGTAACGACTGAACAATTACGCGAATGCCTAAGTCCTTCGGATATGAAATCCCTGAGTCAGCAGAGTTCGCTTTTGTGGCAACAACACGGCGATTTGGAGCATCAACTGGCTTTACTTTCGTATAGACTTACAGAACGTTGCTCACTTAAAAATCGATGGGACAGCAGACTCTCGCGTCTTCTCGTTTGGCTTCAGGATGCGGAAACGAGAATTCACATTTGCGACGACGCGCCTTGCCTCGAAGAACCCGAGGAAGCGCTGAAAAGGCTCGAAGCTGAGTTACAAGCTGAAATGGCGCTAAAACAACGGGAACTCGATTGGCTTCAAACAACTGGAAGGCAAATGATCGACGTTGCGGAATACGACGAGAGAGAAGAGCTTCAACGTTCACTCGACGAGGTTAACGAGCGATGGAGCCGCTTGATGACCGCAGGAAAAGCCAGAGCTAATAAACTCGTTGATCTTATGCACACGATGAGTTCACTCGAGAAAAGAATAGCAGAAATACGTAGTTGGCTAGGTGGCGTTGAATTACAGCTCTCTGAGCCAACCTATGTTGATTCTAAAACACAAAGCTCGATAGATCGTAAACTCGAGGATCACGAATTTCTGCAAAAAACCATCGAGGCCGAAAGCGGTAATGTCGGCGAAGTTTTGAATCTTTGCGAAATTCTGTTGAACGACTGCGATGCATGGAAAGCTTCTTTCAATACAGACGCGATAAAAACTGGTATGGAGGGTTTGGAGAGACGCTGGAAAGCTACATGCGTACGGTCTGCTGAACGTAAACGAAAGATCATCATGTCGTGGAAATTAATACAGGAATTGGACAAAGTTAAGAGGGAGCAGGAAAAGTGGGTCGAGGAGACGGAGGAAACGTTGCACGGTCTTGAAGAGAGTCTCGATAAAGTTTCCAAAGACAACAGCGAACAAACGATGACGAGAACGAGAAGCGTGCTCAAGGATGTTGAAGCTCACAAAACTGCCCTTCGAGTTATCGAACAGAGCTACAGTCGCCTGGCGAAAGGAGGATTGGAGCCGGAGAACTTGAAGACTCTCACTGCTGATATTCGAGAGTTTATCGAACGATGGAAGGCTCTTAAACCGCGAGCTAATGCCATTTTAGCGTCTATACAAAGAGAACAAGAAGCATATAGAGAATTTATAACTGCACACGGCGAGGCTGTTGTAGGATTGACGCGGGTGGACGTAAGATTGACGCAAGTTCAACATTTGACGACCCCTGAGGAGAAAGCGTCGCCTGGACGTAGATTGCAGCAGGTTGCGAATATTGAGGAGGAACTTACGGTACAGAGCAAAACACTGCAAAGAGCCGACGAGCTGGCACTTGTCGTAATGCAGGAATGTCACACGGACGATGTTGCCGCGATTCAGGAACTCGTGGACGAGTATCAATTGCTTTGGCAGGATATTAAGAAGAGAGTGACCGCTTTGAAGACGGATCTTGAGGCGCGATGTCACAGAACCGAAGTTGACGAAGCCGTGCAGGTGGAAACTCTTAAATTCGAGCAGGACTCGGCTGTTCAGGTTGATACCTTGCCGAGACTCGTGAGAATGACATCGCGCGACGCGTATCAGATGGAACTTGAATCGGCGATCATGGAATGTAGAAATGCACTCGATGCGCTGGAAATCGCTATCGAGCCAGAACCAACAGCTGGTACTGGACTTAGCGCTTCTGCCAAAAATATTGTATGTACTTGTTTTAGTAAAATTTGTTTATTTTTTTTTGCGCAGGATTTTTTTTTTTTTTTAATAAGGGTTTTTGAAATTTCGCAGGCCAAACTTATTGCAACCTGTCAATCGAGCATCGAGCTCGCTCGGCACTTGCATCTGCTGCTCGTGCAGGACGGAAAGATGAGCAAAGAAGCTGCCAGGAGTACCGAAGTATCGAAACTCGTCGCACGTAACGAGAGTCTCTTGAGTCGAGCGAGAGCTCGGGAACAACAGATCAGAGAAATAAGGTACAAATGTTTGAAATTGCATCGAGTTTTTGCTGTTAAAATTAGTTTTACCAAATATTAACCAGCGGCTGTGCTTTGAAATCTCATGTCCCGTTATCTTTTTTACATGCGCATCAAATTTTCGAGAAATACATTTATTTAACAAAAACTCGAATTTAAAAAATGAAAATAATTTTCGGTGTTGAAAAATCTTAGCTTAAATTTTTTTTTTTTCGAACCCGGTAATTTGGTTGGCACGTAAAAAAACGGAGCATGGCAAAAATATTTAGAAAAAGATCAAAGGCGCTCAAAAAGGCAGAAAATTACAAAGCCATCATAGAAGTCGAAGTGCAGCTGTTGATTAATAATCGGTATAATTATCTTATCAAAAGTTGTTATCAACGATGCTTCATTATCTTTCTTAGCTCAACTAATACGTTTGTTGCTTTTGCCAATTAACACGTCCTCCTTTTCGTCTCCGCAGGTCGCCACTAATCGAAGCTTATTCTCTTCCCTGTGAACAGTGAGTTTCTTTCCCTTTCACAAACTAATACCAACTTGTAATTTTCTTTTATTTTTCTCACAAGACGCTATTAACCTCTTTTTCAATCCTTTGAGTACGAATTCTGAACCAAATATTGTTTTTTTTTCCTTCACTAATAGCGACGGTGGAAGGCTTACATGTCCGTTGTGTTCGAACCGCAATTGGGCGCAGCTGGATATCGATCTTTGGCGCTTGGAAAAGTGGCTCGAATTTGCGGAAGGAACGCAGAGCGAGCAACACTCGCCGCCGAGCGAGATTGAGGAACTCGAGGATATAATTCAAGACCATCGAGAATTTCTTCTCGACTTGGATAGCCACAAGAGCATCGTCGTTAGTCTCAATATCGTTGGTACACATCTGGCTGATCATACGGAAGACAACGAACGCGCTCAGGAACTTCGCAGAAGACTGGCGACTGCAAACTCAAGATGGGAGAGAGTCTGTCATTCGGCTGGTACGTGGCAGACTTCACTGCAGTCGGCTCTCATGGGAAATCAACAATTTCATCGTATAGTCGAGGAATTACTCTCTTGGCTCGGTAAAACCGAAGACACGATACGAGCCAGCGAACCTATTGATTTGACTGAAGATATTGCCATTATTCAAGCGAAATATAACAAATTCCGGTGAGTTCATTAATAATTAATTTTTTTTTTAAATAGCAATTTATTTGGAGGTCGATCAATCGGTTTTTCGTTCGATTTTTCTTTACGTTTTAGAGCATTTTGAGTATTATTTTGAGGTGAAAATCTCGAGAAAAGAAAATTCTTCTCGAAAGCTTCCGTTACGGTGAAGCAAATTATTAATTCTGTATAAATTCATCAATTTTTTTTTTCTTTTCCAGAGAATTACGCAGTGATTTGGAGCGATGCGAACCTCGCGTCCTATCTCTGCAAGAAGCAGCCAATCATTTACTTGAGGAGCACGGCGAAACACGTGGACGTCTTCAAGAACTGCGACTGAGACTTCAATCGTTGCGCAGACTAACCGGTATATATGCGCTCAAGTTAGGCGCTGCTCTGGGACTGGATCCAAAGGATGTTGGTCTCGCTGCGACATCTTCCTCTCTCGCTTCCCTATCCCACGACGTAAGTCATGATGAACACCGGCTATAATATCTTTACTATTTTTATCGTTAATTTTGCCATAAACGTAACTTGATACCAAAGACGAAGAAAAATTGTAGAATTAATAGAAACGCACTGTTGTTAGAACCACGTGGTTAATTTATATATATATTGTGGGCTGAACGCTGTGAAATTCAGATGTCGTTGATACATTTCAAGCATTACAAATTTTTTTTTTTTAAATACAAACATCATTGTAAATCAAATACTTACACATCAACGGGTCTAAATTTTTTTTTAAATAATGATAATTTCAAATTTGCGTCTCTGGAATTTACTCATTCAGCCCAAAAAAAATTATATTCGTAAACTAGAGTAGTAACACCACACTTGCACCGTACCTTATGGTTTGTGTTTTTTCTTTTGATGAATTACAGCTACTCGACGGAGCGGAATCCGCAACGGGTCAAGCCCACGACGCCTCCGGTGCAGAGTATGTTTCTTCACTTTACCTGAACAATATTTAAACAAAAAAAAAAAATAATAATAATATTCATTGATCTAATTGTCAATAGCCGTAGATCAAAATTTCTGCGTTATCGCTTTCGATAATCGAATGGCGATTATTAATACTGACGCTTGTTTGAAAAATATTTTGTTACAGTGGTGACGAGAACGATCGAAGGGTATTAGCGCGCGGTTATCGCTTCCTCGGCCGTGTTTTACGGGCTTCCCTACCAATCCAGGCATTGATGTTGCTGTTGCTCGGCGTGGCTTCGCTGGTCCCGGCTGCCGAGGACGATTACAGTTGTATGCTCGCTAACAACTTGGCTAGGACCTTCACCCCGATGGTTGACTACCCCAACGGCCCGCCGCCGCTCTAAAAAACTCTATAAAAAAGAGGAAATTTCCGCGATTATTGAGAACAAAATGCCCGAGAAAGCGAAGCCAATCTACTACTCCATCGCAACGAGAATTTTCGCGCACTTTAACTACTTAACGATCCTACTGGCCTACATAAACAATCTTTTTTTTTTTTCCATTCGGTAATAAGTTAACAGCGCCACGGCTATAACCACGTATATCTGTATATATTATTAACAACCGATAATGGACCAATGCATGGCCCCATAAGAAGACCAGCGTCCTTATTTATTTTGTAATTTCAACTTCTGTTTAATGTTATGAATGTTTATTGTTGTGCAATATTGTATGTTGACCTGCGACGAGTATCGCGAGGATTCTATACATTGGAACTGTAGCGTCTAAGCCTTGACTGAGTCGTCGTGGGAAACCGCTCGTATGAGCTATTATTATTATTATTATTACATAAACGACGTTGTTTCCCCGCAACTTCTGCTCTTTATTGTATATCAAACGAAGAAAGCGAAACTTTGCTGCGTGCTTGACACGCAAAAAAAAAAAAAAGAAAATGATTGTCGTGACTTAAGAATATGTTCCTTAAATTGCTCGATGCAATCGTGTAGGAATTGGACGGATACTTAAAACAAAAACAAAAAAAAAAGAAGAAGCCACAATATTTTTTTATACCTCTTTGTTTACTTCGTTGAATCGACTTTTTTTGGAGAGTGGAACATCCAAAATTGCGATTCTACGTGCCGCGAAACGAACCCCCTGATAGTTATTTGGCAATGTCCACTGCTGTTGCTACGACAATGTATTGAACGAAACGAAAAAAAAAAAAAGCAAAAAAGATATATATTGATACAATAATACGTCAAATGAGACGAGGACGAAATGTGAGTCCAAGTGATTCCGAACGAATACGATTAATATATTAACAAACGCGCTGGTTTCTTTTTTTTTTTCTTTTCATTTCTTTTTTTTTTCTCGATTGAAAAAGAAAGTCCTGGCGACGTACGAATATATATTTAGAGGACATAAGATGCCCACTAGTTACGCTTCATAATTTACAAATCTCTCTTGCTTATTGCACAGTGAGCTTCGTTGTGTATTTTTATAAAGAAAGAGCTTATAATGAGATGTATATCTATCGATATTACAATATATTGCTATAAACACCATTATACAATCGTCCTGTTGTTATTCAATTATTTCACACTTTAATTCCTGGCCTTTAATAATAAAATCTGAGCGAAGATAAGTGCATAGAAAAATAACAAAATAATTTAAGGATTCAGGTCAAATTTACGGAAATTCAAAAAGTATCTCACTTATATGGTTGCCAATATTATTTGGAAAAATGGTAGGCGACCCGCATCGCCCACATGTTTTTGCCACCTGGCAAACCAAATCTTTATTTGATAGGTCAATAGTGTATATTTTCTAAAAATAATTCTGAGTGTCAAGAAAGCGAGATATCAGTCTTTGACTTCCTTCCATTAAATAAATAACGGACAGTAATTTAATTACCAATTAATAAAGCGATCGTTTTTTGATGATTTGCACACAAATTAATTGTGCATTTCAAGAAAATCTAGCCCCAAATTCGAAATTAGAATTGTAGAAATGGAAGAGGCTTGTAAATGTGCAAGTTTTCCTTGTTCAATAATAACATCTGGTTACTTAACAATAATTTATTTCAATTATCACACAGCGTAATATATAAAAAAAAAAAAGATTTGTACAGTCTTAGTTGCTTCATTTGTTTTTTTTTTCTTCTTTCTCTTTTTGTTATCAAGGTAATATACAAATACTCAAAATATAAATTGCCTTTATTGTACGATTACTTAGTTGATGATCTAATTCTGATTAGTTTGATTCTTGAGTACGAGCAGCTGTTCCGAATACTCGAGATACAATCTCTGCCACCTGAGATGACCGCCAATTATTCCTAGAACGTCGTTTAGGAGCTTGTGCTTTCGCATACCCAAGATCATGGGATCCCACGTGCTTTTGGAGGCCGATGCATGACTCGGTCCCATAAGATCGTCGAGTATTATTCTCAAACGCTTCTCCAAACCGTCTGCAATTGAAGAAAATCGAAAAATCCTGTTATTCCTAATTTACATTAATTTTAAGAATATCAATTATCTCATAAGCAAACAGCGATAATTAAACTTTCCGGTTTCAATGAGTTTGTAAAACTGCAACGGATAAATATTTTTAAAAATAGAAAAATTCGAAAAATATAGAGAATTACGGAAGGTAAGTGTTGTGAATGTTCTAACTATCTAAGATATTTTTTATGATAGTAAAAGATGTAATTTATGAGGATAATGTATAAAACTATTGTATGATAATACCTTGCGTCAAGAGAAACGACACCAAAGCCATAAGCCAATGAACAAATTCTTGGGAGCTGCCGAGGGCTTTTGAAGCCAACAATTGTTGCTCAAGGTAAGAAACAACGCTTGGAGCGCTGTGTGGTGGCCTTGGATTTGGCAACGAACTACCAGCAGTTCTTTGCAAAGCTTCCTGAAGCGACGAGAGCGGCCCTCTTGGTCCTCTACCGCCCGTAACGGTAGAAGCGTTTTGCGACGACCATCGCCAAACTGGATCTTGACTGTCGCCGATCAACAGCCAAGTACCTGGTAAAGTTCAATTGAAAATTTCATGAAAATAACAATTTATCTCACGACATTACTTCTTTTCAACATGTCACGTTGAAAAGTTATATAAAATGGTGAATATAAATGATCGCTTATCTCAATTACGTTTTTTTTTTTCAAGTATATAAAATTATTATTAATTCCTTGAGATGGGATTTTGCAATTGCTTTGTAATTTAATTTTTTTAGCGATTAATCCAACTAAATCTAAATAACGAAAAAATTCCTCATTTTCGAACCAAATGAAAATAGTCCTTTCAACGAAATTTTGTTTTAACTCTTCCTCTTAAAAATGCATGGAATTTATCCTGCGCAGTTATAGACATTTTTCAGTGGAAATTACATTCAAATACCTACATTTAAAAAAAAACAGGAAAATCAAAAGCCGGTATATAATTTTGAAATATAAGATTGAAAAATCTGAAATAATTTTTACTTCTTCCAGGCACTCTAAACCACTCACAAAGAAATTATGAACTTTTTTTTTAGACAATTCGAAACAGGGATGCCCCATTTCGTGTGGAATGACCCATATATACCAAGCACTACTGAGTACAAATGTGAGGGTAATCTTAAAGGACCGTTAAAGCATATATCTATAAACGAGACCCGAAGTCTGAGTCACGAAATACCCCAACAATATCGATAAATAGGCAAGATAAAGATATTTACCCATTTCTTTGTGATAAATATAGGCCCTTGCATTAGTGAATGCCAAATGAGGCATCCCGTTATACAGAGTACACGATAATAAGGACGCGCCCGGTGCTGCCAAATGACTAGCCGATGTCGAGACAATTAGCCGACAGGTATTTCCTATTTCCCATACTCGTACAGCGCCGCAACACGATATCACCATTACCTAGAACATAAAATGTTCACGAGTTAGAAGATGAAGTAAAAAATAACAATTGTTTGCATGATACTTGTTTTCGAGATTTGTGAGCACTGTTTTGAATTTTTTGCACAAATGCTAACAGCCGACGTTAATATTTACCACGATTTTTAAAAGTATCAAAAATATTTGTGAATCCGTTAGCTCAGATCGACCGATCTGTTTAAGTATCCTAATTTGCAGTCATGGTATTTTCTTTTTTTTCGTTCCGAGAAGGAATTTGGTGAGTATCCAACAAAGAGTTCATAATTCAGAGAACTTTAAAATTTTCTTTTTTAAAAATCTTTCTCAATGAGGAAACCAAAATTGATTAATATACTAGCTCGTAAAGCTTTGTAAAAATTCAAAAATAATGAGGAAGCAATGTGCAAAGTTCTAATTTGCAGCGTTTTTTTTTTCGTTACAGGAAGTATACTTACGGCGTTACCGACAGCGTGAACTTTGGCCAAAGGAGCCGGAGGCGCGAGAGGCGGTGCTGGACGAGATCCTTTCGCCGGATGAAAGGTATGAACGCTACCATCCTCGAGGCCGAGAGCAATGACCGACGGCGAAGCCGCGAGTGCAACAGCGCTGTATCCTAAATACAAATCCCACGTTGGCTCAGAGTCCGTACCCCTGAATACTTGTAAATGCGCTAAACTCTGACTGCTGGTAACCGTAACGGCATAATGACCGGCTTGCTGAGACAGCGAACTGGACGGTTTTAGTGCGGGCAAAACTATATGACTACCGGTTCGTTCGGCGACAACTTTGGGTCTCTTATTGTGAGACGCGTGATGCTGCTTCGGTGTCGTTTGCTCACGACGCTTGAGCGTCAATGCCGTTGCCGCTGAATTCGTCGCGGATGAACTTACCGTCGACGAAACGTTCGGTCTCACGACGTCATCTCGCTTTTCGATTACTATTGTGCTCTTTGTTTGCGATGTACTTGTAAACGTGGGTGGTCCGACGCCACCGCCCATCGTAGTGTCCCTGAACATTTGAATTTCATTGTAGAGATTTTTTTAAATGAAAATTAGTCATTAATTCTTGTAAATACGTATGAATTTTTTCAGAATTTCATCTAATTTATTAAGTTGCGTTTTTTTTTAGACAAAACGAACGGTGAAATCTGCAATTTCAAAAAATTCAAGTATTGTAATAATAATTGCGCAGTACTGAAAATGCCGAGATCTCGTTTACAACTGGTTGACCAAATTGATTTTAACGCTGAAAATTCTTCGTTCCAGTCCTTAAATGATATTATCGGTTTACTCGAATAAAAAATATAACTCTCTGACAATCACTTTTTTCTTTCTGGCTGACGTATGGTCCCTTTAAGTAACTCACATTGTGTCAGGTGGAGCGGGAATGAACATCGGAGTAATTCTTCTCCTTCCGTCCGAAGTCTTAGTCTCAATTTGTTTATTAATAGGCCCCTTGACCGGTGTAGTGGACGCTGATAACGGCGTTGTAGGTGTAACGCAATTTGAGATTGGTTGTTGCGAAACGGGAGTTGTCGGCGCTGCGGGCGCCGGTGGTTTGAGATTCAGCAATTCTGGCGCTTCCATTACGGTGTAACCACCCTGAACGAGGGGTTTACCGTAGTAGCGTTCGTGAAGAATGCTCTGAAAGGTGCCAAAGGATTCATTAAAAAAAAAAAGAAAAATTTATAATAATTTTTCACTAAAATGCTTGGGACTCAAAAACGTACTTGCTCCGCTGGATCCAACGGTTGGCCAAGCTCCTGCTGAGTAAATTCGATAAACACGACAGAGCCGTCCCAGGAGCAAGCCGCTAATCGTAAACCGCAGGGCGACCAACTGGCATCAAGTACGGAATGTGTGAATAACTCGTGAATGACAACAAGTGGTCTTTTGAGCGAAGTCAACCAAACTGATAATGAACGATCTCGCGAGCCAATCGCTACGGAACAATACTGCTGTGGCTTTGAGGCACCTGGCTGTTTCTTTTGTAATATGTTACCGTTGAAACGCTAACAACAACAAAAAAACTTGTTTAGATACAAAACTTCGTTGTACAAAATAGGGTAGTAAGTAAAATCGGGCTTGAATTGGGTTTTCTCATAAATGTTAAAAATATTACCATTCGATAATCTATGTATGGGCTTATTATTCTTTTTTTTCTGAAAAAAATGTTAGATTGTTTTTTTAATTATTTGATGTACTTATGATTATTTTAAATTAACATATCGATCGACGTAATTTAAAAATTTGAAAAAATTTGATAAAATCCTGTAGCCGATATCAAAATTTTTAAGCTTCGACCCAAAGTCAGCAGGACCACGCTTCTGTCTTTTCTTTTTGAATTTTTTTTTCAAGTAGCCCCATAAGCAAAAAAAATGATAAAAATGTTATAAACGGTTTCGATGATTGTTAATCCATAACAGAAAACTGAATTTCCCCGTTTATTTTATTTGTGAGAAAACCCAACTACTGAAAAACCTAGATTCAAATGCAAACGTACAACACATGTAACGGCTTTTCGATGTCCAACGAAATCTTTGTCCTGCGTCCAACCGTCTCTTTCAATAATTTGAGCTGTAGGCCCGCCGCCATTCATAGCATGAGCGGATACTAAATACTGTCCGTCGGGACTCCAGGATAATCTCAAAACGTGCGTGGTACCACCGCAATCGTCGAAAGGCTCGGATATTAAGGCTGCTTCGGCCCAATCGGTAGTTCGCCAAACTCTGAGAGTTTTGTCGTCCGACTGCGAAGCCAAATATTTACCCACGGGATCCCACGTGATGCCCTTTACCATACCAGTGTGACCTTTTAACACTGCTACAATTGCTGGGAACTTTGAGGCGTCCCAAACTATGACGCTATTGTCTACGGAAGCCGATGCCAACCAAGGACTATGAGGCGCCCATGCCAGATCCAATACGTCACCTTCGTGAGAACGCAGTGTAGCTATGCAACGCCAGGTCTCCACTCCGGCTTTGCCACCAAATATTGAACTACCGCCTGCTCCACCGGCCAATCTCCAGATCATTATAAGTTTGTCGTCACCACCCGATGCCAAGAGTCCTCCGCTACTCCATCGTACACAATTGACGCAAGCTGCGGAATAATTTTTTTTTAAATTTATTATTATTGTCATTCTAAATACCTAAAATACTTTTTTACTTCCTCATGGACGAAGGTACATAGCTGTCGTGAAAGCAACATAAATTTCGAGATTGTAATGTCAACATACTTCAAATAGTCTAAAACGTCGAGAAATCCAATTTTTTTTCCTTTAAGAGGAAGCCAAAAATAATAAAAAAGCGTCTTCATAGAGGTGGCTTTGTAAAAAATGGAAATTAATGAGGAAGCAATGTGTACAGTTCTACCTTGCAACTTTTTTTTTTTTTACAAATTATTGCAAATAAACAAGACCGGCCTTTCTGAGATAAATAAAAACAACTACTAAGTAGGACAATGCAAATGTAAGAAAACAGAAAAATTTGATTCAAATTGAAAAGAAAAAAAAAAAGATAAATTAAGAATATAAGATATAAAAATTGTATTATACTTGAATTTCTTTGTCAATGTTAGCTGATTAAAAAATGACCTAAGGTCATTAATCTCCGTATATTCAAGCTAAATGTGGGATTCTGACAAAATTTGAAATCCTTCTCAATAACATAAACATCTGAAAAAAATTGGGCATATTGAAGCTGGTACAAAGATTGATTTTACATAATAATAATATAAAAATGTTATTAACAAATTAATGAAAAAGTTATTTGTTCAACAAATTACCCAGCAACCCAACTTTTTTTTTTAATGACATTAATTCATAGATTTTTCTGAATATGCATGAATTTTTTTAGATCTGAAAAAAAATGCGTTTTTTTAGACAAAATTAACGGTGAGATCCGTAATTTCGAAAAATTAGACAAAATTCTGAAAAAATTCATACGTATTCAGAAAAATTAATGAACCATTTTCATTGAAAAAAAAGTTGGGTTGTCGGCTAATTTGTTGAATTCATATTTTCATTAATTTGTTAATAACATTTTGATATTATTATTATGTAAAATCAATCTTTGCAGCACCTTCCACGTGCCTGATTTTATTCAGATTTGAAGATCAAAGTTTAGATCAAAACATTTTTTAGGAAATTTTTATCGTTTATCAGATAGATCGTTCAAAGTCTTATGCTCAATCAGACCGTTACGTACCAAGATGATTGTCCAGCTGGCATAGCATTTTTGGGACTTTCTCGTCCAATTCTGCAGCCTCATTTTTAATGGGCTCCATACTCCATATCACAACTCTCCCGGAGTCGCCACCTGCAATAGACAATTTGTCAGAATCAAACTTTTTGCCCTTCCACAAAGATAAAACCTGCAATTGCTGTGATTGACTCTCACCCTGTCCTCCAGTTGCGAATTTTTTCCCATCGGGATGTATGTCCACCGAGAATATCGGATTATCTGATTGTTTGTATGAAAAATATTGAGTTTTTAAAAATAAACATAACTTGAGTGTAAAATTGTGTACGTACCATCGTGGCTAACCCAATTTGGCTTCACTAACTTCATTGCCACGATATTTTTTTTTTTTTCCTGCCGCTACAACACTGTCCGATAATCCAACTCACGTGTCATTTATCGTAGGTGCACGTCACCGTAAAGCCACAGAGCATCATAGATTCGCAAAAAAATATATGAAAGAAATGGTTTATCTTATTGTTGTATTAGTGTTTGATATCATACTGTAAGAAAACCGGGTTTTCGCATTCATGCCGGGATCCGGAAACACTGAAAACATTCTGTCACTAACACAACGTTGGCTAATGCAAGGTTTAGATGAATGTGCGTGTTTGTTTGTGTGTGTTTGCAAAGGAGAGATGAAAGTTTTTGCGCATGCGTCTTTGCGATCTCAAACGCGCTTGAATTGTATGTAGCGTTGTCAATTTACCGGTAAAGTATGTTTTACTTAAATACTTTACAGTTTTTGTTACCGACCGAACACTAGCATATCATCTTAGGGTGATGTGCTACACCGTCTGAGTCACCGTAAGTGCGAGAGAGACAACATCACTGGTGACCGCGTTGGAGCGAGAGAGAACGACAGAAATGTGTAGCATATCGTCGACGATGTGAAACTGCTCGATCGGTAACGAAAACTGTAATCCGATTCTGTCCGTCACGATTGATCGTTTGGATAAAAGATGAGAAAGTCGAACTTAGTCTAACAATTATGTATGGCGACCTTATTATCTTTTGACAAAAAAAAGTAACCATGGCGGAGAAAATCGGATAACAGTTTTCGTTACTATTTGGTGCCCTCACTAAGCAGGTAAACAGACCCTAAGAATGGGTCGCTTCCAACTTATCTGATCGTGAATTTTCATCTTATCTGGTCTGAACTTACGCCCAGGCATGTGAAACAACTCAGTCGGTAACTAAAATCTGTAATGTTTGCGATTCCGAGACCGTAGATATTTCGGGGAAAAGCAAAGCATTAGCGGATGTACAATTTAATACCGCGTCCGATGATGCTTCACTTTTATCCGAAATGTCAACCCTTTTTAAATGACATTGAATCGAAAAATACAACTATCTCTCTCGCACTCATGTGTCACGTGGTACAAATGCATACAAAGGAGGACAAACGTTTAACGTAACCCCGCGCGGTCTTACCGTAACACGGCCGAATGAAATCACAGTAGTTGCGACGTTGTCACATTTACGAATTGTGCGCGTGTGCGCGTGTGCGCGTTTTTAGATGCCGTGCACGACAAAAGCACGATCGGTCGACAGTACGCTTACGCTACGACGGGGTCGTAACGCGAGCAGAGGGAGGATTTATGGCACTCGGTTAGTATATCGCGCGTCCCTCATTCAGTTAATCCTCACTGAAGTTTCATTTCCCGTCTCTCTCTGTGTTTGCTGTACAGTTCGTGATATAAATTCATCGAAATAATGTCAATATACAGTGCGGTCAAGACGTAAAAAATCACAAAAAGAGCGTATCCGGACGCTATGTATCATCGATGCTAATCACCCAGACTGCCCCTGCTTGAAAAAAAAAAGTACCGCAAGACAAGAGACACACGCGCTGACAGCTCATCCGCGGGATCGGAAACAACTGACTGCACAATCGAGGTAACAATTCATTCATTTTTACTCGTGTTTCAATAGCGAATCGTCTCAAAGCTCATTAAAATAAAAGTTTGCGGCATAGCCAAAGTCTGCGAGTGGTCAAATCGATGGTGCGCGCGCGCGTTTCGTCCAGTAAAAATCACGACGTTTCTCCGAATTATTATTGTTATGCCGGCTTTTTCATTCTTTCTCATTATAACATCAACAATTTACAAGACGTGCAGTTTTGATTTTCTTTTTTTTTTTTGTATTTCGCTTTTTATGCGACAGAGGAAGGGGCTGAGGAAGGGGAAAAAAATGAAAATCAGACTTTTCTCAATTTTCAAGTTATGGCATTTTCTTCTGTACCAAAAGCTTGTATTTGGTCTCAATGTGGAAAAAAAATATAGGGGACAGTAAAAAAAAAAAATCGACGAGAAACCAATATTTCAGTCACATGCGATACTTTATTAATTATTTCAAATTATGAAAATTCGAACTTAAAAGCTTCATTTTTTTGTCTTTGCTAAAAGTTGCGTTGTAAAATGGTTTGTTTAAATTCAAATTAATTTTGATAATTATTCAGAAGCAGGGCTGTTTCTAATTTCAAGTAATATATATAAAAAAAATAGAGATCTTATTTTTTTAGTGTTCCAAGTAAGTTTTACATAGAAACGAGTAAATACAGTTTTTAAATTTAAAAAAAAAATTGTAACTTTGAAGTGTCTGATTATTATTATTATTATTATTATTATTATTATTAATAATAATTTTCGCGCCAATTTTAGGAATAGTCTGAAAAATGTAGTTTTTCAAAATAGAAGAGTAAAAAAATTTCAAAAATTCCGCCGACGTAGTTTTAGTGACCTTGACGAAATAAAATACAAAAAATACTAAAAGGAAAAAAAAGTACGAGGGTCACGACCCTGTACGTTCGACATGGAATGCCCCATGTATACTTAGTCGATTGCATAATTACACTTTTTCCTAAGTCTATATATGTTTATTTCAAGAATATATCTTTTTTTTTTTTAAGGTTTAACTTACGGCGATTAAAAGTCGAAGGATTCTAAAAATAGTCGTTTGTATATGCCGCGAGAGTGAACTGAAGCGGATCTTTGAAATATTTCTAAGAAAATTCCGAGTGTCGAACGTTGGATCTGTGGCCTCGGAGGTGTGAAGAAGTCGATCTTTGCAATTCCATTACTTTCGCCTGGAGAGACGATGATTATGATGATTGCACACTTTAAGCGTGGCTGGCTTTGTGCTCGGTTATGAAGATTTAAATGGACTTTTCCACTTGGCGCAATAAATTTCTTCTTCGCTTGGTACTTACTATTGTGCAGTGAAGTATGATTGAAAGATCTGGCCAGGCGAGCTATTAAAAGCAGGAAGTCTCTCGTGTCAATAAGTTCACTGCATTATCGAAGCTTTAACTGTAAATAAAGGAAATCACAGAAAGAAATACATCTCGTGCATGTGAGTTGTTAATTAATGTATTTGAAGATACGGTTTTATCACTCGAGCGGAACCTCGAGCTACTTCCGGTTTTTTTTTTAAACGGTCACTCTCGAACGGACGAAAAAAAAAAATGAATATTTAATCTAATCTCAAGCCGAATGTCTCGTTACACATTATCTCGAAAATAATTTCGAGATATAGGGTAAGTAATCATTTTTCATGGTGGCCTCCATCATCAGGGGTTAACAAAAATGAGGGGCAAAAAAATTGTGACGAATTTTTAAAACTAAAGTTTGAAAGGTTAACAAAAAAAAGCTTTAAAAAATTGAATTTTTAAAACAACAAAATTTTTACAATTTCATAAGAAGTAGAAGAAAGAAATGTGCAAGACAAGATTTTATCGTTTCAATCTCATGTAAAATTGCAAAAATATGATGTTGAGTTGAAATAGTAAAACTTGTTTTTGTCACCTTGCAAACTTTTTTTTCTTTTTTTTTTTTTTGTTCAAATTAATGATATCTTTTTTTCAGTGACCATTTTCTTATTTACACATCCTTAAAACTTGACAAACAAGTCTTTATAATTGTATTTTTGTATACTAATATATTTCTATTTAAACAGGAATCGTTACTGAAGAAAACGGAGGGATCGCGTCGTCGTAAACGAAAGAAGAAAAGAAAAGAAATCCGAAGAATGACGATTAAAAAGATCTGCGGAATCGGCGCTGGCTACGTTGGTGGTCCAACTTGTAGCGTAATTGCGCTCAAATGTCCGAACATTCAGGTGACGGTGGTCGACAAGAGTAAGGAGAGAATTGCACAATGGAATTCGGAAAAGTTGCCGATTTACGAGCCACGATTGGACGAGGTGGTTGCCGAATGTCGTGGAAAGAATCTCTTTTTCTCGACGGACATTGACACAGCGGTGAGAGAGGCCGATCTAATATTCATATCGGTAAACACACCGACAAAAACCTTTGGCAATGGAAAGGGCAGAGCAGCGGATTTGAAGTACGTCGAGAGCGCCGCTAGAATGATAGCGGAAATAGCGACTGGGAATAAAATCGTCGTGGAAAAAAGTACAGTTCCCGTGAGAGCTGCCGAAAGTATAATGAATATATTGCGAGCAAATCATAAGCCTGGCGTTTCCTATCAGGTAAATTTGATAACACTGCATTTCTGTTTGATGAACACCTCGGCAAACGTAATTATTTGAGTATGACGAGTCAAAAGGAAACTCACGAGTTTTGTCTATCTAATCACGAATGTCGCATTTCATGTATGCGACAAGTTCGTATGCAGGTCGAGGTAATCGCAATTTGCGCATTCACGCAGTGTGCATTCAACAGTTGCAAATACAATTGAATCGTGTCAGCTTCTTTTGTGTATCATAAATATATGCTGAGCTTTTTTTTTTTTTTGCTTTGACCATTTGAATGCAGCTGGACGATATCCTTGACTTAATTATAAACATTTTTCATGGAAAAATATGCAAATTTTTAATTAGTCAAACACAAACCGTGTTGTGGAAAATGTTAGACATTTAACGATGATAGACAAACGACTTTTCGTAAAACAAAATTATTTTCTCATTATTTCTGACTTTTTTAAGCATGTTTCATGGAAAAATATGCAAATTCTTTATCAGCCAAAGATAAACTGTGTTGTGGAAAATTTTAGACGTTTAACGATAATAGACAAGCGAATTTTGATAAAATAAAGTATACCCGAATATATACCGAAATATTTCGAAAATATTGTACAAATATTTGAAATATAGGATTTTTGCTAAAATAATTTTAAATCTCTGTAAAAATATCAAAAAGATTAGAATACATAGCAAAGGTAAATTTGAACGTTCGAATGATTCAAATATGTAATTATCGATAGCTTAGCTCGTTTAGCTTCTGCTAAGCGTTATTCGTCATAAAATGACTAAATTTCTTTTTTAAGAACGGTCATTACTCTTTCTCTTGTCTACGAAGACGCTCCCAATTTTTCAAAACTTTACGACACACAAAAACTCCTGTTTTTTTCATGCAGATTCTCTCTAATCCGGAATTTCTGGCTGAAGGCACGGCAATCGACGATTTATTGCACGCCGATCGTGTTCTAATCGGCGGCGAAGATTCTCCCGAAGGTCACGCGGCGATAGAGGAACTGTGCAAAGTTTACGAGAATTGGATACCAAGAAAAAATATTTTAACGACAAACACATGGAGTTCGGAGCTCTCGAAATTGGTGAGTAATAATCGGAGCGCGCAATTAGAGTTGCACGTATTTATAAATTTTTAATTGAACGTTGGCTATTAATCGGCCTAGCTCTAGTTAATTTTGGGTATTACTCTTCGTTGTTTCAGGCTGCCAACGCTTTTCTCGCTGAGCGTATATCAAGCATAAATTCGTTGTCAGCAGTTTGCGAAGCGACAGGTGCAGACGTCTCGGAAGTGGCGCGTGCCGTTGGTCTTGATTCGCGAATAGGCTCAAAATTCCTTCAAGCGTCGGTTGGCTTCGGTGGCTCTTGTTTTCAAAAGGATATTCTCAATCTTGTCTACATATGCGAGTGTCTCAATTTGCCAGAAGTCGCTGTCTATTGGCAACGTGTTATCGACATGAACGAGTACCAAAAATCACGTTTCTCTGCCAAAGTCATCGAGTCCCTTTTCAATACAGTCACTGACAAACATATCGCCATTCTTGGCTTTGCATTTAAAAAGAATACCGGAGATACTCGAGAGTCGCCCGCTATTCATGTTGCTAAAACACTGCTGGACGAAGGTGCTGTTTTACACATTTACGATCCCAAGGTAAGTAACATTTACATAGTAATTATATTTTATCATTTGTATTATTTAATTTTATAAAAATAAATTATTCATCATTATCCTGGTTTTCTCCGCATTTTTTAGGGACCTCATCGGAAATTTTTAAGATAATAAACGATGAAAGTGAACAAATTCATTGATTTCCATGGTTAATGTATACATATTAATGAGGGCATAACATAAAAATCGTTTGTAACTGGCGAAAAAAAACCAACTATATTTAGAAACTGAACCCATAAGTCTATAGTCCCGCGCAGGGGAAAATCAAAATCTCAAAAATTACCAAAATGGCGAATCGACATTTATTTTTATTTTGAGAAAAAAATCAAATTGTTTGTTTTGAAAAAAATACAACAAAAAATGCCACATGTAGTGTCACTTGAAATATTCATTGTAAAACAAGAACTACTTTAAATTATTCATATTTAGGTGTTAGTCTACAGAATTAAAGAAAAATCGATTTTTCAATTTTTTTACTCCGAAGATTTCTTGTTGAAAATTCGGAAATTTTTCGAGATATAAAAGACCAAAGAAATTCTATTCTGTTTATAAAATGTGATATTGAAACTTAGGTACGATGATCAAATTTGCAACATGTTCTTTATTGTTATTATATTTATTCGTTTAATGTTTTTAGGTCGAAGAAGCTCAAATAATGGAAGATTTGTTGGAGCCTGAGGTAACGAATTTAAAGAATCGCATCAGCATTTACAATGACGCCTACTCGGCGACGAAGGGTACCCACGCAATTGTTCTCTGTACGGAATGGGACGAATTTATGGTAATTTTACGCTTCTCACTGCATATAGCTTCTCAAAAAATACGCGAATTTCACTGGAATCTTCCTGATATAAAATTGGAAAAAAGAAAAGAAAAAAAAAGGAAACTTATTTCTAGGAATTGGACTACAAACGGATATACACGGAAATGACAAAACCCGCGTATATTTTCGATGGTAGAAAGATTCTTCAGCACGATCGACTACAGGCGATTGGTTTTATCGTACAGACAATTGGCAAGAAACTCACGAGAACGGCAACGTCGAGAGCGTGGGGCAGTCAAACCCAGATCTAGCTGTTGCGCAATTAATTAGAGTTAAAAAAAAAAAAACCAAAATTTTATACGAAATTATGACCAACGCGACTTTTATTCAATTGAAACAAAAAATTTTATACACGAATTATTCTTCAATAACATTCCTGAAGAGTAATCCGGGCTTTCAGAATGCGCTATTATAATGTACATATATATGTATATATATATATATATGTGGTACGAAAAAGTTGCATTTTCAATTCGGCACTGACAATATTAATTCCCGACTCGACAGGACTATTTCAAAGTATGTCGATCAAGTATTACGTGTGGCATTAATTGTATTCTAATCGTCGAGATTGTGCAAACATTGCGAACAATGTTGGGTCACTTTTCGACACGAATTATTCTTTTTATTGGTTGTGCGAATGATGTTTGACTCGAATATCTCGAATATTTCGAGTATTCACGTGTTATCTGAATTATCCGATTCTGCAATAAAAGAAAAGAGATACCTCGAACTTTTATTTTATTCGATTTTCTTTTCAACTCTCAAATGATTCGAATTATTTGTACATATATATATTGATATCAATTCCAAATCAAATAATTCGTATTTGATTAGTTGTGTATAATTAAAAAAAAAAAAAATATTCGCACATCTAATAACGTTTATCCTAAATAATGAGATGTTCTCAAAGCCCGAATAATCGATACATCGCTAGAATATTAACTACTATGTGTATCAGATCCTATTTTTTGAGATTATTATGGTATATTAATGTGGTGCTAATCATAAAAACAGACATTTTAAAATTATAATTAGGTATTAAGTGCAACAAAATTAATAAATTCGGAAAATATGGAAGTAGCGATTATACTTCCGAAATGATATTGCGTCTATTGTTTGAAAATAAAAAAAAAAGCAATTCACAATTATCTACACTCTATACGAAGGTTATTCGCGAAACACGATGTGAGCGAAATTTACAACAAAAAGAAAAATAAATAAAAGACCATCAAGATTATACTGAGACTTGTGAATCTTCGTTTAGCAACCAAATTCCTCGTTTAGTGGTATCCACCCCGTCGTACGATCTGTACGAAGCGGTAACGACCTTGCTAGCCAGGTTTCTTTCGCAAACAACATAATATTTCGTAATAATTAAGAGATTTTTTTTTTTTTTTCAAGAATACGTCGCATATGAATCTTTGGCGAATTATCACATCTTTCGCAACTCTCGAAGAGAGGCGCGTCCCACAGGAACCAATGGCGTACGATTGAAAATCGTGAGCCCTGCACTTTTATCAAAACACTTATCGAAAGTTCGTAAAAAATATTGAAAATTCGTTACAATCAACTTTTGGATTATTTTAGAAATCTAATCATAATTTGGGATTTTTAATTATTATTTGAACTAGACTTATTTTTAGAAATTTTATTTTTTGAGTTGCCTGAATATTATGCTTAATATTTGCCAGCACAGTAAATGGCACTCATTTTTGTTTCATAACAAAAATTATTCTAATTTATCGTTGTTTGCAGTTCTGTGTTAATTTATAATGATAATTGCATAATAGTTTCAAAAAAATAATTTTAAATTGTTTTATTAATATCAGCAGAGCTTTAAAATTTAATAATTGGATCTTCACGTTTTATTTCTGGGTGAATTTTGTTTATTATTTGAGTCACTTTTTTTCTAAGCAAAAAGTATGAAATGTGAAGTGTTGTTAAACTAGTAGTGACACTGTTTTTTTTTAACAACATGAAAAAATGCAAAAAAGAAATGACACTTTTTTTTTTTTTGTAAAAAGCGCAAGAAAATATATTTGATAAAATGAAAATATAAATTATAAATAAAAATACAGAATGCAAAAAAATAAACAAAAAACGAAAAGATAAAAAAACAATCTCAGGTAAATAAAAAATTCTATAAAATTGAATATACTGTATTTTCGATGTAACTGTTTAAAAAAAAATAAATAAATAATGAAGAAATTAGTTACGGAAGAAATAATTTCCGTCACTCTCCTGTCGTCCGAGACTGCCGTGAGCGCAGACACTTGCCAGCAATAGCTTATAATCACGACAGCGGTGTATTGGGCCAATGAGTCTGGCATGTGACGAATCATTAGTATTGAGGCAGGGTTTGCAGGTAGAAGAAATACTTAAGAGTGCATCAAGTGTGGTGGGCTGCTCGGTGTAATAAACAAGCAGTTGTCGAGTATATGTTGCCGACGAGATTTGCGTTCCGCATGACAAGAAAGCTCGAAACACGAGAGAGAATGACGCGTTGTTGCCTCCGCTCCTGTCCCGTCAAGTTTTCTTCGCGAGGAGAGGTTCGCCTCTCTATAACATAAAAAAAGAAAGAGAGAAAGAGAGAGCGAGAGAGATAGAGAGTCGCTTGTGGTTTCGCACGCACGATAATACATCAGTGCCTCAGCGAGAGCGATACAGTTGAAACATCGCGTTTTATTCCTCGCTTCGCAAACCTATCCTCTTGCCTTGCTACTAGAAGCTCTATCGGCGCGCGCCCGTGTAAAATGGCCGCGTCGTGTCAACTTGGACAATCCTACCGCGAAATCTCAACACTGTCGGCATTAGTACCTTCGTATATTCCGTGATTACGTGATGTTTTAAGATTTCCAAAACGTGAATTGTTGTTTTGTTTTGTTTTTGTTATTTTCTTTTTTTAAACAGCAGCTGAGAAAGCGAACCAACAAACCTGTTAAAAGTTACGTGTTACGCTGGGAAAAGAGCTTCGATCGATCGCAACACAGTTCACAGGATAAACGCGCGTGTGTATGTGTGTGTGTGTTTTTTTCTATCCAAGAGAGAAAAAACTCGGCTCTGCTATTTATTACTTTCTTCGATGTTTTATAACTTTCTTTGGTTTGTCATTGAATAATAACAATAACAAGACTCTCAACGTTTTGCAATTTTATATTATCGAGTGCGCGAAAAGTAACGGAAATAAATGATACGACGAGCAGTGTTTTAGTAGCAGCAAAAGTGTGACACTTTTTTAGTGTTTGCTATTTGTTTTATACGGTTTTTTAAATTTTTTTTTAATTTTTTTTTTGGAAGCTTTCGAGACTCGGATTGGTGTGGGCTGGCATTGTCGGAGCTCTTTTGATGATTATATGACGCGATGCCTCGACGTTTATTCGGCCGGGCCGAGTTGTTCCTTCTCTATACAACAACGACATGACGATATTGATGACTCTGTCGATTGATGGTGGCGCGTCTTTCCTTCGTCTTCGACGTCGACGACTTGGCATTTCACGCGATTTTTCAACTATTCACTCACCGCTGTTGCTGTGAAACGTGCTGCTGATCGACATTTTCGTTTCTTTTTTTGCTACGAGATTTTCACACCGAGGAAACATGATGAATACGGGGAATATCGGGACCGCGGGCCTAATTGCTCTTGCGGTCTTCTCAATCATTCATGTATTGTGCCCTGTTAATGGTATGTATGTCTACCATCATTTTTAATTACGTTTTTTTTACACTTTTACGAAATTAACTGAAAAAATTATGTTTGAGATTTTTTTATTTTTGACAGATCACTTAAATAAGCCGAACAAACGTTTCGTCGAAAGTTTATCTAAGTACTCATTTTATATTCGAAGCCACACTTTCAGATCGGCGGCATTCGAAATATGTAGAATGTCCATTTTTTCGAAATTAAAAATGGCGCTAATATCTTTAACAGCCAAGATATCAAATATTGAAATATGTCGGGAATACACGTTTCGAATAAACGAAAATTAGACATGCAAAATGTCAAAGAATCAAAATAATAATATAATAATAATAATAATAATAATAGTAATAATAATAATAATAATAATAAAAATAATGCCACAGTAACGAATGGAAAAAGTAGCGGATTAGAAGAAAATCCAAACTGGAATATGTCGGGAATATAAATTTCGAATGAATGAAAATTAGAAATGCAAAATATCGAAGAACCAAAATAATAATATGATAATAATAATAATGCTAAAGTAACAAATGGAAAAAGTAACGAATTAGAAGAAAATCCAAATTTAAATATGTCGAGAATATAAATTTCGAACGAATGAAAATTAGACATACAAAATATAGAAAAACCAAAATAATATAATAATAATAATAATAATGTCAAAGTAACGAATGGAAAAAGTAGCCAATTAGAAGAAGATCCGTATAGCTGAATATTTAGAACTTTCAGACAGCGATTCGCTACTTTAACCGTTCGTCATTTTGGTCTCTTTGATAAATTCAAAATTGTAAACATTCTAAATATTTGCAGTTGTAGAATTCTCGCACTTTTGCCTATTGTTATTATTTTCCTCTTCGATATAAATTTCGTACGAAATTTTTGTATACAAAATTTGTTATTTTCTACTTTAGAAGCTCTTGAAAAATTCGCGTTTCTAGATTTAAAAAAAATTCGTTTTTAAATGTAAAAAAGAAGATTCCAGATTTCCGTCAATCTATTTTCTACGTTATTACTTCGTAAGAATTAATGAATTAAGTTGATCTTTATGAATATTTCGAATAAACTCTCAAAAGCATGTTAAATAATTGAAAATATATTTCTCTTTAAATTCCGAGAAAATTTTGAAAACAACGTTTTTCTCTTTTCCGATAATATTCTCTGAAAAAAATATAGTGTGCACGTGCGATTGTTTCTCGAGTATGTTATACAAACGATTGCTTCATCGCGTTTAGATAAGTCGCATGTTTACGGTGAATTTTATCAGTTTGAGGAAAATCAATATCGGAGAGTGGTTTGGTCATCGGACGCTGTGACTAGAAGCTCTATTTCTATAAAAGAGCAGTACAAATGAAATTGTTAACACACTGAAAGGACTTAAATCCACCTCATGCTTTATATATATATATATATATATATTTTTTTTCGCGCTTCTGAACGAATTCTCGTGTTCTGTCTCCCAGTAGAAGTCAGCGCTTGTTTACATAACGCAGCGCCTGACACTTGCGCGGTTATCTCTCTCGCGTTGAGCGCATTTTCCCCGAGACTGCCTCAACACCACAGAGCCAAACCAGCCAAACTCAATGTGGCGGTTTTATGATACTTATGCGTTGCGTCAACAAGAGAGAAAAAAAGCAATTAGTGTTGTCATTTTACCGGTAAATTATGTTATTCAGCATTTTTCACTGATAAATTTATTATTTTGCAATTTCATTTTCTTTTGAAATGGAAATAAAATTTTATAACGAATTATTTTTGTTAGAATTAATAGAATTAAATTTGTACGTTTGTGCACAACTTTTGTTAAAATTGTACTAACGCAGTAGTAACTTTTATTAACATACAAAATTGCATATTTGCTATTGCTGCTGTTTTAAATAAACTTTTCAAATTTTCTTTTAAAATTGCAGTAATTTTATAAAATAGCAGATTGTAGCGAAAGAAGAAATGAAAAAGGAGTCTGTGAAAGGATTTTGAAGGGTTGGAGAAAAGAATTAAGAGGAGAAATGCTGAGAATTAAGTGGATACGTTGCTTTAAAACCAAAAAATAGGATTAAGAGAGGAATTGTAAAATAGATGTAAAAACCTGAAAGGACATACATTGGAATTCATATATACAGTAGTTTTATATGGAATATTTAAAAAATTTCTACGATTTTATGTCGCCCTTGCATATTAAATATTAATACTCCAGTTTATGAATAAATGCTATCAGTAATGTAATTTTCTTAAGAAACCTGGGAATCAATGAAAAGTCAGGATATTTGAAAATTCTCAAGGAAATGAGGGAAATTGAAGGAAATTTTGCATTGGTAAAAAAAACCATAGATAAAGAAGGGAAATTCAAAGAATAGAAAAAAAGGTGTACTCAAAATATTGATCTTACTTATGAAAAGCAATATTTTGGCCATTATTTCATTTTACAATTTCTATGTTTTATATGGATTATTAGAAAATTGTGTTTGTACGATTTTATCCCGCCATTGCATATTAAATTTAATATTCTATTTTATGCATAAATGCTATCAGAAAGTAATGCAATATTTCAGTAGATATTTTTAAACATTTTAGGTGACTCTGTTCTTTTAAGAAACCTGGAAATCAATGAAAAGTGAAAAGGAAATTTTTCCATTGGTAAAAAAAACCACAGATAAAGTAGAGAAGTTTAAATAATAGAAAAAAAATTGTTTATTCAAATAACACTGATATTACTTATGAAAAGCAATATTTTGGCCATCATTTAATTCTACCATTTATATTAATATAATTTCAAGAGAGGGCTAACACCAAGAAGCGATTTTTCTAGAAAATAAAGAATACAAAAGTAATTACAAAAAAAATAATTACAGATTAAATGGTAATAAGACCTTCTATTTAATTTGCCGTTCGACAAAAAAAAAGATAATTACCTTATCTTAGCCACCCGCGTTAAGTTTCACGATTGCGATTCGCGGTAATCCGATGGCTTGTAAGACAAGGAGAAAACGAGTTTTATGCAGGGCACTGCCATGCCAGGACCAATGATGCGTGGGCGCATGGCCTAATAACTTGATTAAACTCGTTTCGCTTCGCGTCGCAAAAGTCTGCGAAACGCCGCGGGACTTTTCTCTTCAACTCGCAACCGTTCGGCAGATATATCTCATAATTTCTTTTTTCTCGGTCAAGCTCGGAGAGAAAAAAAAGTAATTCTGTGTTGATACCGTTGTTTTTGTTTTTTTGACCCAGTTTGGTAAAAGTTCTTTTGGTAAAGTTTCGTTGATTTTTATCTTGCTAGTAAATTCTCTCCCAATTCCAGACACCTTTCCGTAAATCAGTGATTAACAATCTTATCTTGTTTCAGGACTCAAGTGCCATTGTGATATCTGCGCCGAGTCGAACTATACATGCGAAACCGATGGCTACTGTTTCGCCAGTACGAGCCTCGACAAGGAAGGTATCACGCATGCATACAGGTGAGAAAGTCACACGGAAAGGCGACGAAAGAAAAAGAATGATCTCAAAAATTGGTCTAATCAATAAAACACAATTTAGTGTAATGACCAAAAAAAAAAAAATGATTACGAAAGCTGCAGTATTTTAAATTAAAAAATTCTTCATTAGGATAACAGAAGAAGAGGGAATAAAAAAACGTATTAAACAATACACACATTTACGATCGAATAAATTGCGATTGCTCGACAGATTGATAAATGAACGTGTTAACGTAGCGTTTTTTTCCACCAACGCGAATATGTAATTATCGAATGTTTATGGCAGTATATATATATATATACATATTAGAAGGTATATAAAATTCGTTGGTTGCGATCGATTGCTTCCACGAACGAGCCAAGGCTAAGCTATTTTTTTTCGGCGCATATTTCGCACGATCACCGCCTGCCTATATCTTTTGCTATGGCCATTCGTCGCGATGGTAACCCCTCAAGGCTATATCGTCGAAATTTCAACGCGCCGAGAGTTACCTCATAATTCTCTCACAATTAAGGAGTCCTGAGTCCTGAAGATTATGAAAATTAAATGGTCCAACACTTGTGTACTTATACACATTTTTTTACATTAATACAAATTAGTACTTCGCAAGCACAACATTTTTTTTTTAATTGTAAGTGCAATTTTTTTTTGTAAATAAGACAAATTCTCTTTGTTGGAAATATCTTTTTGGGAAAAATTTTACTACAAAAGTGCGCATGTTTTCTAGGAAAGATCAATGAATAACAAATTCTTAACGGACAGCATTTTTCTACGAACAAGATCAGCAACGTGAACTCTGCGAGTGCGAAATATAAACTATATCCATTAATGAACTTAGATGTACAAATAGAAAATTCCACTTACAAAAATATTCTACTTTTTGTGTGCTTGTTCAGTAGCTATTTTTATAAAGACAAAAGTTGTATGTGCAATTGCTGCTCTATTTAATTTTCATGATTTTGGGTGACTCAGTTCCCTTAATAATTATACCGAAATAGTAGCTGAACTAATTTTTTTTTCGCTTTTTTTCTGCCATCAACGATATTGTCAATAATTGTACTTGATCTGTACCACGCAATTAGACAGTGAAAAAAAGCAACGCAAAAACGTTTATTTATCGAGCATTTATCTAGAAGTTCTCTTACCGATAATTACTTTTTATGAAGCTTCCAGCCTTGAAATAATTTCCTGGAGATTATGATAATTATAGCCGGTCGTGGAATTGAGTCGCCTAGGTCAATCTCGACTTGTGTATTCATTTTATAATCGACTCACTCGGTAATCTTTGTTGAAATAACAGTTGCAACGCTTCTATTACTTTTTAACGCCAATCCATCCATTTTTATCATTTCATTTTATACAATTTATTTTTCTAAATAATCTATCTTATTAGTAATAAAATATTTTAATCTTCAATTTGAAAGCAATTATTTTTTTTGCTAAAATTTGTCTTAAAAAAAAATCATTTAAATTGATTTAATGACGAAACAAGCTTTTTCTCGTAATTTTAGTGGCATTTTTGTAGAACATGAATTTTTGTATTCGCGTCATATAATTTATGAAGCAAATAATTGAATAGTTAAAAAGTAACAGTAGGATTGCAACTCGATGTAGGATTTCATAAATAATAAAATTGAATTTCGCGAGAGAAAAAAAACGTGAATCGACGTTGAAATTCAAAGGATAACAGAGTGGAATAGAGTTTTATTTATAAATATATATTAAAATTAGTATTACTATTACAAAAGATGTATGGGCCGTGTTACCGAGTGGGCCTGGTTTCCACCGGAGTTTCCACATGAGTGCGCCGAACGGAGGATCAATCTTTCGAATTACTGCTGCTATAAAGATTACTGCAACAAGAATGTATATCCGGTTTTACTATCACCCGAGGTGGCAGATTCGCCCAAAGGTATAAAATCTGCAGAAGCAACCGGGTTTGGCCACCAAAATTTGTGTGTGCGGCATTACAAAAAGATAATAAAAAAAAAAAAAAAAAAAGAAAACGAAATGAACAATAACAATCCCTTTTTGTTTACTCATCATCAAATTACAAGCAGGGTTGCGAGTCTAGAAATACTTTTAAAATTAATTACATTGTTGTTTTTGCAATTTATCTCGTTTATTCAAAAGCTTGTGGTTCAGGCTTTTCATATTACCGGCAAGAATAGTGAAGTCTATGTTTTTTACGTTTTTATTGTAAAGAAAAGGTTATTGTTGTTTATTAATATTTGGATTTAGAACTGTTCATATTTATCATCATTTTCTGTGACTAAAAATTAGATTAATTCAATGTTCTGAAATTTCAACAAATTTTTAGTTGAAGTACAAATGAACTTTGATCAAAATAAGCTTAAAAAATTTTAGTATTTAAATACTTTTTTAGTCAACACTCAATAAAAGGGACAAACATATACGACATCGCTTTTTTACCATAAAAAGTACTCTTAAAACATCGTCAGTTGGAATGAACAGTTAAATACAATCTCGAGCACCAGAAAATTTATATTACAATGAAAATATTGCACTCATAATGTGAAAATATCCTGGCCGGAAAAATCTGTAACTCACTACGCCATGTCAACAAAATAAAAAATGTATTTCTACAAGAAATTATGCGATATTTATAGCTCATTGATTTCGTAAAGAAATGTAGTATTTTGTACTAAATTTGTGTAACTTTTTTACGATAAATTACAACCTTCTACAGCAACGAAATAGTTGTACTTTATCGTATAAATTTTAAGTATTTATTATTAAATACAATTTTCTATGTCAAGTACCAAAGTCAATAGAAATTGTAGATGATCTGATGTAATTTATTGTTGTATATTGTAGAAGCTAATATTTTTTAATATGATTTTACAAAATTCTATAAGTCTGTTCAACATAAAGAAACATTCGCACATAATTGCGTAGTTTCTCGTTAATTCTTGTAGAAAATATATGATTATACAGAAAAAAACATTTTTCCTAGTTTGTTGTAAATTCGGCATAGTTATTTGATCTATTGTTAAGTAAAAAGAAATTATAGATTTTTTTGGCCGCCATGGTAGGATTCTAAAAGTAACAACAGATCTGCAACCCTGAACATCTCATTTCGACTAACGACATTAAGAAAATACGTACAATTATAGAACATTAGCAGCTTTTTTCCCTGCCTTTCTCCACCAATCTAACCGTGTTAAATATTAGAGTCACGCGTTTATTAACTGCACTGAATCTGCGTCCAGCGCGCTTTTTTTCCCACTCTGTTTCTCGTGTCCATCACTATTATTTGTCAACGTCCTCGAGTTTGCGTTTTTTTTTTTTAAATACTTAAAAAGATTAATTCCTTCATGTCGTCATATTTTGTCCTCCTCATCTCGATAATAATATAGCAGAAACGCGTAAGTATCCACTTTGTGCAATTTTTGTTTTGACTTTTTTTTTTTTTTTTTTTAACTCCCTGACTTTTTGTTTTTGCGCTTGTCCACAATTTTTGTTTTCCATTGAAATAAAGAAAAGAAATTAACAAAAAGAACAAAACCCGAGAGACGAGAAAATGACGAGAGGCAACGGAGAAAGAACCGCAGGTATTCACCAGAGAAACTACGTTGCACGGTGTTGCACTGCTGATTTTTTTAATTTAATTTTTTCTTGAGTTCTATTTTTTTTTTTTTTTCGCGTGATTACTTTGTCGATTTTTATTTTCATTTCTTCTTGTCTCATGCAAATAATCCTCTTTCCCAATAACAATATCTCACGATTTTTTACATTAAGCAGAATTTATATATTAAGAACATACAAAAAAAATTAGAAATATTTAATAATGAAGCAATTATTCATTTCCAAAAAAAAAAAGGGTTTATCTGTTTAATCGACAATATTCGTTTCGTTATACTTGAATTAATGCTTGAAATAATTCACGACGAAACGAAACAAAAAGAAAATTCATATTTGACAAATTGGAAAAATATAAATGGGCCTTTGAAGGTGCGTGAACAAACAGCTGTCGTCCCAGCCCGAACCGCTGATCTTCTGCATGACGAGCGACTCGAGAAACACGACTTTTGTCATCGAGTGCTGCAAAGAAGATTTTTGCAATCGAGATCTGAAACCCCATCTACACCCTAGCACCAGAGAAGGTACAGTCCGTTGCCCTGGGAATTCATATATATATATTTATATATACTTCGTGGTGATGCCACTTTAATATATCTCTCGTTGCACTCCAATCTTTTTATAATTATTATTTCTTTATATATCTGTAAATACTGTAGTAAATTATCTAATCTACTATCTGCCTGCCTATGTAGATCTCTCTCTATCTACACCTCGCACTCTATTTTTTTCCTTTTCACTGACTCTATACAAACACACACACACACAGACACTTGATTACCTCTTTTTTAATATCTAAATATTTCTGCACATACAGTATGTAGTTAAATTTTGAGACACTACCTTTTTCCACTGGGTGGTCATTTTTCTCTCTCACTCTCTGACTTCTGCTATCGAAATTTTCTACGCACGTTTGGCACACGCGACGCACCGTTTTTTAAGCACCATGAACGTTTTACGACAGCATAATACGCAGAGAAAGATAAAAATGATTTGCACTATTAAATAATATTTGCTGAAAAATTACAGTATCGGATCTGAACGTTTTTATTAATTAGAAGTCTAGAATTTTTTTGATATTTAAAAAATAAGAATTGGCGTAAACACAGTTCAAACAATGCTTAACAACATATTCTTCTTACAATATTTAAATACAAAATTAAATAAGAAAAAAAAAATTCAAGCTAAAATCCAGAGGAATTTTTTAATTAAATTTAAATAAATCAGTAAAGCATCTGTTTATAAAATATATTTTTACTAGTGGCAACAAAATATTCATCAGATGTCAACTATGGCAGCGAAATAATTTTATTTAGATAACGAATTATTTTCTATACTATATATATTATAACATTCCATTGGTTAGAAATAAAACGACTGAGCAGATATTAATATTCAATTTAATAAGAAAATATTCTTACAACGGATTCGTTTGAACACAATTTTATTTGTTACAAGTAAACTTTTTTCGCTAGGTAATAAAAATGCAAGTTGTAAAATTGAGGTTCGAATATTAAAAACTTAGAAATTGAAAAAAAAAGAATAAACTAAAGTTCTGTAATTTTCAAATACCTGTATAATAAATTTAATACACCAATTCATGAATAAACTTTAAGTGTCGATAAAGTAAATTTTCAAATATTTTTAACAGTGATATACTTTGACGACAAATCTAATCGCATACTTCTCTGAGACTAGGAAGTCATCAATCAATTATGTCAGCCTACAATTTTCCTCCACATTAATTATCCTTTTTGATTACGTATATCAGATTGATTTATTAAAGTATTATATTTGTCGTTTCCGATTAAAAATGCGTACGAAGAAAACGAAAAAAAAAAAAAGTGTATCAAGGCAAAAATGTACAAATGTAAATAACCAGAATTTGTAATTCTTTCATATAACGCGATATTTCCACTCTCGTCTCATAATTATCTCCGAGTTTCCTGAGATATCCTACAGATATGATTTTGCGTTACATTATGGCATTCGATGATCTGAAGAAAAAAAGCTCTATAATGAACTCATGATGACGTCCTATTCACACGAATAAACGCGAATAAAAAAGTATATGACGTCAATACGGGAGGGTACAAAAAAAAAGACGAATAATTATCGCGTATTGTTGAGTGAATCCGACGTGTTAAATGAATAAAAAGTACGACACGTGGGATGTCCTTCGTGAATGAGAAGAAAAATAAAAATATTCAAAATAACCGAATAGACCCTCGCGTTTTTGCTCCATATCTTTAGAAAAAAATGTATATGACAAAAAAAAAAGGTTTTAATTGAAGTTAGCATTTTTTTTTATTGTAAATTAATTTTTTTTATAAATCATGAACGGCTAAAAATCCAAAAATCACGAGTGTTTCTTTTTCAATAATAACAAAAATATTTAAAAAAAAATACTAGGGAAATCAAAAGAGGGTCCTGTTTCATTTTATGTGAATTATCATAGATTGCTCCATATACAGTCGAAATCTCATTTATTCTTTCGCATCAATTTGCAATTTATCAGCTTAAATGCACTATAAAATTTGCCTACGAATTTGCTAAGCAAAACGTATGCGAGGAAACTGAACGTGTGTCATCTTCGCAGGTTTCCCTATCTTTATGGTATTCTCTTTGAACTTAATCTCCGGGAAGGTGCTATCTCACCGGAAGCCTTGAAATACAATAGTAGCATGTGACTATATCTTCGCACAACGTAGCACCTTTTTGTTATCTTCTCTCGCCACTTTAGACTTCCCAACAGCAGCAACAGCAGAAGCAGCAGCAGCAGCAACAGCAGTGGTGTAATATATATATATATCGTATATGCAGAAAGATGAGCAGCTCGTTGCCAACTGTATCGCATTAATTTTGCTCATTTATTTATACATTCAAGTCGAATAAAATTTCCATCGTTTTATTTACTTCTTTTTTTTCTCTCTTTAAGATCAAATGTTTATACAATTGGTGTAATTAGTATTGTATAAAACTATAGTATTAATAAATCTGTTACTTGGCTGACACAGGAAATTCAAATTATTTTCTTTTCTACAATTAGGCTATTGTATTATATTTATAGCTTTTGCAACGCATGCCCTGTATCATCATTTTATCACAAGAGTAACATCGTATTTAATTAACCAAACGAATTTGACTCTACTCGCATTGCTTTGAATTTTATCAAACATTTTTCTTTTTAGTCTCCTTGTAAAATGATCTGATTTATACAGTATTTTTATTGCTCTTTTTTTTTTTAACGCACAGTATAAAATATTTCTTCAATTTGGTAAATCTTACCTTATGAAAAAAGTATTTAAAAAATCTGTGATTTTGTTGAATGACCAAATTAGAATAAATTAATATCATAAAATTTAATAATAATTCAAGCAATCAAGGTATTGATTAAATTTCTTTTTGTTAAATCTCGACATTTTACGAAACTATTTTTTTTTTTTTACTGTGGACTATATTGTAATTGACTCCATCATAATGCTTCAGTAGGACTAATAATAATTTTCGATCCTTTTTTTTTTCAGTATTTTGGCTGTTGAGTGTCTGCACTTTGAAATATATCCCAAAAAAAAGCCTGTTCCTGTACTTTCAAGAAACATCCAAAAAATGTCCTTGCTGGTTTTAACAGCTGTGCTGCTCGAGAACCGTAAAAAGTGAGAATTTACGGTCCTTGGGTCCTCTCTTAAGGCTTCGCGGATCGAATTTTAAAACGGTCTATTTCTTTTTCGTGACGGGACAAATTGTTCTCAGGTGTTACCCTAAGTCGCGGTTCTTCCCAGCCCCGGAGTATTCGGTATTATGCGACACCAATGACACACTGCGAACTCCAGGAGGCGGAGAATTCGTGGTCGCCTGTTGCGATCACGAAGATTACTGCAATCGCCATCTCGAGCCGTCTTTTACTTCTAAGATAATGGCAGATTCTTCACGTGGTATGCACCTGATCGAATGAAAAAAGAAAAGGAAAAAGAAAGCAAAAGGGGATCATCTATTCATCTTCGAGATTGGAAGTCTCGAGAGCTTTTTGTCAATTGTTCGGTGCTTATTTTCATATACCCTTCGACATTGTAATATCTTGTCTACAAATGTCTGTGTCTATTTGTGTGGTCTTTGTCAACCTCACAGACCTCAGTATTTTATCATCAAACTCATTGTTACAGTGTTCCCGTTTAATGGAGGGTCGTTCTGGTGCACCGAGCTGACGCGCGAGGAAATTCAAGAAAGCCCATCACGTCTATATGCTATCTCGTGACTCAAACTCGATTCTACTTGCTCCTTCGATCGATTACTTCCAACTGCAAATGCTGCCTTTACAAAATAACACACATCTCAATAATCAGAGCAGAGCTGATATTTGTTTCTTTGAATTGGATTCTTAGCCCACGTGGAACAGAATGGCAGAAAAATTTGTAAAATATATCCAATATTTCGTAAATTGTAGTAAATTGTAAATTGAGAAAATTATTTTTTTTTCCTTCAATGATAAATTTAAACAGAAATCTAATTGAAATTATTATCTTCAGAGAATATCTCAATTGCTTATCAAGGCTTATTAAATTTTTTTTTTAAATCTAAAAAATGCACGTGCCGTTAGAAAAGGCTTTTTCGTGCGGAAATTATGTGTAATTTTGACGAATCGACGCGGCGCAATTTTATTAAAGTCCAGTTGCCGAATGAAAGCCGCCTACGGTGCAATCTTGAAATTACCGCATCGGCGAGTCGTTCAATCATGCAGTAAGAGAGAGTGTGTGCCATTTTGCTTTGAAGGCAGCAGTTTGTCCATTACTCCCGTTATCTGCACTGGAGTTACATTAACGACGACCACCGACGTAGGACAAAGTACCGGAAAGTCAAAATTACAGCAAGCACTGCTTGCGGGAGACTGACAAAGATTGAAAGTTGGGATTTCTTGGCGAATCGCGTTGAAAGGCTTCTTCCTCGGTTGGCACGGTTCACCGATTATTATTATTATTATTATTGTTGTCTTTAATCGCCACAACCGGCTCAGGAAATTGTCAATAGAAATATGTCTTGACTTCAGTCATTAGGAGTGTTACCGTTTTACCATTTGTATTGCATGTCCTCGGGACATTCGCATGACGAGGGCTTCAAATTTTCATAAGCTTTTGCCAGATGTTGATACTTCTTATTGTTCAGATACTCAAAAAGATACTTTTTCTTATCTGTTGAGAAATTTGCAGCAAAATTGCACAGAGTAAAGAGTCCCATTCACTTTAAGAAAATATGAAACACGTTTCAGAGTGTCGAAGCATGAAAAACATGAAAATAGAATTATGTTGGAATTGCATAAAAAAAAATGGAACATTTTCATAAGAGACATTTTTTTAAAGCTTCAGGTCCTTTTAAAACTCATGCAAACAGGGAATTTCAACATTTGACTAAATTGTGAAGGAAAGAAAAACTCGAAATTTGAATTCGCACCAAGGGAATTCGAATTCATCGTTGTTCTGAGATCCCTGGGGGAACAAAAGAATCCTCATCGACATTGTTCTCGACACATTTTTTTGTAACGGGATGTCATCTAATGGAAAGCATGATTTTTTTCACATTCATTCGTGATAAATCCATCAGAAATCCATCAGAAATCCATCCTTAGAAATAATATCCATTCGGAGCATTACGTATAATCTGGTTTCTTTCCCCTTGGCCGTCCACTTCCGTTCGTACGAAATTGAACGATAAACATTTTTTTCCCTCAAGTCTGAATTATTCTTTCAGCTCAGTAGGTAAATTTCATAGACGAATTATCTGAGTGTAGTCATTATCTCGTATCATCGTCGACACATCCGGTGAATGATGATCTTCAATTGCAAAAAAAAAAAAACATTGCACCATTGTATATCAACTCCTTTCTCGTCAGCCCTTCACCCGTCGATTAACTAACAAATACATGACGCTGTTGTGTTTAGAATTTTCAAATTAATCGCATCCAGTTTGTCAGAAGAAAAGCTCGAATCTCGCCTTGGTGATGAAGTATATATTCGCGCAGGTAAGGCAGCTGAGAAACATATTTCTCGGTCTTCAATTTTCCCAAACATCGACATCACAAAATAATTATGTTACTCTGAAAAAAAAAAAAAATTCTATAAATCCTATATGTACTAATGAGCAATTAATAATTTATGGGCTTTAAAACACGCTGCGTTTTCTTTTTATTAGGGCTTCCTTTTTGTTGTTTGTTGCTTCTGTCGCACGTGTTTGAAGCTTCTGTCTGCTTAAAACGCATGCTGTTTGTTTTTCCTGCAACTGGGGTTTCGGCTTTTTCCTTTCGTCATCAGAGGCATGGATTGGAGAATTATAATCTTTTTTTTTTCTTTAAAGGAAATATCTGCAGACAACCAGAACTAGAATCAAGACATTATTTACATGAAAAATAATAAAATTGCTGGTTTCAATTTTTACATTTTTTTTTGGTAATTCTGAGTAATAAATATCAATTATTTTAGTTTTGATTTTTTAATTAAGTCACCTCTGTGAGGGGATAAAAAATAAATGATTTTTAATCATTATTTTTTCGACGCTTTCTTTGAAAATTCTACATTTCAGACATTCCATTTTTTATCCTTAGAAATTTTGACCTTCACCTGTAAAAAATCAGCCACTTTTTTTTTACTCGTCACTGTGATTCTTTCCCTAAATCAATTCATTTTTTTTTTCCCAATTCAAATGAATTAATATTTGCACTAAAATCTAGTCCATTTAAAAAACGTTTGTGATACAAAACTTGGCGACTTGTGAATAATGTTTTAATTCTGCTGGTTAGTTGAGAGTTGAAATTTCAAAAAAAAATGTCTAACATGTTTTGATTTCTGGATGTAAAGTGACGTCAAACGGAGGCGTAGGTGCATGGGCAACATGGAAAATGGCCTTGACGATAGCACTGCCGATCTGCGCGATATGCGTCGTTGTAATGGTGGTCTATCATATCCACATGACACGTAGAAGACCGGCTAGACACTTTCCAGACGATTCGCTGGAAGCCCCTGATCGACCTATTCTCGGTGGTGTTACAATTCGTGATATGTTGGAAATGACAACGAGCGGCAGTGGTTCGGGTAAGCACAGTCGTAGTTATTACGTATTTATCGGATTTATTTCGTCGAGACGAAGCTCCTCTCGCTCGCATATATCTCCGTGTACCTATACCTACATGAATAATAAATATATTGAAATTTGCATGCTGAATGGCGCCTTTCGTAACTCAAGTAGGTCTGCCGCTCCTGGTACAGCGGAGCATAGCCCGCCAAATTCAGCTCGTCGAGACGATCGGCAAAGGGCGATTTGGCGAGGTATGGCGTGGGCGGTGGCGCGGCGAGAATGTCGCTGTCAAGATATTTAGCTCACGAGAGGAGAGATCTTGGTTCAGAGAGGCTGAGATCTATCAGACTGTCATGCTGAGGCATGACAATATTCTCGGCTTCATTGCGGCCGATAACAAGGGTAAGAATATAATCGTTTCACCTATAGTTAACACAGTAAAAAAGAAAGATACACTGTAGAACTTTTTCATATTACTCCCACATTATTTTTCAATTTTTACAAAGCTTTCGCATTATTTTTGAATTTTTACAAAGCTTCCTCATTATTTTTCAATTTTTACTTTCCTTCATAGAAGAAGTTTTGTACAAAAAAAAAAGATTTCTAAAATATGAACTCTTTTTTGAATTCTCACGAAATTCCATATGAAACAACGAAATATTCTACTCAAGTTTAGTGCAAAATTTAGAATCAGTCGCTTGAACCGTTCTCGAGTTATAGCGTTTTTAAAAAAGAATTATGAAAACGCGAATTTCTATAAAATTTGAAGTATCTTATCGATTTCGCTTAAATTGAATACCAAATGTTGCATCGCTCCGATAATGAAAAAAATTTTAAAAAACAAGAATTGAAAAAAATATTCAGATTTAAAATAAGCAAGAATATTTTTTCGAGGCTGAAAAAAAATCTGCTTATCTCGCCACTTTGACCGTAAGTCATACATGCTGCGAAGAAAATTTAGTAAAAAATGTAAAAATTCACTTTTTTTTTTTGTTTCTTGGGAAAAGTCACTAATACCTTTCTCTTCACACAGTAAAATAATGCTAAATTATGAAAAATCGTTATTAAACTATTTATCGTCGACAATTCGCAGTACATCGTAAACTCATAGAACATTTTTTAACGAATAAAACGTAAAATTCGTGTGTATCTTATATTTATTTTTCTCACATAATCTTAAAATAATATTTTCATTTACAGACAATGGTACGTGGACGCAACTGTGGCTGATCACGGATTACCACGAGAAGGGTTCGCTGTTCGATTACCTAAATCGTTCGACGGTTGACACGAACGGTATGATCAGAATGGCGCTCTCAATGGCAACTGGTTTGGCTCATCTGCACATGGAGATCGTTGGTACGCAGGGCAAGCCAGCGATCGCTCACAGAGATCTAAAGTCGAAGAATATTCTGGTCAAGACTAATGGCACATGTGCCATCGGTGATTTGGGTCTGGCTGTTCGTCACGACGTCATAACTGACACTGTCGATATACAGCTGAACAACAGGGTTGGCACGAAGCGATACATGGCTCCAGAAGTATGTTAACAGCTGAATAATCATATTATATAATACGATAAAGATTAAACTGTAATTATAATTCAATTTGATGTTTTTTTTTCGTAGGTACTGGAGGAGGCGATAAACATGAATCACTTTGATTCGTTTAAAAGAGCCGATGTGTACGCTCTCGGTTTGATACTCTGGGAAATCGCGAGGCGGTGCAACGTGGGAGGAATTCACGACGAGTATCAACTTCCATTTTACGATTTAGTGCCGTCCGATCCGACGATCGAGGAAATGCGCAAAGTCGTCTGTACCGACCGACAGAGGCCTTCGATACCAAATCGGTGGCAATCTATCGAGGTACGATAATTTATTTGTAATATTAATGTCATTTAATTTCATTCTAGACAGGGATGAGCTTCATTTAAATAGAAAATCATTAAATATATTTTCGTTTCTTATTATCGTGAGGATAATCATTATCAATCATTCAGTCGATGCAGTATTTAAAATACGTTTTTTTTTATTCGAATGATGCACACTCGTGATTCTAGATTTAACAGAAAGTCGAAAAAAAATACTTGATCTGAGTTAAAAAATTGTTAGTAAAATTTCCTTTCTTTTCACTTGATTCATCTTTTTCTTCATATTTTATTCAGGCTCTTCAAGTAATGTCCAAGGTGATGAAGGAATGCTGGTACCACAATGCAGCAGCGAGATTGACCGCTCTCAGGATTAAAAAGTCCCTTGCCAATTACGGCGCGATGGAGGATCTAAAGTAGTGACGAAAGTCTGCGTGGGCACCACGTTGCCACTTGTGTATATTCCTCAAGAACTTTCGAGACGCCGGAAGATTGACGGTTTAACAAATGCGTCGTGCGCATCGCGGCGTCCGTGTACTCGCGTGAAATTCTTCGTGAACCGAGATTTTACGCTCGGTAGCAGCTAATTGATAAATGGTTAACGATTGACCATTCCAACTTTGGAACTCAGCGAAACTCTCGTGTCGTTAAAAAAAAAAAAAAAAAAACGAGAGCCCGCGGTGTCTCGACAGCTAATAACGATTAAATAAACAGCGCCCGTGTTCGCCAAGGCCTTTGATCGAGTCAGGGGCCCTCAATTGTTTCCTGAAAAAAAAAATCCCTTCACTAATCGATCGATACGAAATATAGTAATGACGTAAAACTATTTGAATTACGATTGTCCGTCGTCGTCGACGCGCGATGACAATTGTACTTTTGGGATAATATGTCGGTTAATTGCGCGCTTAAAAAGGGGCTTTTTTAAACGCGAGGTTGGTGACGGTTAAAGTATGAATTTAAAAAAGGAAAAAAAAAATACGTACGTACCGAGCGATACGACTTGTTTTTAGTGTTGTAGGCACACCCGAATGTTTTTGCTCAAAAAAAAAAAAAAAAAAAATACAAATTTTTCACATAGGCGGCGTAAGAGCGTCGTACGTGTGACGGAGCGGTGCACGCGAAATCGTTCGCGCGACGCTATTCGCAATAATTAAACGCCGAGAAGTTTCCAAGATGTTTCCTTTTGTGACAAGGCAAGGCTGAGGTTGAAGGGTGCTATATGCAAGCTGATAGTGTTTAGAGAGAGAGACTGAACGAATGATTTAACGACTGAGAGATAAAGCGACGATATATCTGGAATGGCGAAATTATTGGAGAAAGAGGAGACACAAAAAAAAAAAGAGAAAAAGAACAAACTATTTTCGGGAATTTTATTTGTAGTTTTTTGTGGAGCGACTGAATTTTCGGTGAGTTTTTTGAGCGAATGATGTGTATATGTATATTACGCGACGAATGCAAAGAAAAAAAGAGGAAGAGAGAAAGAGAGAGGTAGAGTTAACGACGAGTTGAACGTTAGGTTTACATGCTGCGTAGCTTTATGAACGTCAAGGATGAGAACGCTTGGACTGATTCACAGAACAAACAACAAAAAAACGACAAAGAAACACACAAGGTGAAATTTATGATTTCTCACTTGTACGCAACCCGTTATTCTCATTAAGGAAATTGCTAAGGAAGCGCTGAGAGCCCAAGCTGCTCGGCAGCTGCTGAACGCGAGTAGAAGCGAGTTAAAGAAATCACGGTCATCCAATAGTCAACGTAAGAGTCTTCGGAGTATCATCATCAGTTTATAAATGAAAACAGAGAAAAAAAAAGAAAAAGAAAAAAAAAATAGAAGAGAACGCGAACGCGTTTACGTATTTTTACATTGTTTTTCTATTCGACACTTCTACTTCTACAGTCCAGACTGTCTTCCTCGCAGGCCCAGCTGCACTCTTCCATTCGTCGTGAAAAAAAAAAAAAAAAAAAAAAAACAAATACTCGCCGTCAAGAAAGTCCGTATCAATCGTGCCGAATTTACACGACCAATCCACCAATTAAATAATTTACGGAGCGCTACAACAGCCGCCGTAATCTCGCGGTTTTATACAAAGACTGAAACTAATATTCGTATTAGAATAATTAGGTAAAAGGAACAAAAAAAACAAATAGTTTTTGAATTATCTCAGGACGAGTGACGCAAACTACGTACACATCTGTACAGACCCTAACAGACTCGATGACCGAATAATTTAAAAAAAAAAATCGTAGGTCGTTGAGTGAAAGAAAAAAAAGCATTGAAAATCTTCTGATGATCAAGAAAGTGATCATGAAAAATTATTGTTGGTCATTTGACGTTTTTTCAATGACTTTCTTCTTGCAGCTAACGACCGGTGCGTTTTTCGGTGAAATATGGTGGAAAACCAGCGGTTATCCAGACTTACTAGGGGAATAACGAGACGTTATATGTAACCCCAGGTCCGCCCCCCCCCCTTCTCTTCATACATTCCTATTATTCGTAGGTTAATTTTAAATACGTAATTAACGATAATTTCAAGACGCTCGAGGCGCCCCTTTGGAACTTTACGCCGCGCTAATCTCTATAGTTAGTTATTAGAAGCCCGACATTATTATATTACTATGTACAATGCATACATAACACTCATATTCATATAGATATATATATATATATATATATTATATATAGATATTATATATTTATCGTTCCAAAATGCACGCCGTAAAGTTCCGACGAGGGTTTACTCTTCTACAGGTTTATTGAACCATTTAGTACAATCTTGTGCCAATACCCGACCGAAAGTTAACTAAAGCGAGAAATCACCGCAGTCGATATAAGCGAATAAATAGACTCGAGCCCTCAAGCGGCCCTGTTCAGTGATAAAACACGTGCACATTATTATAGTATACGAAACGTAGAGACTTACACACGAAGAATCACAAAGCCAGCATATCCTCCCATAGACTTTTTCTCGCAGCCCCTCCCACGACTACGCGATACAAAAGGTCCATTCAATATCACTTCGAACTTGTTCTCTGACCCTTGACCTCTCGGATTGGGACGACGATTTTTTATATAATTTTTTCAACTCTCGAAGGTGACCAATTCTTTTTTACATCTAATCGATTTGAATTATTTACAAATTTCCGTCGACACGAATTAAAAATGTGAAAAATCTTTTGTCAGATATAATTCTTTTGGAGCTTCCCTCTAATTTTTTCCGAAATTAAAAAATAAAATTTCAGCTTTTCTCAAGAAATGCTTTTCCATGATTGTTCGACTGTTCGAAAAAAAAATCCGAATCCGAAAAAAAAATGAAAACAATGAAACAAAAAATCGCGTGCCCAAATCGAGCGACCAAACCTCCGAACCAGTTCGAGGTGATACGAAATAGGCTTCAAAGAACTCCGTAACGCTAAATATCCAAATGTCTCTGCGTCGAGCGAGTTTGTATAATCGTATCACAGAGCCAATTGAACGGTAGTAAAGCGCAGCTGGGCCCCGTTGAAGCAGTCCGTCAACTCGATATCCGATAAAAAAAACAGCCAAACTGCCAATCACCACATAAGTTTTCATCCTTCTCTACGATGTATAAATACGAATGCGAAGAAAAAAAAAGAAAATCATGCGCGATAAGCGTGTAACACGTCTATTATCCTCCGTTTCCGCCGGTTAAAATCCGCGACTGTACAAATAATTATATACAAAAAAACAAAAAAAAACGAAAAAATGATTGAGAGGGGAAAACACGAAAGTGAGAGAAGGTGTTCGATGATGCGTAAACGGCATTAAAAGGAGAGACGTATTTAGGTACCACTAGAACGATATCCGCACTACTATGTCTAGTTATTGCATAGACGAATACGTACGTACTATATAGAAAGAATAATAGCAGATAATCTATTTAAAGCGCTCGAATATGAAAACAGATTGTTAAACGGCTTTTTGGATATATGTTTGGATTATTAGTATTTGTATCGTGACTTCGGGATGGGAGGTTTTACTACGTTTTACATACAACTTTTTCTATACTTTTTTTTTTTGTCAATTCGCTGCTTGTTGGTGAAATCGGTGTGAAAAATCTGGTCGACAGTTGCCTTCCCTCACTAGTTATTACTCTACTTATCTTTGTCTGATTATTTATTACTCTTCGCTTTCTTTTTTCTTTTTTTTTTTTTTTTTTGTTGTTGTGATCTTTGAGTACTTTAGCCAAAGTACAACTGTGTGAGCTTGTAGGCCAGTTTCTTCGAGAACCGATTCACGGCAAGTTCGGCACTTACTCTTTCTTCCATCGACATATTTGTCCAATAACGAGATTTGAGCGAGTTTGGCAAAGTCTCGAATACTTTCCGCGTATCGTTGCTTCGCAATTATGTCGGAAGAAATTCTCTCTAGGTCGAGTAGGAAAAAGAAAAAAAAAAAAAGGGTGGCCACTTAATCTGGAGAACCAGAAAAATATTCGAATCGGTTACTATTAGTTTTTCATTGAGATTCGTTGAAAGACCTTTTTTTAAAATAAATTAGATATATTCTTTAGTTTCGCAAATTTTGGTCAGAAACATGATGAGATCTAGATCTGGAAGATTTGAAAAATTCAAGAAACACTCTAGAGATTTAGTGGCCATCTTAAAAAAAAAAAAAAAAAAAAGGAAAAACAACTAAAACATTTCTCAGGGTCTCCGATCGCGCTCGCTCGCTAATTCGCATTATTAGAATCGTTTATCATCAATTAATCATCAATATAATATGTTATTATATCATCCGCGATCACACTATTCTCTACTTTATGCCACTGAGATATTTCCTTTTTTTTCTCCGCAAGATTTTCGTGTATGATATCCCTGTAAATAGAGAAGAAACGGTGTAAATGAATAATTATCGACGGTAAAACACGTGAATAACAAGAGCACTCATAATTTTCGTAAAAGAATATTCGATTAACGGCGTTAACGACGAATCGGTGAATCGGGTGATGTTGTCTTTTTTTTTTTTTTTGCTCATATTTTTAATTTAAAAAATTAACGATAAAACCGAATACATCGATATTGCTTTCATGTCTCAAGATTTTTTTTCTCTAATTACGAAGGTCCGTGTAGTGAAATATTAGTCATGTTCGCGATGTGAGGGTGGACAGCACGTTGCACTGTCAACGCATTCCGTGTACACCGAGTTACCGATTTTTCTTTTGAAATCAAGATTTTTTTACTACAGTAAATTCTAAAAAAAAAAAAAAAAAAAACTAAAACCGGGAGCATTGGCTTTTGGTTTCTTTCTAATTACTCAATCGCATTGAAACCACGAGTACAGCGTAGTCCCTCATGGCGTTTCTATGTTACGCCTTAAAAAAAAAAAAAAGAAAAAAAAAAGAGAACCAAGATTCACACATAAAAACACTATCCTGATGTGACCAATAGACAACACGCGCTCCAAAGCGATACATTACTAGTTGTGTAACAATATCATAGTCTGCTAATATATACATAATAATCATTATTATAATATTCCGTAACGGCGCGTAGTTTAATCAGAATGGAGCCCCGGTGCGTGCTGTCTTTTTTTTTTTTCTAAACAATATTTTCGGTTTTTTTAAATGATCTAATTTTTTTTTTTTTTTTTTTCTTTTTTTTTTAGCGATTAATATATGCAATGGTTTGTTAAGTGCGACTTGCGCTTGAGCGACGTTACGAGAGAGAGAGAGAGAGAGAGAGCGTGTGTGCAGAGCGTGGTGAAATCGCGTGTATGAACCGATAATAGATATATTACGTATCTAATGTTACTGAATATCTCTTGATTTTGTAATAAACCCGGTAGCGATTGTGGAAACTCGGATTCGAATAAGCGTGAGCGACAGCTGAGCAATGAAAATTTTGTACGAGGCGGTAGTAATAAATTGCACATTTTTCTAATGCTTCGCTAAGCTGATCGCAGCGAGATACCCAATAACGAGTCTCTACGATCGTTGCGTATATGGCAGCAGTCTGTGCGGACCCTACTAACAAACGCCATTGTGGTCTGAAGTAAATTTAAAAAAAAAAAAGAAGAAAAAGTAATACGCTGAAATAAAGAAATTTACTTTGAAAACAAAAAAAAAATGTACATTTTCTCTGAGTGGGTGGTTTTTGTTGCTGTTGTCGGTGTGGATCGGTGGTCCTTTGGTCCTGTGAATAAATTTTCCAAAGTGGCGTTTCCATGCTTTTTAGTACTGGTAACGATTTAATTTCGAAGCATTGTTAAATCTATTATTTGCTAAAATATTGTGGTAGGAAGGGGAGAAAAAATGTTATTACCAGTTTTCCTAAATTGTAATTAGAACTATTTTTTTTTCTTACCTATAATTATGTCCCTGAATAATTAATGTATAACTGAAAGTACCTTGGGTATATTTTTAAACTCGTGAAATCCGGTAATATTAGTTTTGTTGGTGTTAAATTTGCGAACATGTGATTCACATTTTTCGGAAGATTTTTCAAATTTTTCACAATTTATCGCTTTGAAATTTAGTGAATTAAAAGTGTTAATACCAAAGACGAAATATCGGATGGAAACGCAGTCGAGTGAATAAAATACCTGAACCGCATCACAGAAATCAGGATGAAGTTCACGAGGAAGAAATACTCCGTCATCGAATAATGTTGAAATTACGAAATTTCGTACGTACGCGTTTCAGTTTATTATTAAATTAAATGTTGACACAGGTTAATGTGTATGTCGTACAGCGAAGACTTGTTTGCGAATGGGCAATAATACCTATCTATATAGTAATAGAGTAGAATAAGAGTAGAGTAGTAATTATTATTTCAAATACAATAATTACGTATGTGTTTTTTGTAGAAGTGTATGCGTGTTTTTGTTTTTTGTTTTTTTTTTTTATTTTTTATTTTTTATTTTTCATTTTATTTATTTATATTCCTTAGTTTAAAGATAAATTAAAATGAGGATATCAATATAATCATCGGTCGGGTTCAAGTGAGATGATTTTTTTCTAAAAATCATATTCCTCTTCTGTAAATAGTAATGCATATCTCTTTTATTTATTTATATGTTTTTCTCTTTTCTTCGGTTTCTTGTTATTTCGTTGACGGGTTTCCGTATGTGTGTATGTGTGTTAATTAATCTCACTCTTTGTCGTAAACGAAGCGTCGACATCGCTATCATTTTGAATTATTTTTATCGAAGATTCATCACTGACTAGTGTTGCTTTAGTCGCGCGTTTTATATTTTATTTCTTCATCGTTGACTCGAGTGAGCGTATATATTTATAGATTGACCCGAGATCTCGTCTGCGGCCCTTGGAAACGTATTTTATTTTCTTTTTTTTTCTTTTTTCCTTTTTTTTTTAAATATTATATTTGCGACCGCCCTTTACCCCCTTGACTGGCCCGCGGCGGGCACAAACCTACTCCCGCACTCGGCATATTCGTCTAAAAATTCCTCTTTCCGAGATTACTCTCATTTTTGAATCATTCAAACAATTATCATTTTCGATTCTCTTTCTCTGTCTCTCTCGCCATCCAACACTCTTGGCGTGTACACCAAATTATTGTGTGTCTGTGTGTGTGTGTGTGTTCTTCTTTTTTACGTTCTCTATCTCACTTTTTTTTTTTCCCCCTTTTTTATAAAAATAAAATAGTTTCTTAAAAATCCAGCGGGCAATTCACCTGCGCATTTGCTGTGTGTGTGTTCGTGTATTATTATTTTTTTTTCAGAAAATCATTTCTCACTTTTATCTCGTTGAAAATATTATCACGAGGGCAAAAATGTTGAAATCTACCCAAAACAATTTTAAGCATTTTTTTTTTTCTTTACTTTCTTATCTCGTCATCGCTCATCCATTCTTCCCTCTACCCTTTTTTTACCTTTGCTGTCTTGTTCGATGTACTAATGTCCACTTTTTGGGCTCTCAGCATTTTTACCTCTCGATTAATAAAACAACAATTTGCGCGCATTTTATTCGTCGAGAGGATCAGTCGAAGGGCGAAGGGAAGGTGATGTCGAGGTTTTCACCAAAGTATTATATATATATATATAAATATATATTATATTATTTATATATATATAATTATAGAAAGGTCGAGGCGGCAGTGTGCGTCGCGAGGGTATCAAGCAGCTTTAAGCGCGGCGTTATTGTTCTAGTTGTGACGGAGGTTTTAGGGCATTTGGTCTGAGCGGTGGATATTTTTTTTTTTTATTCTTTTACTTATTTTTCCGGGTTTGGGCTGGGCATGTTTTTTTTTTTCTCTCTTTCTTTCTTTCTTTAGATGCTCTCCTGCCTCGTCTCCTGGACAAGGTAGACCTGGGAGCCGGGTACGGTGGACGTCGTTACGAAGCTACGGTGTTTGGCGCGAATAAGGGTCAAATTGCTCTCAGCGGTGTCGGCCCGATCCTCGGCCGCCTCCAATTCCCTCTGGAATCGGCGTACTCTCGTCACGCTCTGGTGCGACATGCCCTCCTGTTCCTGCAATTGTCTCTTGTAGATGTTGACCTTCTGCGACGCTTTGTCAAGCGACTCCTGAAGTAGCGCAATGTTCTTCGAGTCCTCCTCAACCTGTATCATCACTTCCTTGATGTTGCGCTCCTTCTTGCGGAGTATCTTCACCGTTTCCGAGTGTCTGCGCTTCTCCTCGTCGAGCTCCAACTCCAGATCGCGGATCTGGAATCAAACATACATTGTGAATATATATATATATATATATTTTTTTATTTTAAAAAATATATATGTTTTTATTTATATATATATTTTTTTTTTATTTAAAAAAATATATATGAGGCATTCCAAGGGAATTGACGTGGTAATCGGCCCGACCCTTTCGGATTCAGTCGATGAATTTTTTTTGGCAGATTTTGGTAAAAAAAAAGAAAGCATATTTTTTTTCAAATTTTTATCACTTGTTTTACCCTATAGAATATATTTTTTTCCATGATTTTTTGGTAAAAATAAATTACGACCAGTTTTTAAATTTTGAATTTTTTTCCATAAAATCTAGAACCAAAAAGAAGAATTTCCACCGTAGTTTGAGAGTGGGCCGAGAATAATTTATACCTTTTTTTTATTTTAGGAAAAAAAATGTCTAATTTTTGTTGTAATTGAAATACCTTTTTTTTTCAACTTTATTTTCATTATTGGAAGTATTTTCAGCATTTTACGCTCAAAATATGGGCATTTTTTTTTTGCCATGACATGTCTTATTTTTCTTTTCTTTCCTACAAGAAACCATTATTGACATTTTTAAGTTTCAAAATATGGACATTTTTTTTTTTAAATACAAAAAAATTAATTAAGTCGAAATTAATTTTCACTCAAAATTTATGGAAAAAAAATTATTTTAAAGCATAAAACAACTGATAAAGATCTGAAAAAAAATCCTCTTTTTTTCGGACCAAAATATGCACAAAAAGAATCCGTCAACAAGTGAATTGACTTGAAATGCCTATTTTATAAGGTTTGAAAAAAAAAAAATAATGATTTTTTTTCACGTTTTTTACGCAAGAAAACTACGAAAAAGTCTCTAAAAATTATCTTCAGAAAACGAAATTATTACATTTTTTTAATCAATATTTTCCATAGTAGAAAAAAATGATTTGAAACTATAAAAACAAATGCATCACGATATTTTAGTGAACAATGCAAATTTTAATCAATTCATTTATTTTCATATAAACAATGTTGATTATACGTACTTTTTTCTTTTTTCTTAAAAAAAGAAAAGTCTTCCTACAAATTTTGTGATACGAAAGGCTCAGTCTGTATGTGCGAAAGAAATGAAAAAAATCTTACCCTAGCCTCGAGCTTGCTGATGATACGTTTGCCACCAACGATGGCATTGGCTTCGACCTCTTCGAGACGAATCGAGACATTCTTCACCTCGATCTCAAGAGACTTCTTGATAGCCTCGATCTTGACGATACGTTCCTGTTCCTCGTGAAGGATTTCGACGGTGTGCTTAAGCTCGTTCTGCACTCGCTGATATCTCTCGTCGCTGACTCTAAGTTCCTTCGTGACTTCTTCGTAGTCGCCGGCTAGAGCAGCCAATTCCTGTTCGATCTTGGCCTTCGATGAGGCGATATTTACGTTGATCGTCGTAAGTTCGTTGATGCGGCTCACCGATTCCTCGTACTGCTGCTCGACGGTTCTCTTGGCTCGGAGTGCCTATAAAAAAAAATTTTTAAAAAAAATGATAAGCCTCAATTTTAACAAACGATGTTTCGAGAAATTAAAAAGAAAAAAGAAATGATCTTACGGATTCGTAGTTGCCGCGAATTTCCTCGAGCTCGGCAGTCAACGATTGGAGACGGCGCTGGCTGATGCCCAATTGATCAAGAGTTACCTGCAATTGGCGCTGAACTTCGTCGTAGTGAGCTTGCAATTCCTGGAAAATTAAAGGAGAACAAAAAAATGTAATTACCAAAAAAAAAAAAATCTCCAACTGCGTTTTTTTTTTATTAAAAAGAATTATGATAGAATATTTTATTGGGTTTGAATTTTGAATTTGATATACTGTTAAATATGTATTTTTTGTAAATTAAAAAAAGTGCCGGAATTAGTGACAAAAATATCAAGAAAAACGGGTGGCTCGGTGTATCTAAATAAATGAATTTTTTTTCTAATTTTTATATGCATAAATATTTTCATTACGGTGAGTAAATAAAAATTAAAAAATTGTCAAACGTATTTTGTACATTAGTTTCATCTGCAGTGACCGATTATTAAAAATTAAACAGATCTTACAATTTTTAATATTGGATATATGAATTTTGGAATGCAAGGATTGAATTTAATTGTCAATTATTAGCTTTATATTTGCGAATTTAATATGAATGCTGTATTCAATTTTCGAGAAATGGATAATTGATTCAGATTTTATAAAAATTCACGTTTTTTTTTTAAATGCAATAAACCGAAAACGATTGAAACAACAGAGTTCATATTTTAGAGAATTTTGCATATTTCATTTTTTTTCGAAATTCAACAATTTTCCACAGGTTTAAAAAAATCACCTGACATTTTACGTCGATCAAACAAGATCATCGAATATTTAATAATAATCTGAAAAGTTTGTTTTCATAAATACAAATGATAAATAAATGTTCCCCAAATCTGTCTCTACGAAGAGACCAAAATCGATTTTAATTTTTTTTCTTAAATGATTAAAAAAAAAAAAAATTCGCAACCTCTTTTTAATCAAACCATTATATTAAAAATTACCGTCAAAGTGAGAGACTGCTTCTTGATCGTCTTCTGTAGATCAATGTTGTTCTTGTTGGCAACGTCGAGTGAGAATTCAAGCTCGGTGATTTGAATCTGTAGCTTCTTCTTGATGCGCTGCACCTCGGTCTTGAGTTTCGTTTCAGCTTCGACGACACGAGCGCTCAATTGCTCGATCTCGATGCTCGTTTGCTTGCTGAAATGATAAATAATATGGAAAATAAATTAAAAAAAAAAAAAAAAATTTATATACACGACAGTGACCCATAAAAATATTGAACACATTTCTTGAAAGCAACAAAAATTGGAGAGCATTCGAGGATTCTGTTCATCAGTTTCGCCTCGAAATACCAAGTCAAGGTTTGAGAACAAACAACGACAACGCTGGAGAGGAGAACGTCAGGTTTTTATGGTCCAAAGACTCTTTTATTTTTTTTTATTTTTTATTTTTTTTTTCATTTCGGTTGATACCTCTTATCGAGGAAATAACTGCTGGACTTGCATTCCAAGGCTTTGAGCTCCTCGCTGAGTTCGTCCAACCGTTCGAAATCCTCTTCAGTGTTGTGGAAGCGTCTGGCTCTCTCCTGCATCATTCCCTCGTGATCTCTCTCGTCCCAATGCGCCTGCATGCTTTCCCTCTGATATTTTCTAATATCAGCGATTTCCTCGGTCTTTGTTAGATTTTTAAGGGCATCCGCTTTAAGATGAAATTCGATGCTCTTCGCCGATCTTCCGCGAAGGCTTTTCCCATGCTCGAGTGCCTGTTTAACGTCTTTGATCATCTGCATATTTCGAATATTTTGCACCGATAGATCAGCCATCGATGCCGATGATTCCTCGCGTATTCTTCGCTCCTCGCTGCGCTCGCGTAATCTCGATGACATTATTGTTCGTCTCGTTTCCCTCGTCGTCAGAACTTCCTTCGTAACTCGACTCGCCTCGATCGCTTTCTTCAGACTAAAGTCCGAGCGTTTCGCTATCTTTGAACAATTTATTTATTGCCTATTTTATTTTTCATACTGTTCGATAGTGTCACTGAGATTTAACGGAGTGTACAAATTAAGTTTGTAAAAAAAAAAAAGTTGGAGACTGATGAAGTAAAATTGTCATGAAAATGCATCTAAATGGCTTTTCGAAAAGAAATAAATTGTAATTTTTTAGCTGGGTGGAGGAATTTTCGTTAATGTAGAAAAAAAATTTATTATAGAGTTGATAAATAGCTTCCATATTGACAAGAGTCTTCTACGTATATTTTTATGCAAATATGTTTATTGGCTATTTTATTTGCCTATTTTATTTTCATACTTTTCGATAGAGTCACTGAGATTTAACAGAGTGTACAAATTAAGTTTGTAAAAAAAAAAAATTGGAGACTTATGAAGTAAAATTGTCATGAAAATGCATCTAAATGGCTTTTCGAAAAGAAATAAATTGTAATTTCTTAGCTGGGATGGAGCAATTTTCGTTAATGTAGAAAAAAAATTTATTATAGAGTAGATAAATAGCTTCCATATTGACAAGAGTCTTCTACGTATATTTTTATGCAAATATGTTTATTGGCTATTTTATTTGCCTATTTTATTTTCATACTTTTCGATAGAGTCACTGAGATTTAACAGAGTGTACAAATTAAGTTTGTAAAAAAAAAAAAAAGTTGGAGACTGATGAAGTAAAATTGTCATGAAAATGCATATAAATGGCTTTTCGAAAAAAAATAAATTGTAATTTCTTAGCTGGGTGGAGGAATTTTCGTTAATGTAGAAAAAAAATGTATTACAGAGTAGATAAATAGCTTCCATATTGACAAGAGTCTTCTATGTATATTTTTATGCAAATATGTTTATTGGCTATTTTATTTCAACTATCCAACAGAGTGATTTTATTTGCCTATTTTATTTTCATACTATTCGATAGAGTCACTGAGATTTAACGGAGTGTACAAATTAAGTTTGTAAAAAAAAAAAAAGTTGGAGACTGATGAAGTGAAATTGTCATGAAAATGCATATAAATGGCTTTTCGAAAAAAAATAAATTGTAATTTCTTAGCTGGGTGGAGGAATTTTCGTTAATGTAGAAAAAAAATGTATTACAGAGTAGATAAATAGCTTCCATATTGACAAGAGTCTTCTACGTATATTTTTATGCAAATATGTTTATTGGCTATTTTATTTCAACTATCCAACACAGTGATTTTTATTTTTTAACTTCCAGTCTTGTGAAGTAAAATTGTTATTTAAAAAAAGTATGTAAATATTTTCAAAAAGAAATCAATCAATTTGTCTACACAATTTATCATGCAGAATTTCAACCTTTATTCTGACTTAAAATTTGTCTTTTATTCTCCATTTCATTATTAAATTACATAATGTAGCAATTGAAAAAATCAAAATATTAATATTAATAAAAATTACTAATGTACAGCCATAAAAAATGAAACATTTTTGTAAATGCAATTTTTTTTTTGTATTCTATTGCACCGATGGAGAAAATTAATTTAGCATGGAAAATTGTCCTTTTAACAGGACTCTGTCCTTAAAATTTAGTTCAATGATGACACTGCAGGGCAAAATTTACTGCAAAGCCATTCGAAAGATCTTCAAACAAATATTTCTGTACCCAAACTGAACAGATTGTTTCTACAAAGAGAATTGTCCTCCCAAATGTGGTCCATCAATGCAACTTGAACTCTACAAGAAGTGCAAAATATTTTTTTTTTTAATTAGAATCTACAAACTTAGCTAAAAAAAAATTGCACCTACAAAAGTGTTAAATTTTTTATGCTTTTGCAGTACTAATTTTAATCATGAAATTTTCCTGACATTTCATTGACTTGGACCCTCTTAATAGCAGTCTCCACGTGTGTAACATTTGAAACTGCAAAATACTCCATAATATAAATTCGAAAAAAAAAGAATAATGAATTACGTTAATAATACAGCCAAGTGTCAATTATCTAATTTAATTACAATGAAAACTATTCTCACCCTCAGAGATCCTTTTCTCACTATTGTTGTAAAATAATTGTCTCGCGTACGGACTCAACGAATAGAAAGAAAACAAATAAATAAAAATTTTCTCAGGAGAAACGAGTTTCTCGACAAGCTGGCGTTGAGTGGAAATGAAAATCGAAGCACGAATTATAGGCCCCCGACATCTAAGCAGCACTGTCCGAGGCTTCCTATCGAAGAACAGTCGGTTTGTAAATCGAGCACTCGGAGCCTCTTCCGCGGGACCGATTTAGATTGCAGAAAAGGTCAGCCAGTCGCCAAGTTGCCCGCGCCAATCATCTTCAATTTTTCCCCTTCGGCGCGCCTGAATTACCCTCTCTACCTTGGCTGATCAAAATCCTCTCTTTAATCACGTCCCGCTTTAGTTACCCCATTCCTTTGCCCTTCCATATCCCTTAAGCCCTTCTTTGCAAATAGTTTTTTTTTTTTTTTTTTTGGTACGACATCAATTTGCCAAATCGTTTTTCAGCCGAATGGCTATTTTACCGAAAAAAAACGCATTGCCAGACGTAATTTTGCCGAATCATTGAACTGCCAAAATTTAATAATACCACATTGTTGATTTTAAGGGAAGTCGGGTGAAATTTAAGTATATTCAAAGACTATCTTACTTACTTGGTCTATTGGTATTATTTTTAAAAAATGTATACAATTTAACTGGATTTTTTTTGCTAGGTAGCTAAAGCATGCGGGTAATGGGAGTCAGGTATAAGAATTTTATTCTCTTTTTAACACTCTGAACAGTTTTGAGAGAGAACCAGTAGGCCAAATATTCACAAATAATTCTCATTTCTACTTGAGATTAGTCTTTCCGATGTGAGTGCAGCAGTTTGAGATGAGGTGTCATATTCAAGCAGAGTTGTAGGTTTGCATTTTTTTTTAATTATCAAATAAATTATAATTTTGCTGATCTGTACAAAAAAAAAACAAAAAAAAAATAAAAAGCTGTACTCATACTGTAAGAGTTTATCACAAGCTTGACCAAGAATTATTTCGGAATATTTGGGCTATTGGTTCTCTTTTAAAAGTCTGTGGAGTGTAAAAACGAAAAACAAAAACGTTTCTACCTGATCCACATTGCCCACATGCTTTTGGCACTTGTAAAAAAAAGCAAAATAATTCGATAGGCGAATAGAATATTTGTTTCAAATAATATTAGCAATTCGTAATATCCGTAAATCTCACCTTCTCCCTAACAACGCCGGATTATTGAATTTCGGCAATTTGACGATGCGGCAAAATGAGGATTCTTCGAAATGTCGTTCAGAAATCACTTTCCGGCAAAGCGAAGATTTGGCTGAATAACGTGATTTGGGCAAAATAACGTCCCCTTTTTTTTGTAATTTTTTTTTTTTTTAAAGCTCAATGTACCTTGAAACTAGCTAGATGCTCCTTAGCTTGTGCTTCAGCGTTGGTCGCGTGTCTTACGAGTTCTTCTTTCGAGTACGGAAGTACTTGTCGTTTTTCCCAAAGTTCAGCTCCGTCCGACCACGGCAATTCGGGAAGATTGCGAGGTTTGTCGTCGCACTCGTCGATCGAACCGCGACGGTTCTCACGTTCATCGATATAATCAATCATCGGCTGATAATAATTAATGCCGTACGAATAATTTTTGTCGTACACGTAAGTTGGATTGTGTCGCCATTTCGACACAACCGGCATTTGCGCGAGTGGCATATCACTCGGCATTGTATATTAATATATCAAAATAATGTTTGATGTCCAATTATTGAATTATTTCTCTCTCAAAAAAAAAAGGTGTCGAACCTCTGTTGAATTTTTCGAAGGCAATATTTTTCGTAAATTTCTATCAGTCTTTCGTTTCTCTCTCCTATAATTTGTCTTCACAGTCTCAGAATTAAGTTCTCCACTTTTTCTTCACCAGAGATTCTTCAATTTTTCCGTTTTCCGATAAATCTTCATCAGCGATTGCATTTATCTTTTTAGCGGTGATGTCTAAACAACTCGGACAGATTCGTTGTCCATCAAAGACTGATCGAGATCGAGCGATTGGTGACGACGGATGATCGAAAATTGGGCCTCTTTGACACTCCGTTGGTTCTTTTGTAGTGCTTTTTCTTTTTGGTAACGTCATTGCTTCATCGATTTGAGGCTTTTGGTATCGGGAGCAACCAATCAGCGGTTCTAATAATTGGACCGTGACTTTGCTTGACTATTGGCGTATTAATAGAGGCTGAATTACGATGAGCCCAGATATAGTGGCTACTAAAGTGACGAGAGCTGCTGAAAGACACTCAGCTTTTGAGAGTCTTTCATAGCTGTTGGATGCTTTTCTTTTCTTACGACTTTATTATTTTTTTTTTTTTTCTTGTCCAGAGTGTTAATTTTGATTTTGACGCAAATTCGAGCTATTTCATTTCGTTGTTACGTGGATATTTTTTTTTTTTCCTTGCTTTGGATTAAAAGACAGTGAAATCAGCGATAAATTAAGCTGGTGATTGGTGGATGATAAAGGATTAAAAATACGTGGGTTGCATTAGCCGAGGATGTTACACCTCTCAGCATCAGCGAATCTCGACTGCTGCTATGCATTTCGTCATGAAACGCTCACGTACGTGCCAAGGATTATTGCACTCGGGCGTAATCATTCCTGACCTTGCCTAATCGATCAGACAAATCGATCGGACATGACTAATCGTCTGCTGATTTGATAATAAATAAATAAATAAATATAAATAATCGAGCCAACTCACCGTATAGCTTCGATCTCCTCGTCCTTCTCGGCGAGACGACGCTCGGTCTCGTGACGCATCTGACTCAACTCAGCCGACAATCTCTGAGAACGCTGTTCTTCAACCTTGCGACCCTGTGAAATACACATTATATTCAGATTAGTGCCTTTATATTTGGTCGTGTATGAAAGTATTTTTTTATCTCTCGTTGAACATTTTTGGAATTCAATTTGTTAAATGAATTACTGTAAGCTTCAATTTAATACAGGTATGGGAAATTTTTTCTACTTAAATTGATGTTTTAGATTTAAAATACAATTGAGATGTAAAGTTAAAGTAGCTTTTATAATGAATATTTCGAAAATTAAGATGTTTTACATAAAATGTTTGTAATTTTACAGATTCAATTCAGATTAGTATTTTTTTTTTAAATTTATTTGTGTATAAAAGTATTTTTTGTATTTTTTTTATCTTTCGTTGAACATTTTTGGAATTCAATTTGTAAAAAGAATTACTGTAAGCTTCAATTTAATACAGGTATGGAAAATTTTTCTACTTAAATTGATGTTTTAGATTTAAAATATAATTGAGATGTAAAGTTAAAGTAGCTTTTATAATGAATATTTCGAAAATTAAGATGTTTTACACAAAATGTTTGTAATTTTACAGATTAAATTCAGATGTGTATTTTTGTTATTTTTTAAAAATTTATTTGTGTATGAAAGTATTTTTTGTATTTTTTTTATCTTACGTTGAACATTTTTGTAATTAAATTTGCAAAAAGAATTATTGTAAGCTTCAATTAAATACAGGTATGGGAAATTTTTCTACTTAAATTGATATTTTAGATTTAAAATACGAGAAGTTAAAGCAGTTTGTAATAAATATTTTGAAAGTTAGGAAGCTTTGTACAACATTTTTGTAAGTTTACAGATTAAATTCAGATTAGTATTTTTTTCATTTTCTTTAAATTTATTTGAAATCAAAGTATTTTTTCTATTTTTCTACCTTTCGTTGAACATTTTTGTAATCAAACTTCTAAAAACAATTACTGTAAGCTTCAATTAAATACAGGAAGAGGTAGTTTTTCTACTTAAAATTGACATTTCAAATTTAAAATACTGTTGAGATGTAAAGTTAAAGAAGCTTATGATAAATATTTCAAAAATTAGGAAACTTAATACAAAACTTTTCTAATTTTACAGATTAAATTCAGATTGGTATTTTTTCCGCTTTAAATACATTTCTACATATAAAAGTATTTTCATATTCTCTTTTATCTTCTATTCAAAATTCTTGTAACAAAATATCTAAAAAAAGAAGTCTGTAAGCTTCCATGAAGAACAGCAAGTTTCTATACACAAATTGATACATTACATTTAAAACGATATGTAAAATGTAAAGTGAAGGTTTTTTATACTATTTTAAAAATTACGAAGTTTAACATGAAAATTTAAAAAATTTACTTCACTCGTGTGCTAAAATTAATATACCAGTTGATTAATAAAATTTCCGATGATTCAAACTTGAAGACATTTTTTAAATTGTGTGTTTAGTCTAAATCACTCTTACAGTAATAATTCTTTAGTTGATTAATTATTTACATCTTTAACTATCCTCGTGGAACAATATATTTTAACTACCAATTGAAGTACTGTATTTATTTTTTTTTTGTTAAATTTATCCTGCGACTGTTTTGGTTAATTAATGTTTAGAATTATTAAAAAAAAAAGTTAATATTATTAAAAACTTACAGCTTCAGCTTCCTTGTAAGCGGCGGCAAGTTCTTCGCGCTCGTTCTCCAGACGACGGAGTTCGAGTTCCAATTCGTGGAGTCGGCGGTTCATGTCGGCAAGCTGGTTCTTGGCATCGTTCAAGTCGTCTGTTAAACCAAGTATATAACAAGGGTTTAAAATTATACTGGCAGTCGAGGCTGTCACGTCGAGACAAATAGCAATGATTAGTGACGATTATTCGTACCTCCGAGCTTCTTGTTTTCGCGGGCAAGCTGTTCCTTGAGATCGCGAGTCTTCTCGAGTTCGGCGTTGCAACGCATGAGTTCCTGTTGCTTGTTGCGAAGATCGCGCTGGCTCTGTTCGTACAATGTTACCGTTTCCTCGAGACGTGATTTCAATTCGATGTTGACCTTCTCCATGTGCTCAACGCGCTTTTGTAGCTCCCGAGCGGTTCCATTGGCCTTAAAAAGAAAAAAAATATTGCAATGTTAATGAATTACTGAAACAGTGAAAATAAAATCATTTGTTTTATAATTCAATTTAATTGAATGGGGTAAAAATTTTATTTTGAAAATCTGCTAATAATTTTTGAAAGTGAGTTCAGGAAATGCGTAATCGTTCATTTACACTTTTTAATGCAAATATATTTTGATTGATTCGAGAAAGTGTATTTATATAAATTCAATTATTATGTTTATAGTAAAAAAGTGGAGGAATGAATAAGAATATATTTTTTTTTATAATGGCAGCTGTCAATAAATTACTCAAATAGTGTGTAAAATAATTTATTTTATAATCCAACTTAATTGAAAGAAATAAAACATTTTATTTGAAAATCTGTAAATAATTATTTGAAGTGAGTTCAGGAAATGCATATTCGTTCATTCACACTTTTTAATGCAATTTATTTTGGTTGATTCGAGAAAGTGTATTTATATAAATTCAATTATTATGTTTATAGTAAAAAAAGTGGAGGATTGAAAAAAAATATATTTTTTTTACAATGACAGCTGCCAATAAATTACTCAAATAGTGAGTAAAATAGTTTATTCTATAATCCAACTTAATTGAATGAAATAAAACATTTTATTTGAAAATCTGTAAATAATTTTTTGAAGTGAGTTCAGGATATGCATATTCGTTCATTCACACTTTTTAATGCAATTTATTTTGGTTGATTGAAAAAAAAAATTGTCATCAATTTTTTTTTGTAAAAAAAAAATGCTGTAATGAACAAAAAAATCTATTTTTTTCAGGATAAAGTGATTCGAGTAAAAATCGTACCTTTTCCAAGTCGATGATAAGAACCTCGACCTCGGACTGGAGGCGAGACTTCTGTTTCTCAAGGTTGTTGATCTTCACCAACAGAGTTTCGATTTGTTCTTCCTGTTCCTGAATGCGAGCGCTGTACTTGCGGCGGATTTCCTCAACCTAAGTGCGAATAATTTTTATAAATAAAAATCTTGGAAGAAAGAAGTAAAAGAAAAAAAAAAAAAAGTAAAAGAAGAAAAGCACGTGCCTCTTCAGCGCGAGCATTGGCTTCGGTCTCGTATTTGGATCTCCAGATGGAAACCTCGCCATTAGCCTTGACCAATTGACGTTCGAGATCCAGACGAGCCTCGGACTCTTCTTCAAGTTGTACGCGAACGGATTCCAATTCGATCTCGACCTTTAAAAATCAATGCCATTGAAAATTGTCTCGTTTTTCATGACAAATATTTGGCAAATCATATTTATTAAAAAAAAAAAAAAAAAAAAAAAATAAACGAACCTGGTGAAGAGAGGCTTCAATGAGAGATCGACGACGGTCCTCATCCTCAAGACGACGGCGAGAATCTTCCAATTGTCCGGCAAGCTGGGTCTTGGTGTAGATTACACTCTCAATGTTGACCTAAAATAATTTTAAAACGTATGAACAATCGGAAAAATGTATTTAAAAAAAAAAACGAAAAGGGTAAAGAAGTACTTTTTATCATTGAAAATAATGACAAACCTTAAGATCCTGAACTTCCTTCACCAATTCAATGTTCTCTTGTGACAAACGAGTCTTGTGACTGGTGATGTCGACAATCGTGCGGTTCAATTCTTCGATTTTGACATTGAGCTCCGACACGTGTATTTCGAGCTTCTCAACTGTCTTCAGCGACAGCACTTTCTCCTTCGTGACATTGTCGAGTTGAGCGAGAAGCTCGTAAACCTCCTGCTGGAACTTGGCCTTCTCCTTGTCGGATCTGAAGAATTCACGACAGAATTTTCTTACATTATAATATTCTTCAAATTAATTATAAGGATTTATCGAGACATCTAGAAATTATGAAAATTCAAAGGTGCAGCAATTTTTTGTGCGGCATGTTTTTTTTTTCATTTTTTTTTATTAACTAGGCCATTATAAATTTAGACATTTTTTTTACCTCTTCAAATATGCTTTGCCCAATTTTGTAATTTATATAAAATTAAGAGAATTTTATGGAAAAATTGAGAGGACAATAAAAATGGTTGGAATTAGATTTAAAAAAATTATAATTAAATACAAATTTGGCTCAATTGATGAAGAGTGTCTTACACATAAAAATCTTTTATTTTCATAAAAAAACTACTACTGCAAATGTACAAAAAATGATGAAAAACAATTTTTGTACCTAAGTTTATTGATGCAAATATTTTCTATATTTTACACTTGTAGAGTTGAGGCTGCAGAAATGAACCACATTAGTTTTCACAATTGTCTTTGTAGGAAGACTCTGTCTGCTCCGATTATATGAATATTCAATCGAAGATCTTTTGCAGAAGTCCCAAGGAAATTTAGTAAAAATTCTCGACAGACAAAAATTTTCTACAAAAGTGGTCATTCTTTCTGCGAAAGATCTTCAAATACAAATAGCAGTACTCGAGCCATTCAGAGTCTTCCTGCAAAGAGAATTGTCCCTGAAAAATCCAATTTGGTCCATTGATGCAATCTGAACTTTGTGACAAGTAGCTAAATATGAAATAAAATAGATGCATCGATGGTCTTAGCTACAAAAAAAAGATTCCACTTACAAAAAATTCTCATGAATTCTCAAATCTAGGTGAAATCGAGGAAAGGAATTTTTTCAGTTGGCGATCAATAGAAATTCGAGTGTCCTGAAAATGACAAACCGAAAACACGACGCTAGAGAGTGGAGAGAAATGGGAAACTGTCTTGGAATTTTCATTTAATTTATCTACATTTAATATATCTACAATCTCCGCACCAATTTTGACGATTTTTAGATGTCTCAGTCGCCCTTAAATAAACTGTAAAAATTGTGTTTTTTTTTTTTTCTTTTTTTTTTAGTTGGAGATTAATACAAAATTCGGGTGTACCAAAAATGAACGCACAACACACGACGGTAGGAGATTTCGAGAAATGTGAAAATTATGTTGGAATGCAGTCGTATGCTCTGGTGCTTTAACACCCACGTTTCTCATGGAGGGTGTAAGGTGTCAGCGAGACGCGATTCCGTGGGATAGTGGGGATTCGAACCGCGGTCTCCGTGTACTAATATGGCGCGGCAACGTGGGGTTGAGGAGTGCCTCCGCGCTCTCGCGAGACTCGTACACGGTTAAAAATAGTCATAAGCCAAAAGCGCCGACCAAGCTCGAGGGAAAGACAGAGATGTTGAATAGAGAGACGTTAGATCTAACGAGTGAGCGAGCTACTACGCAGGAATTAGAAGTCGGTGAGCTTAAATTTTAACGAGGATCGCCACCTAACCGACCACTCGGTGGTTCACCTCTGTGCGCCTCCGTCCCCGCCAGCCCTCTTAAAAAGCCCTTCACCAACAGGTGGACTATTTTATCCGTCTTCCTCTCATCCGCTGATTCCATGTTTTTTTTTTTTTTATTTTTGTCATTTTTTTAATGTCCATATTTCTTTTCAAATTAAATAATCAATTTTTAGGAATTTCTAGATTTTCAGGCATTAATAAAAAAAAAAAAAAAAGTAAAAAGCCTCGTGGACAGGAATTCGAACATAGACGTCCTTGTAACATTGAGGAGACAAACGAGCCGGGGCTATGCCGAAAATGTCGACCTATGTTTAGAGCTGAGGTTCCCTTGGAGTTACGCCAGTTCGGTAGGCGCGAGGAAAATTGCTCATTTTTCCCAAATTTTTATCACGACACCGACGCTCGATTTGTTGTTTAAGTGGATTGTTGGTGGGAACTTTTGTTGGCAAATTTTAAATGCTTTCTTGGGCTTGTTGTTTGTTATTGATTTTCTTATTTTACTTCTCCATCTGGGTGATACTGACCTGGCGCGAGCCTTCGACAGCTGATCAATCTGATCTTGAAAATCGACCACGACTTCCTGGTGCTTCTTGCGAAGATGGTGAGCCGTCTCCTCGCTCTCGAGATGTACATCTTCAAGGAGCTTACGGAGCTTCAGCAGTTCCGTGTCTCTCTTCTTGTTGATCTCAAACTGTGTGCGAACAATCAATCAGTCAGTCTTTTCTGGTTTTATTTTTATTTATTTATTTATTTTTTAATATAAGGAGAGAATACTTTTTGACAAGTTTTATGAAGAAAGTAGCAAAGTATAATTGTTGTTTTGGTAATTTATTATCATTTTGCTTTTTCAATTCTAAAATGCTAAAAGAATATTTAAACGAATTTATAAAAGAATATTGTAAAAGCTAAAATTCTAGTTTGACAATTTAGTCGTTTTTTTTTTCGGATCTCTTTTCTTGTTGATCACAAACTGTGATCGAATAATTAGTCGATAGTTTTTTTTTTTAAATTACACACGGAGATAATATTCTGACATGTTTTATAAAAAAAAGTAACAAAGCATATTTTTTGTTTGGTACTTAATTAAAATTTAGCTGTTTCAATTAACGACAATCTTTAAACCAATTAACTCTGCTCATTTTTCTAAAAAAAAATTGAAAACGTAAAATTTTAGTTTGACAATTTATTCATTTTATTTTTCATCTCTCTTTTTTGTTCTAAAACTGCAATAAAAAAATTCGACAGTCTTCTCCATTAGCTAGTTTGTAAAAAAGTATTAATTTTTAATTGTTTGGTAATCAATTCAAATTTCGTTGTTTCAATTAACTGCAAGAAAGTCATTAAACAAATTTATTGTCATAATTTTTTCTGAAAAAAAAATGAAAAAGTAAAATTCTAATTTGACAATTTACTGCTTTTGTGTTTCTTTCTTCGTTGATCTGAAACTGCTGTCAAACAATTAGTCTTGTCTGTACACTATTTCTTCCCTGCCATACAATAATTAAATATCCTAACAAGTATTCCCAACGAAAATGATCAACCAAAAATTGCACCTTAGCAATTAATTTTTTTCCAGTACCAAAAATATTCTCTCCGCGTTAAATATTATGAGGCTGACCTGAGATTCGGCGCCACCCTCGGCCTCTTCAAGGCGTTCGGACAGCTGGATTACTTGCACGCTCAAATCGGCGCGCTCACGTTCGATCTAAAAAAAAAAAAAGAAGCGTGAAAAAAGAAAAAAAAAAAGAAAAAATCGCAAAATGCACATAGACGAAAATTGTCCGATTGCTCGTTAGCAACATTGTTTAGAGAGAAGGAAGGAACCGAGTGACTTTGGGATTTAATTGCCATCACACTGACGTCAGGCATCCCCTCGCGAATAACCGCGTGTTCTAAATTCGTCTTGCCGCCTCTATATCCGGCGCTTTATTCATATTACAAACGGTAGCGTACATCATGCAATACATTTACGACAATTTTGAGCCTCCGACAAAAATTCCGCGTTCTACAATTTTTTTTCTTCTTTTTTTTTTTACCATTCATTAATTGGATTCGAAAAATTCGTGGATTTCGCGGCTAAAATTCACACGTCGTTCAATCCTCGACAGAGTGATAGAAAAGATAAAAGGGAATGCAGTCAGAGCCACGAAAGTTTAAGAGCTTCACGCTTGTTGGTGCGTCGAAAGCTTGAAATCCAAAAATAGAAACCGACGTTGAGCTGGACATTTCGACCTAGTAGTTACCCCCACTCAATTCGGCGTCTCCCCCGAAAAACTGAGCCGGCAAACTTCTGCGGCCGTTTTCTTCTACAATTCGAAAAGCGCGTTTAAGCGGCTAAAGCGTATAGTTCCAAAAATACGAATAGTCATAAAATTTGAAAAATAACAAGGTTTTTCAGCGGCTCTCTTCCTCCGTCTCTCCAAAGCCGTGCTTTCGGTTACCGTCGAATACTGCGTTTCAAACACACAAACTCACCCTCTGACGCAACTCCCTCTCGGATTCCAAATCATCTTGAAGCAGACGAATTTTGTCCTGAAAAACAAAGAAAAAATTGTTGATAAGTTTCTGATTATTTACGGGTCTGTTTCCTACTGCGTGCGAAATTATTAAGCTCAAGGCTTATTCAAGCTCTCCTCCACTAAAAGTTTTACGTAACAGTCTGAAAATAATCTCGAACGAGGGAGATTCGTGGTGAACGTTGATTTTTGGACGCACGACAGAGATTAGCGGTTCGCAAACGAGTTCGCCTCGATTTGTCGTTGTAAGAGGGAAGGATTGTCCCAAATTGTTAAAAGAAGATTTAGGATTTCTTTTTTTTTTTGTTTCTTCCTCTCAGCGTCAAGATGAGAATTTTTTTTTTTCGCTGTTATGAGGAAGTTGGTGGGTGTTAAAAGAGTTTTGTAATGCGAATAAGTACGTCATTGCAGGGCGCCGCATGACGAGCACAAGTATCTCTTTCTCTCCTTCTCTCCTTCTCTCTCTCTCTCTCTCTCTCTCTCTTTCTCGTCGTTAGGCCGACTATTTTCGTACCCCGAGCTATTCGATAGCTACATTGCAGCGGTTCACTTTGCTTCCTACCGGTTTGGCACTAACATCCCTTATGGTCACTGAACTTTCGCGCGAGAGCGTCGTCACTAAATCCCGGCCACCATTATACTTTCTCCAGAGTTTCGATGTCTCGTTTTATATCGTCCTCGTTGATGATATTAACGTAATTGCACACCTCTGATTCTTCATTGCGGATTTATTTTCCGATGCTTTTATCTATTTTCACGACGGACAATTCGTTACAGAGCGAAGGTACTTCTTTCTTTTTTTTTCTTTCACTTTGTTGGACACTCGTCGCGAGGCTTGTTTGTGTATTTGTGAAGAAAAAATGAATGAGTAAAATTGGAGATGTGTTAAATATTTAAGAGTGTTTAGGATTGAGATAAATGAGGTAAATGAGAGAGTACAAAAAAAATGGAGTTAAGTATGTTAGAGGTGTTAGGAAGGGAAAGGAGAGAATAAGAGAATTTGAAAAAAAAAAAGAAGAAAATAAAAAACGTACCTCGAGCCTTGAGAGAGCGGTCAGGTCGGCGCTGTACTCGATGCTGACGTCGGCCGATCCACCCCCGCTTGAGCGGTAAGAGTACTTGGAGGTTTTCGCTACCGCTGAAGACGACATTTTATTAGCGTTTCACGGTGAATCCTCCTCGATATCTTCTTCTTCTTCTTCTTCTTCTTCTTCCTTTCTCCGGGTTACTTGTGCAGCCCTTTGCTTGTCCTCAGAGGTTTTTTTTCCTCCTCTGTCGATTCTCTCCTCGTGCTGCTTAGCCGGATTGTAAAGCGAAGATTGGTCCAGGTTGGTTCACGAGAAAAATAAGAGAAGACACGATTATAACTCCGAATTATTATTATTATTTTTTTTAATTTTAGTAAAATCGTCAAAACGTCTGAAGAATTTATAAATTATAGTCGAAGCTGATGAGAGTTAGAGACAATGTTTGTCGTTGAATAATGGAAATAAGATTCCAGAGATGAAATATAAAGAGTGTAAAAAAGTGACCGACTGGTTGGAGGGTGGGTGATAGCTGTTCTAGTCGAGTTGTTCGTCGTGGCTATCGGCTAACGAGTCGTCTCTTCTTCTGGGTTTCGGAGCCGACCAGCGCCCTACTCGTAGTGCGCGACCCGTCGTCGTTCGTATGGCGCGCCGGTCATCCCATGCCACCGACAAAACGAGCGTTCACGCAAGCGCGATGGATCATCAACCAAGAAGCGCTACCCCCACTTCGGATGGAAAAAAAAAGAAGCTTCCTCAGAGCTAATACGTGTCTTCTTGCTCGATCATCCTCGTCGTATCAACGCCTTTACCTCCACCTCCAAACCCGACAGTCACGAGGACATCCCCTGTCTTTCCAAAAACAATTCTCGCCAACGCATTCTCTCCTACTCGCGACTAGGCCAGGGCTTTCTTCTATTTTTCTTCTTTTTTTTTGTTTTTTTTTTTTTTTTTTTTGTCATTCTTTTACCTTCACACACGAGACGATACTTCGGGGAAAGTCAACGTTAGTTCCGGGAATACTTGTTGGATGTTAATCACACATGATCTCGTTAATCAATGAGGGTTTCATCATTTTATTGAGAAGATTTTGTTTGTATGACGGTTTTGTAAAATCGATTGTAGACTGTAAAAAGGAGTGGAAAATGAAAAATAATAAAAGGGAAGTTTGATCTAGAAAAGTAAATGCATGGTTACGATGAATGAGTCTCACGTATGAAGACCAAATGTGATCTGAAGACTTTTTTACGAATAAGAATCTGTTGTTATTCGTAAAAAAATTTAGTGAAAAAAAATACTAAGTAATTTAAAAAATTAAAAACCTTGTACAATAATCAGAAGAGAAGTAAATGCATGGTTGAAATTAATGAGTCTCTCTAATGAAGATCAAATGTGATCTGAAGGCTTTTTCACGAATAACAATGTTTTGTTATTCGTAAAAAAATGTAGTGAAAAAAACACAGAGTAATTATAAACATCAAAAACCTTCTACGATGATCAGAATAAATAGTAATTTCAAAGCGTACGACAAAATTACCATCAATCAAGATTCATTCTGAATTCTCAAGCTAAAAATATATGTGTAATTGTTTTGAAGAATGCCTGCAACGAATTTGCCAACAATAATGTAAAATATGAATACGTTGCAGTATTTTTGGAATTCCTATTATCCTTGATACGATGACAATCAAGACTCTCGACCTAGAAGGCTCTTCGGATGAACGACGATTTTGGCATTGTTTTTCGCGTTAGGAACATTGAAAGTAATTGCCAAGTTGCGTTGAGGTGGAGAGTAAGAGAAGGAGGACGCGGAAGAGTCGAGACAACGTGTATTCTCATCTGTAAGGAATGTCCGACAGTGAGAGGGCTATGATAGATGGCCCTATTTTAGCACCTCCATCCATCCAACCTCGCGGGGTTCTGCTTTCCTCGATCTCTTCATTTCCTTTTCGTCTCGTCACTTCGCCTTCTCACAGACTTTTTCTACGTCTATACTTCTCATCTGAAAGCATTGGGATATTTTCGACGTGTTAATAACAACCACGTGTCCAACCACTCATGTTCTACACTCGTGTAGATACAAGAGCTGATCATGACTTGTCTGATGAATAGACTCTTCGACGTGGAGTGTCTTCGTCGAATATGAAACTTGAACTTGGAGGATCATCAGTTTAAAAAAAATGTACTGTAAGTTCTTTTTGCCTAAACTGGTGACATTTAATAAGTAGGTGAGATATAGAATGTAACTTGTCAGGCATATATTAATAACAAACTGTACATACAAAAAATTTGGAATTCAAAATTCTTGTAATCTTATTTTAATTACAGCAATAAAAATATGCTAAAAATGTTTCTAAAAAAATTCGAAAAATGCGCCATCTAAATTCACCCAAAGAAATAAATGGTACAACCATTTAGATAGACTGTCACCTTCCATCGCATCCTTCAAGACTCTGCTCTTTCGCCTTTTATTCCTTTCGCACAGCCTCATTCATCATACAAACTCTCCTTTCACCTTTTCCAACAGTAGGAACCTTCCCAAAAGCGTTTCGAAGGTGAATTGCTCAGTTACTAATATTCGATACATTGTACGGTGAGGAAGGTGTGAGGTGGTGTTCGCCCAACCGTATTTGATGATCAACTAATTCTCAACCAGACATAAGTACCTATTTGAATTTGTAACGTAGAGTTTACTGTCTATTGAAGAGAGACCCTAATTTCGACTGTCCCACCTCCACCAGAATCTTGAATTCCATAAAGCCACAAAAAAATGTCTGAAATCTTGACTCAAAAAGCTAATTTCATCGAAAGAATAAACTGTTTGTAAACAAGGTTGAGCAGAGAATTTTTTTCTGTCGCTGTTCTGCACTGCTACAGAATCAACCTCGTGATTGAACGTTCATTTGATTGAGAAGCCAATAGATAAATGGTTATGCTCGATGGATACAATAGAATAGTACGAGGGGAATAAGCGAGCTAAAGAAGGGGCATGAAGAATTTTTCATCGCGGAATGACTAGTTTTCGCTAGATTTTCATGAGCCTCCCACCTCGCCCCCACTACCGTCGAGTGTCTATAAAAGGTCGCCGGTCCGGTGGTGGGCAAAGATTCTCGTCGGCCTAGCTAGAGCAGAGCTCTCCAAGTAATTTGAGATTGGCCCCCTTCTCTTCTTCTTCCTCTTCTTCATCTTCTTCTTCTTCTTCTTCTTCTTCTTCTTCTTCTTCATCCTCTTCTTCTTCTCGTTACCTCCTTCTTCATTCTCTCTCGTGTGTTCTCCCGGTTTCTCTTCGGGCTGTTCTCCTCGCTCTGCTGCTTCTTCTCAGCGCATGTTAAACGCTATGAGACTTGTTTCGTGTTCCTCATCATCCACACGCCCGTGGCTCGCCCTGGCAGAGAATTTCAAGCATCACCACGACCAAAAGTCGCCGAGAATAACTCTCTCGCGTCGGTCGCTTTCAACGTTGTGTGTATCCTCTCAAGCTCAAGTAGATAGAGACCGAGAAGCCTATACAGCCAGAGAGCTTACACATCATCAAAACACAGGGTAGCTGTTGAGGCTAACGCGAAACTTGCTCGTGATATTCGCCGTGTTGACTCCTCTTCTTTGCCTCCGCTTTGGCTTCAGCCTGGTTCGACTGATGCTTCGGTTTAGAGAGCATGCCACGAACTCTTCGGGGCCTCCTCTTCGTCACGTTCTTCGAGGCATCGTCCGCGGCTCCTCAACCTTCTCCGCTCGTCGATTCAATCTTGACGCTTCTGCTCCTTCATCTTATTGTTACGTCGAAACGGGGCATATGCAGAGCTTGCGCCGTACGCGTCCCTGAAAACAGCATTCAAGTGCGTAAGCCCAGTTCGACCAGACGGATGAGGAGCCGCCGACACTCACTTAAGAGCGTATAACATATTGAATTAAGGGAATCGTGGTAGCGAATAATCGTGAGAAAATTTAATGTTTCAATTAAATTCATTGATGCGAGTATCGTTTTTTTTAAATACTATGCACTTGTAGAGTTCAAGTTGCATCAACGCACGAAGCTGCTTCTGCAAGGACGTTTTGTAGCAAGACTACGTTTGGTCCGAGTACTGGATTTTTTAGTTGGAAGATCTCTTGCAGAATAGGTACTCATTTTTGTAGGAATTTTTTTCCCTGCGCAGCAATTTTGCTTTTTTTTGGTAAATTTCCTTTTGTAACTTCTGCAAAAAAGACAAAATGTTTGGATTGATGAACTTAACTGCGAGAAGATTGCAAAAAATTAGTTAGAATTTATTTTCGGAAGATTGATATATAAATAAAAAAGTTTGTCGAGTCAGGACTTATTTTGTTTTAGTATGAACTATTCATTATTTAAAAATTACAGTCATCTGTTAATTTGAAAAAAAAATCTAAGATCTAATAAATTCATTTTTCCTCCAATCGGGAAGTGAGATTACCCGCTTAATTCGTAAAATGTAATTTATCGAAGAAAATCAATATCAGATTGATTTTACAAAATGTGATTTCTAGAAAGTGTAAAAATAGTTTTCATTCGTTCTTTGTGCAAATAAGGTTGCTTTTTTGTGAATCGATTGTCATACTTTTATTTTACTTTAAGCAACACTCCTCGAGTTCACTTTCCCCTACTTTTATATCAGATTCCATTTGGCACTGTCTGACAATAATTTTTCAAATCTTGGTAATCGAATGATCTGAAATCTGATGATTGAAGAATTACTCGAGTTTGAATCGGACTTTTATTAATAATTAATTTGTAATATACAAACGATCTATAATTCTCTTCTCTAGAATTTTTTTTTTACTCACAAGATGTATAATTTTTTTTTAATTCAATTTTAACTGCTCATCATTAAATCTGTGAAGATTAGAAACACATTTTTTTCACTATAAAGCTCGTAAAAATCTGTATTAAATTTAATTAAAATTCACAAAAAAAAAAAAAAAGTTCTTGATAATTCATACAGATTGAAATATGAAAAGTGCACTGAATCCTTAATGCAAAAAACCAAAGACACAATTTGCATCGACGTTTATTTCGTTGTTATTAACGAGACAAATATTCTATGTGGACCGACGCATTTTTGGGAAAGTTCAGAGACACATTTAAAAGGACGAATGCATATAATGGTATTCCCTGTTCTCTTGACGAAGGCACGTTGGCCTAATTCTCTAAATATATACCACTCCCGACTCTCACCGAGTCACCCTTCTCAAGCGCATCAGCATATATTGCAAGATCTTGACTCATCGCCGGTCTGTTTATAAACAGCTTTCCCCACCGATCGATATACGACGTAACATAAATTTTTCCCCGATTAGAGATTTTTAAAAATTCCCTCTATCAAATGCATCAAATTTTCTGTGAGCCTCCTATAAGCTTCATACAGTCACTGAAATATGAGTATTTCAAATGAGATGATTAAAAGAGAAGGAAAGCAGAAGGAAAATTCAACAACTTTCTCGCCCCCGGAAGAGCTCTCGCCGCCGACTTGGCAACGAGTCGCAAACGAAGAGAGTTTCAACGCGATGAAACGCTCGGACGCGCGCGATGCACGAGACAATTATGCATACTCCAGAAATATGGAAGTGTGTAATCGTCGTGTCGATATTGCGCGCTGTCTGCGACACTTATTTGTCGTCGGGAATGGTCAACAATACATTAAGGTGGCTCTGTTGTCCGACAGCTCAGCAAAAAGAGAGAGACACTCACACAGACGATGATATACCAAATCGAAAATTGAGTCACCGGGCTAAAATCGCACTGAAAAAAACTTGCCCAAAGATTTTCGAGACAGCTAATATTATAATATCGTCTTGATGCCGTGACTAGGCGCTTCTATTTTCGTACTGTACGAATCATACGTGGGTATGCGAGAGCAGAGAGAGATCCGCATGCACCGGGGCAACATCTCTCGAGGTGGATCACGCTCCCCGTCATATCAAATTCTCGAGCGATAATCTCTCAATTAAAATCAAGACTTATATTTCGAGCATTAAAGTCATTTTGATTTTATATTTTTATTAAATCTGCTGTCAACGATTTAATTTCAGAAAATATGTAAGCATTTTATAAATTTGATAACACTGGTGTGCTCAACGATAGCTGCAATACATACAGATTAAGAAAATATTTGGTATTTTTTTTTTTTAGATTGTAAACATGCGGAAACGATTTTTTTTAATGGACTTTTTATGATGTTGTGTCATATAAGTTTAGAATTTTTGAGTTTTTAAAAATCAAAATTGGTTTTAACATAGTTCAAAGTATGCTTAATAATATATTCTTTTCCTAATCCTCAAATAATAAATTAAATAAGAAAATAAAATTAGTAGGAATCAGCTGTTTTTTCACTTAAGAGTGTTATAGTAAGAAAATGGATAAACTATCTCGGAATTCATGGAATTGCTTCATGGAGTTTTAAATATGCAGTAAAAAAATGCTGTCGTTGCATTTTGTATTTTTCACTCTGGATGAAAAATGTTGAAAGGACTAAAAGAGAAAAATGTATTTTCTTGCAATTTTCCAGTTTTTAGATCAGTTTTATATAGTATATATGGGGCATTCCAGGGCAAAACGACAGGATGACCCACGAATCTTCTCCATTTTTTCAACCCTCCACAAAAATCTGAATTTTGAAAGATGAGAAATTTTTTAGAATTAAACAAAAACTTAGGACTTAAAAACAATCTATTAATCGATACTTTGTCAGCCACTCTTCATGTTCAATCATTTTTTACGACCAAACGCAGCTTTCGACAAAGAAGAATAAGCTATAAACATGAAAATTGGGGACGAAAAACCTGTAGTCTGATTATTTTTTTATTTTTTTTCGATGCTCCTATTCTAGTCTGACGTTCATCTTTGGCGCGGACTCAAAAATGTTGTTGTTTTTTTTTCACCAACATGTAACTGTGAAAATAAATAAAGAATCGCCCACTTATTTTTATTTCAGTAAATAACAATTTGCTGATTATGATCAAACCAATTATCGACGAATTGAATTATTTTATCTTCCATGATATACAAATTAAAAAAAAAAATTCCCATTTCCGAAAGGAGTGAATTAGAAAATCTGATAAAAGAGACAGAGAGTACCTTTAATTAGTTCATCTTTGGCGTGGACTCAAAAATGTTGTTTTTTTTCCATCAAGATTTAACTGTGAAAATAAGCATAGAATCGCCCACTTATTTTTATTTCAGAAAATAACAATTTGGTGATTATCAACCCAATTATCGACGAATTGAATTATTTTATTTTTCATGATATACAAATTTAAAAAAAAACCCCCATTTCCGAGTGAATGAAAAAATCTGAAATCATTCACAGAGAAGTACCATTAATTAGTACCTACTATGTGGCCGATTATGAAGCAGATCTGAGAGGGTAAAAAAAAAAAAGTGGCCGCAGGTTGGTATGGAGAAACGTTTCTCAGATGCTTGCATTGGATGCATCGTCGAGCGACGAACCACGGAAGAACTCACCAACTGTTGCTCGCCGATATTTTCATTGCGCGCCACCGAATTATATTTATATACCGCGCTCTCGTCTATATCGAGAGCGAAATATTTCTGGGTGTAAAATAAGCGGCCCCGCGGTCGTCGGGGTAAAATGAACAAGTTAGCGCGCAAAGATCTTTCCTCTTCCGTGTGAATATATCCAGCATCTGCTACATTGGCTTTCGTCTAAGCTACAAATCCGAGTTGATTCGATTAATGGCATACATCAACGAAAACGTAACATTGCTAATTTCCGTGTCCCAGTGAAATCACATTGAGATTCATCAATGTCCGGGCTCTTACGACTTGGTTTTCCTCGCTGCAAACAGCCGCTCAATTGCACTCGGTCAATTTCCATTAATTTACTAATCCGAGACTAAACGAGCCTCGACGAGCAAAACTCTGCAATTTATCGTTGCTTCTACCGGTGTTTCCTAAAACAAGTATAAAATTTTTTTTTTAAATATGGATCATTCCTACATAAGGAAATACCAATGAGTAATGGTTTCGAAAAATCACCAAAGTGGCGCTATCTAGTGAAAATATAAAAAAAAGCTACCTCACGGATATTTGAGGTGAACGTTTATTTTTGTATCCACAAATGTTTAAAATTGTAAAAATATTACGCTGGCTATACTGTAAAAGCAGTGGCTGAATGAATGAGAGACTCTGAAATTCGTCAACGTGGCGCTATCTTGTGAAAGCTTCGAAAAAGCTGCTGCGATAATCTATCGAGGGTAACACAGAAAATAAGCCGGAGATTATATTGGAATATCGATTGTGTCACTTTTTTATTTTTTTATTTGTCTATTCATTTATTTCTTTTGCAGTGGAATAGACCAGTGCTTGAATTATAAAAAGAATGATGATTACATTAAACTAAAATGTAAAGTGTACAAATTTATAATTGCAATTAGAAAATGAATTTAAAAATTCAATGTTTTTTTTTTTCACTGAAATATTATTTTTACAATTGTTTCTTTTCAATACATTTTTTTAGACGCAATTCTTTCTTTTTTAATTACATATTTTTCCTTCGTTTCATCAACATGTTTTGGTTGCTCATGAACGACGCTTTATAATAGTGACAATTTTCTATTTTTTTTAGTCTCTTCGCAATCGCATATTCTACTGATTAACTATAGCGATTTTTTTTAATGGTTCTTAAAGCCAAGTTATAGAATAATTTATAAATTGTGAAAATAAAATATTGGAATCACAGACAGGGATCTCTTCAAGTTTAAACTCTTTAAAAAAATCGCCCCAATTAATCTATAGAAGATATAATAATTGCAAAGAGAATGAGACTCAGCGAAGGCCAATTCTATGATTAGTTTTCTCTGGATCACGCGCAGAGTGTAAAATCCTTAAATCTGGTTTTGATGCAACCGGTTGTCCCAACCAACTTATCCAGCTTCAAAAAAATTCTTCGGGTTTATCCTAAAAGGAATAAAATTATTTCAAATTCTATCCTAAAAATTAGCAGCCATATCAACTTTTGAAAAGTTGAAGAAATGAACCATTTCTTCATTCTTCTTCAGAAATTCATGTGCAGGACCATGACTATTATAATCCTGTACCATTTTGAAATGGTACTAAATAATCCATTTTTACCGACGGCAGTCGATAAGAAAATCTGCTTCTAACATCCCCTCAAGCTTTTTGTTACTTCACTCCTCGTTTTGCCTCCGTCCACCCAAACTGTGTGTGCATCATCAGTTTGCCAAAGGGTAACATCTCCATCTAACGGTGTTTGCGAGAAGATAGTTATTCTCTCAGTCGAGAGCTTTCACACAAAGTCGGACAAGAGGATTATGTTCAAAGGGTTTCTGCATTGCTTTCGAGTGTCTCCCGCCGCGTTCACCACCACACGGCCAACTTTTGAATCTCAAAACTTGGTTCTCCCTCGTGACTGAAGCGCCCAATCGGTATGGGAGTCAAAATGCCTGGAAAAGAAAAAATCTCTGATTAATATTTCATTTAATTTTCACGTGTAAAAAAAAATGTGCTTCTTTAGGAAACTTGTTTATTCCAGGATCATTAGGTTTCTCAAAAGTCTCCCGTGGGAAACTGTTCCAGCTGTGTGTAACTAGTATCTCGTTGCAAGGACGACAACAGATTGCGTAGAAACCCGAGGAAACGACTGGGCAACCGCGATGCTGCCCTCGTTTCCTTGACAAAGACTCGCCACTTCCGCAACGGTAGTTATGTATTATAACCGTCTAGTTTGCAAACTTTGCCAAGTTTGCTTCGCGTAGTTTCGCGCCAGTATATAACGGAGTCTATTGGACAGTCTGATGTCACGGGTCACCGAGTCCAATGCATTCACAGCTTTCATCAACAATTTGCCACTTTCCAACATGCAGTAACTGTTTCTCGCTGCTTTCAATCGTTTCAAGCGAATTATTCGCTTGGTAAATCGAATTCGGATTAGAAAAAAGAAAGAACAGAATTTTTCGATAAGAAAAATGGTTTAGTAAAAATTGAGGAATCATTTATAGTGAGGAATGAGTTTATTTTTTATTGCAAAATCGCTGCAATAGTTTTACAATATTTTTGAATGAATTTCAAAATATTCTGGCAATATTGCTACATTTCGAAGTAATATTTGTGTATAATTTTTTAAAAATATTTCGGTGCTATTGGCTGACAATTAAATTACAGTTCAAAAATATAAGACGGTCTCTATCAACTTCAATGGTTCATTGAACCAATGCAATATATGTTATATTTTTGATGACATCAATTTTTAAATTGTATTAAATAGTTCGTGGAGAAGAATACTTCAGATGTATCTTAATTCAACTTTCTCTGTAAAATTTTTTTTTTACTCGGCAAGAATATCGATTACCACAAAGCCAATTTTTTCTCGTGCTCTCAATACACTGTCAAATACCCTATAAAATGTACAGCGAAATTAAAGTCGTCGCATTGAAAGAAAAAAATATATTTTCTAATTTTTTTGGCTGACGATAATCGTTTTGATGCCATAAAAAATATAACATCTATATTGTATTAAATAATTTATGGAAAAACATAACTTTTGTGTTATTCGAAAAAATAAAGCCTATTTCCGAAACGAGTGTATTTTAAAATAAAAAGAAAAAAATTCACAGAGAGTACCTTTAAGCAGTACTATGTGGCCAATTATGGAACAGATCCAAAAGGGCAAAAAAAAGCAGCCGAACTCATAGAGCCTCATATATTGAAATACAAAAAAAGAAATGCACAAATTTTTCGCAAAATAATATAGATGAGTGTTCAAGGAAGCCCTTCTTCGTGAAATTTCTTTTCATCGATAGAACGGGTCTCTTTGTGTCGTGTGTTCGCGTCGAGAATTGCGATGCTGTGTGTTATACTATATAGAAAGAGCGCGCGTTTGAAAAGGAGAGAATTATACTGGGTGGAGGTGGAGAATAAGAGCGAGACCGAGATAGTGCCAGAGATTAAAGCTATTCTTAAAATAGGGCTCGGCAGACCCAGAGCCGAGACAAGCCGCACGAGAGCGAGAAAACAGCTTGAAAGCAGCAAACACGCTTGGAGAGAAAGATAGAAAGAGGCGAAAAAGCTTCAAGAGTGAGGGATGCTGCGTGCGTGTGTGTGTGTGTGTGTGTGTGTGTGTATGTGCGTGCGTTTTCGAGAGTGAAAGAGCAAGAAGACACGAGCCGACGTAGATGAGGAGGCTCGTGGCTCCCGGCACCACGACTGCTTCTCATCGGGGTCCGAGCTTCGTTCGAAACGGCCGGCGCTTTCTCAAAGCGCACTCGCGCGCGCGATTTATTCCTCCACTTTCTCTCTCTCTCTTTCTTTCTTTTTCTCTGTCTTCCTCTCTCTCTTTTTGCCCTTTATCCGTCAGGAAAATGCTCGGGAAAGTAAAGATATCGCCGAGCCGCTTTCCAATCGACCGGTGTCCGCGATCTTTTCGTTGCTCGTTGTGAAGACTCGATTTTTTTTATTGCGGCTAAATTTTGTTTCATAGTGCAACTGCCGTGAAATATTTCACCACAGGATTTCGCGATCGTGTTATGACGTCTTACAGGAGTTATGTAAGTTTTTTTTTTTTTTGTTAAATTATTATCTAGCTTGGAAATTAAGGGGGCTTCGATCGTGAGATCTGTCGTGTAAGATTTTAAACATTGTACACGATTTTATTTGGGGAGGAGTGTTGATGAAGTTTGCTCTGAATTAAAGAGATAATACTTAATGTTATATTAGGAATATGTAACAATGAATTTATGGAAAAATGAGAAAGTTTACTACAGTAATCTGTGACTTTTTTTTTTACGCTATTATGTAGAAGAGAAATTTGTAATTTTGTTGTTAAACGTTTAAATTTTTGAATCAGAACTTACTTTATTTGTTCAAAGATGCACCATGAATTGGAGGATAAATATTTTTAGTAGCATTCATTGTTAAAGAATTATGAATTTCAATTGGAAATTAGTGTAGATGAATAATGCTCTAAATAAAAGAGATCCTACTGAATGTAAAAAAAAAAATATTGTTATGTATTTATAGACAAATGAATCATTTTACAACGTAAATCCATGAAATATTTTTACGCAGTTTTGTAGAAGTCAAAATTGTAATTTTATTGCCGAACTGTAATGAATGTGAACTTACTTTATTTGTTCAAAGATACACTATGAATTCGACGATAGATATTTTTATTAGCATTCATTGTTAAAAAATTACAAATTCATCAATTTCAATTGCAAATTAGTGTGGACGAATAATGCTCTAAGTCAAAGAGTTCCTACTTTAATGTAAAAAAAAAAATATAACGATGAATTTATATACGAATGAGTCATTTTACGACGTCCATGAGAGATATTTTTACGCAGTTTTGATCAAAAAAAAAAATAGTGTGCAAAGATACACTATGAATTCGACGATAAATATTTTTAGTAGTATTCATTTTTTTTTAAATTACCAATTTACCAATTTCAATTGGAAATTCGTGTAGATGAATAATGCTCTAAATCAAAGAGTTCCTACTTAGTGTAAAAAAAAAAATATATAACAATGAATTTATATACGAATGAGTCATTTTACGACGTCCATTAGAGATATTTTTACGCATTTTAGTAGAAATCAAAATTGTAATTCTATCGTCAAACTTTAATAAATGAGTTGAAACATACACAATTAATTCGACGACAAATATTTTTAGTACAATTAATTTTTTTTAATTACCAATTTACCAATTTCTCGAAATCAAAGAGTTCCTACTTAACGTAAAAAAAAAAGTATAACAATGAATTTATATACGAACGAGTCATTTTACAACGTTAATCCACGCGAGATATTTGTACGCATTTTTGTAGAAGTGAAATTTGTAATTTTATGCTTAATATTGTATGAATTTCAAATTATCATCTATACATTTTTTTCAAAACTTAGTACAAACATCGATTATTTTTTTTCCTCAATCTCGCTAAAAGTCAAAAATTCAAACCTTTATTTGCGTCAAATTTATTTTACAGAATCACATTCAGATATTTTATCATCAAAATATCGATACAAAAGCTGTGTCTATCAAATTTGCGTTATACAGCATCCGAATATTGAAGTCGCGTTTCACTGTCAGCTTACAACAATCGTGTAAATGTATAAATAAAGTAGCGGCCTAGGATCTCTACCTAAATACGCGTGAGATTACATGCGTTAGGTGAAGATTGCTATGTCTGGCAGAGCAGTGACCGCCTCTACTAGATCGTGGGCTGTGTGCTGGATTGCGCAAGTAGATAGAGTCCGGATCGCGCCAGCCGGGCGGAGGAGACAATACACTGCGTTACGAAGTTCTATGTACACACCATGCTCGTGTAATTGTCAGGTACACGCGTAACAATCGTGTATGCAGATGCCTCGAGGTTTCTCATCCTCCTCCTACAGTTAGGTAACCTTGACATACCGCACTACGTAATTATGAGCGTCTGCCTAGGGTGATTCTATACAATGAAAGAGTCAGCAGCGAGAACGAGGTGAGCCTCAACTAATTGATCCCTTTTGTCTGCGTTCATATATATATATGGGGCATTTCATGAGATCTCGATTAAGGTCCAGTATTTTTCATTTTTCCTCGCATTTTCTTTTTTTTTTTTTACAGAGAAGTACACGTTGAAAAGCTCGCTGCCAAATTTTTTTTCGATTTTTTTTTCAATGCTTCGTTTCAGAGATTTCGTTTTTCGAAATTTAAGAAGAAAGTGCCATTTGTGGTGAAATTTGAAATTAAAAAAAATGTTATAAAACATAGAAATTTTTTTGTGCTACTTCGAATAGATAGTGATTTTAAGATTGTGAGAGGAAAGTTCGAAAAACTATTTTTTTTTTTTTTTTCAATTATGGATTTGTGTGATTCTTAGAATATAGTTTTTTTTTTTTTTTTGCTTTTCGAACTTTCCTCCCGCAGTTTTGAAATATTCATTTTTTAAAAATCGTCACAAATGTTGCTATATTTTTTAAGGTTCTTCAGAATTTTTTCAGATTCCATGGGGGATTTAATTTTTTTTTTTTTAGAAAAATTGTATCTCAGAAACGAAGCGCTTAAAGGAATCTAAAAAAAATGTGGCATGAGTTTTTCAACACGTACTTCTATATAAAAAAAATATGGCGCAAAATCTAAGACACAGAATGCCCCATAGATATATATATCTTATAGCTAGAACTCGTTGCTGCTTTCTTTTGCCACATTATGTAATGCAAATTAAGCTCATTCAGTGTCATTAATTTATCTTGTCCGCAGCCTTGGAGCCTTCTAGCGACTATTTTTTTTTTTTCGTCGCATTACAGTAAGAGGGCAAAAAAAAAAAATAGAAGGGTAGAGAAATGCAATCTTTAAATGTCTGCAGAGATAACTTGAGCCACACTCATCAGCACGATAATTCTTTTATTCACAGCTGCTTTCTTTAGCCTCGTCACTCGACACTTTGCCATTTTCGTACACCTTTTGCGAGATTGTAATTAACCAGAATTAATTACAATCTCTGGCTTGCCTTTATTCTTTTTCATTTCCGGTACTCTTGTGAACATTGAAACAGTTCAAAGAAATTGATACTATGTCTCTGTTATTCAATGTAGAGTCGATGGATAAAGTGTAGTGGCTAAAAATGTCTAGTTTGTCAAAATCAATTTTGAACTTTTGATCCATCTGCTTTTTGACACAAGGATTAATTATATTATAGATGAAAATCAATAAATAAAATAAATAACAAATTAATGCAGAATTATAGCAAAAAAAAAATAATGACAATTCAAATTTTATTCACGTATTTTTGAATAAAATGCAAAAAAACCAAACGAATTATTTTTTTGAACAGTCTTATCGAAGACAGGGAAACTGGAGCAAATAATTGTTTTGGAAAATCGATTCGACGACTTATCAATAAGTACAGCTGTTATCAAGAAAAAGGTTATTTATGACACATTCCGACGATCCAATATTTATTTATCAATAAATTTTTATCAATAAACAAATATTGCATTTTTCAGTGCAAATATATTCGATATAAATATTCTACATTTGTCAATATATTTCCATGGGAGAATTCATCTCAAGTTTGGAATAAAATAAGAATAATAATAATAAATAATAGCATCGTAACGTATTATGATTACGGTCTGGGGTATCTCGCTGTCTCGCTGGCTTATATTTTTGAGAGGCATCGAGGAAACGGCTGGTTTACATAAAGCCAGACAACGACTTGCACTGCTCTCTTGGATGGATTGTGTGTAGCAGTGTGTGTTCGCGACCTGGGGAAGACCCAGCTAATTCTGCTATTCGTACGAGATACACGACGATCCGTTTAACCGCGGGCTCTCGCTTTCTCTGCCTCGTGACCACGGAATTGCTCTCAATCCCGGAGTTTAAGATATTTTTGTATTTCCATTCTTCCTGAACTCTCGACAATGCGATATTTAAAAGAAAAATCGTTTGCTCGAACTCACGTAAAATCTCACCAAACGAATTGAAATTTTCTAAAGACGAAAAATAATATTAAACGCTGCTACGTACTGAAATTTCGTGATGATCGGTAAACCAGTTTGAATTTTACGTGAGTTTGAAATTTAAAAAAAAATCAACGTTCTGTTAAAACTCACAAATTTTACACAAAGCTTCCTGGGTGAGAAAGCCAAAATTGATAACTAAGCTTCCTCATCAAACAGGCTTTATGAAAAATAAAAATTAACGAGGAAGAAATCTGCAAATTTCTACTTTGAAGCCTTTTTTTAAGTTCCTCGACGTTACACGAAAGATTAAATATATCTTCAGTCGCACCTGTGACGAAAGAAATCGCGGGAAAAATCGAAAATCTCTATACTGCACTATACAAGGCTTTCAGAATCGATTTCAGTAGTTTAGCGACTGGCGCGATGATCCCTCCATTAATCACAACACATTTCCTCCATGAAATGATTGACGATTCTCTTCCTACGACATCATCGATCCTTCCTCAGGCTTCAATGACACACCAGCTTCGATGCTGGTGTACAAAATTGTACTTTCTCGAAACGCCGATACTCGGAAGAAACGTAATACACTATTTGGAGTGTTCGTTGATGCAGCGTCGTGAGCTCTGACAAACTCTTGCATGGTGCACAGCCGAGCTCTCTCACTCTCTCTCTCTGTGATTCGATAAATTTAGTCCCGAGCCACGTGCTCGAGTTTTCTATACATTCATGTTTATCTTGACGGTTTATTCGCCAATTCGTTTTGTACACACAGTGTTATTTTAACGCTGCTGCTTCGAGAAATATGCAAATGGAATGAAACGCTTTAAAGAAAAAGAAGAAAAAAATATTGAATGAAATGCGATCAGACTCCTGATGCGAATTTCTTTAATTAACTTGAATTCCGGTGAAATTTCCACGAGAAGAAAATATTTGGTTTACCAGATGAATGAGAAGACTGTGGATGCCGTATATGTGAATCCATCCATATTAAATGGTTCACTGTTTGCATTAGAACCAGACGTGGTTACAGGACACACAAAGCGGGCAAAACGGCTGCTGCACATGATGTTATATATTCACGCTTTGTGCGTTTGCAGGACGAAATACAGTGAAATTTGCTATAACTGATCATTACCCTGATTGAAATTTCGTGCTGTTGGATAATTTAAATGATCATCTTTTAATCGGTTCAGATTGCTGAAAACTAGATGTAATTTTCTTTTTTTTTTTTTTTAACAAGAATTAATATTGTATTTTAAGTCTTCTAAAGATCATGAAAATTAAATGGTGCGGCACATATCGCCTTGATAAAAATTACTATTGGACAGGCACAAAAAAGTGAATAGGTTTGTAAGTCGAATTTTTTTTCCTAAGCCAAGTTTATCGATGCAAAATTTGTTGGTTTTTGACCCTTGTTGTGGAGTTGAACCGATGGATCAAATTGGTTTTGCAAGGATAATTCTCTTTATTAGGAAAACTGTGTCTGGTCCGAATACACGAATTTCCATTCGAAGATCTTTCGCAGAAGTTACAAGGAATTTTTTTTTTTTAAATGCTCACCAGGAGAAATGGGATAATTTTCACATAGGTTTATCAAAGAATCGATATTCTGTATAGAAATTAATCAATTTTTTTTTAATTACTATTTTTTAAAAATATCTGCTCTGGACAAAAAGGATCCAATATTCAGATTTTTTTTTCAAAAAATCAAAGAACACATAAAATGTAGTAAAATTTTTATTCTCACGTTTATTTTCCATGCTGCAATTAAAATTATTTTTTGCATAGATCAGAAATCCATAAAACTTTGTGAAACCATATATTTCTTTATTTTGAAAAATTCAAAGACACATAAAATTGGATAAAATTTTATTCCCTCGTTTACATCAATGACAATTATTTTTCGAGAGTTAGAAAAAGTTCACTGTAGGGTATATTTGCAGTGATGGCGATGCTGTGTATCGCTAATATATGGACGAGGTATACTTATCACTCGGATTACTGTCCCCGCTGTATACGTAAAATCGTGGAAATAAATATTAAAATATAATATTGATATTGAGAGAATAGTTTACACGTGTTCGCTTTGACGGTGGTCGAAGCATTGATTTTAATAAGAACGGTAGAGTGCAGAGAGGCAGAGAGTCTTGTCCTCGTCGCGGTATGTTGTGCGAAGCAGAGACGAACACCCCAATGGCTATATTTAAACAGATTCGAAGCGGTTTTCTCACTCGTTACAACGCTCTCTCTCTCTCTGTCTCTCACTCTCTCTTTCTCCGTCGGTCGCTTCTTTGGTTCTTTCATACTAACTAAACGAGTGATGCTCTGGACTGACTTTCCTGCCATTTTGAAAGTGCCTCAACTAGCAGCTATCCTGGTTTACAAGAGACCAGAAGTGCATATAGCAAATTGTGCGTTATTCAATGGGAAGAAACTGTAAAAAAGAACATTTGTTCAAATTTAATTGCGTTATTTTGAATGAAATTTATTTTTATTGTATTTTTTGTCGAAATTATTTCATGGGTTTCAAATGTCATCAAAAGATCATTATTTTTTTTAAATACAAATTTTTTTTAAATGTTGAAAAACCTTTTTCATCAAATTCGAATTCCATGAAATAATTTCGACTAAAAAATCTTTTCCAATACTCATTTCATTGGATTGTATTTGCTAATACATCTTAAATATTCAGAAAAATCTTTGTTTTCATAGATGAAATAATTTCGACTAAAAATGTGTTTTTGTCTACCAGAATTTGTCCTAAAAAATCCTGGAATTTAAAAAAAGAAAAATCTTGGAATTAAAAAAAAAATCCTGGAATTTTTCCCACAAAAAAATCCTGGAATTTTTCCCACAAAAAAATCCTGGAATTTTTTCCAAAAAAACAAAAATCCTGGAATTTTTTCCAAAAAACAAAAATCTTGGAATTTTTTCCAAAAAGATATCATGGAATTAAAAAAAAAAAAAGATTCTGGAATTTTTTCCAAAAAAAAAATTCTAGGTTTTAAGATGTATTAACAAATAGAGTCCAATGAAATGAGTATTAGGGAACATTTTGTCGTTTAGCAAAGAATTTGTCCTAAAAAATTCCAGGATTTTTTTAGGACAAATGTGGAAAAAATTCCAGGATTTTTTTTTGAAAAAGCTCCAGGATTTTTTTTTTAATTCCAAGATTAAAAAAATCCTGGAGATTGGTAAAATTTACTGAAATGAGAATTAGGGAAGATTTTGTCCTTTAGGAAAGAATTTGTCCTAAAAAAATCCTGGATTTTTTTTTTAATTCCAAGATTAAAAAAATCCTGGAGATTGGTAAAATTTACTGAAATGAGAATTAGGGAAGATTTTGTCCTTTAGGAAAGAATTTGTCCTAAAAAATCCTGGAGATTGGTAAAATTTACTGAAATGAGAATTAGGGAAGATTTTGTCCTTTAGGAAAGAATTTGTCCTAAAAAAATCCTGGAGATTGGTAAAATTTACTGAAATGATAATTAGGGAAGATTTTGTCCTTTAGGAAAGAATTTGTTTAAAAAAATCCTGGAATTTTTTAGGACAAAGTCTTTCCTAAAGGACAAAATTTTCCCTAATTCTCATTTCAGTAAATCTTACCAATCTCCAGGATTTTTTTAATCTTGGAATTAAAAAAAAAACCTGGAGCTTTTTAAAAAAAAAATCCTGGAATTTTTTCCACATTTGTCCTAAAAAAATCCTGGAATTTTTCAGGACAAATTCTTTCCTAAATGATAAAATCTATCCTAATTCTCATTTCATTGGACTGTATTTGTTAATACATCTTAAATATTGAGGTAAATCTTTGTTTTTCGTAGATTTTACATTTATAGACGTTAATTTTTAGCGCGTACGTTATGTTTTATGTTATAGTCGGTGTCACTGAACCGAATCGATAAACACAACCCGTTTTCTCTTGTCCGCTCGGGCGTTTTAATCCTCTCCGCCCCCAACACACGCATTGCCCATCATAAACTCTGGAATAAAGCCACGTGTGTTTCCCGGCCCGCTGGTGCATATGTCTTTTCGTCGTTCGGACGAAAATCTGGAGATACGCCAACTTTTCATATACTTTTCATCGTTCACTGGCTATGCATCAACCCGGGGAGACTCTGCGTTACGTTAGAAGATAGCGATAGCTTCTCTGGTCATGCTTTTTTCAATTAATGGAGCGTTTTAACATTTTTCAGCTTTGTCGTCTACTCGTTGTCTAGCTCGTAAATTATACGGTTCGTTCTATGCGACGAATTTTTAATTTTAATTGCATCTACCAAAATTTAATAATTCTTGTAAAGTCAAACAGCTGTCTTATGTTATTCTAAAAACTGCATATAAATTTTCATTTGACAAGAATTAATATTGTATCTTAAGGAGATCACCTCAAAATCATGAAAATTAAAGGGTGCAACAATATCAAAAAAGGTTCAATATTTTTTTTTAGAGCGTTGAAAAGTGTCTAGAATATGTACAAATTATTTCACATTTTTTAATCTCATATTTCAGCCAGCATTAAATTCTTCATTTTTTCTGTTTTTTCGATTCGTTGTATATAACAAAAAAAAAAAAAAACGTTTCATTTTAGAAACAAAATGTTTCAACATAAAATGTAGGTTTTTACTGAAAAATGTTCATAGCTGCACAGAATAAGTGTCATACATTTTTTGAGAGCAATAAACTGAACCTTTTTCTTTTAGAGGGACGATCTTCATTTTGCTTTAAATTCGACAAATTTTTTGTTATCATAAAATAAAGAATCGGTATTTAATTTAACGTAAAGTATAAGATTTAAAAAATCTAAAATAATTTGATTTTTAATATTCTACACCACTCTCAAACATATTATAATTTTATTTCACAAAAAGTTTTCAAATCAAAATCTTTGTACTCAGATCGGGCAGTCTTCTTAAAAAGTCCATACAAAACAAAAACTGTCCTTACAAAACTGAATCCTATGACAAAGTGCACAACATAAAAAAAATAGCATCACTGAACTTAAAAAAAAAGAAATCAACTCGCAACAATTTAAAATTTTTTCTGCTTTCTCAAAAAAATCCTAAAAGATTTCTACTTTACAAATCTTCGTATCATGACAAGAAGGGACAAAGTTTGGATGCAAAATCGTGCCCTGTTACATCCGCTCTCTTTCTCTGAGTTACGATAAGAAGGAAATTGGAAGAAAGGGTGGAATTTCATAGGGAATGCGAGCGATGCGAAGGTGTACGAGTCTCGCGTTTGATGCCTGGTTCACGCTGTAACTGGAGGAAATTGAGGGTCTCGGGGCGCTGAAAGAGCTACATTTCGAGTCCAACACACGTTTTCCCGAATGCGCGGCTACCCGAGTAGCAGAAAATTCCAGCTCTCTTGGTAGCTATATAGAATATGTACTAGCAGAGCGCGAGAACGGGGAAAGTCAAACGTCTTCCTCGAGGGACCATCCTCCTTTTCGAGGATCATCTTCTATATCCACAGCAACGAGGCCACATACAGATATATAAACTCGGAACCAGGAGAGCTCCTATACACGTCATCGAGCGTTTCGCCCGTTTATTCCCACTCGAGAAACGCGTCTCACACGAGAACCTTATACGAGGCACATCCATAAGATTCCTCCTGCGCCTGAAAAGCTCTCACCCCTCTCTCTCTCTCTCTCTCTCTCTCCACACGATGAAAGCGCATCGGGTCCAACAATGCAGACTGAAACATTTTCGGCGCTGCTACGCTGCTTCGGGATCTCTCTGCAACAGCAACAGCAGAACGAAGTTTCTTGCGTAATTGGAAAAGTTTTAGCGGCAAAGCAACAGCAGTGGCAGAGAGAGAGAGAGAGAGAGAGAGCTTACCCCGGCTGTGTTGTATATAATGTTGTATCTTCGAAAGCATTTCGCGGGTTTGGACATACGGCGAGACTGTTAAAAACGTCTGCTATTCCA